>CM029387.1:19977943-20033477 GCA_017165825.1 Hepsetus odoe
ATCAAGAGGCAGCACAGAACAGCGAATCTCCCGGTGCGCAGCCCTTTAATACATTCCAGTGTAATCCTGTAATGCAAACAGGCCTCGCTGCAGCGTCTCGCAGGATCTCATCCTGCGAGTCAATTAGCAACGCTCAAAAAGCAGGGGAATGAAAGAAAAAGTTAAAAGACGAGCGCAAGGGAAGGAGGGGGGAGCGAGGGAGGGAGGGAGTCTAATATCACATCTAGGTTGGGGTAATGGAGTGGGATCCCACATGTTGGCGGAGGGCTTTTATCCCCACCGTAGCCTGACAGTGCATCTGGCGCGGGGCAGAAATCATTAGAGACTCTGTCTAATGACACCGAGCCGCCGCCAGCACAGAGGATGCGGTCGTGCCCTGGTTAAACACTGCCTAGCACAAGGACACGCTCTCTATCCTGCACACACACACACACACACACACACACACACACACACGGAAAACACTCGTCCTGCACCCACGGATGTGCAGTAATACCTGCATGAAGTGTTTGTAATATCGACGCCACTAATGTCTCAACGTGTCAAAATTACACACTTTAATCATTTTTAGACGTTTTAAGACTACATTCTTATTTTAATTCTAGGCCCATTTTCTGAGCATGCTCCCTAGATAAGCATTTACATTTACGGCATTTAGCAGACGCTCTTATCCAGAGCGACCTCCATGTCCTGATTGCAGGGACAGTCCCCCTGGAGACACTCAGGGTTAAGGGTCTTGCTCAGGAACCCAGTGGTGGTAGTGCTGGAGGTGGGATTTAAACCTGGGACCTCTTGGTCCATAGATCCTTGATAACCCCTCCATATTCCATCGCAGGTCCTTTTTAAGGCAGACTGTCTCTGTTAACCCCCCGACTTCCTGTTTCTCTTTCTACTGTAAAACGTCGGGTCAGGAAGAGGGACAAATCTGCCCCTTTCCCTTGAGACAAACATCTTTAAGGTACCAAAAAAGTGCACCATGTTGTACCTTTCAGGGTACGTTTACACCGTTTGCACTAAAAATCTTCCTGCATAAAATCGTTTTTCTGACTATGTATGGTCTAATTGGGGAGAAGTACATGCATGCATCCAGCCATGTCTTAACTAAGATCACAGGGGTTGCTGGAGCATGTCCCAACACTCAACACTCACCACACACACGCCTAGCAGGCAGTTTATTATCTGCGGTCCACCTGACGTGTCTTTAGACTGAGGGAGAACATGCACACTGCACCTCAACAGCTACTACACCACCATGCTGCCCTGTGACTAATACAGGCAGGTTAAATTTAGCCCCACATAACCATCATGTACCACCTTCAGCTGTGAAAAACCGCATGGGGAAAACCCCCCCGTGACACATCTGCTAGCAACCCCACAGGACCCCATAATATATCAGTCTTTAAGTGCGTTAGTGTTTCGGCCAGTCTAGTTTATGAAATTAGGGACTTTAAGAAAGAGACATGTTTCCACTGAAGCCTGTGGCCTGATGATCAACATGCATCAGTGTTGCAGGGACTCTTTCGTTGGCGTGGTGACGCCTTGGCTCTCATATGATACTGTGTGAACAAAAACACAGTTGTTTGAACGTAAGCTGCTCTTTATACTACAAAATTAAAGTCTCTTTCTCTGCGTTGGCAACATGTTGGTGCAGTAGTGCTGTCGCCTCACATTTCCCAGGTTTCCCAGGTGGGACATTTCTGCTGGAGTGGACATGGAGTCCCCATGTCTTCGGGTTTCCTCCCACCGTTGAAAGACACGGACGTCAGGCAGATTGGAGATGCTAATTTGCTCCCAAGGTGTGCGAGTCTGACAACATGTTCAGGGCGTGTCCTTGCCTTTCGCCCAATGAGAAGTGGGATAGACTCCCGCACTGCCCGTGACTCTAATCGGGACAAACGGCTCAGAAAAAGAGTGGCTCTTTCAGTACCGTAACGTGTTTATAACTGACTAAATTTACACTCTGGCTAGATTTCAAGATGAATGTAGGATCTATAAATATATCTATATTTTTTAATTATACTGTCACTTGTGATAACACTCATGCTGGGACTCACGGCCAAAGCCCCGCTCATCCTGATACACACACAAGGGAGCAGTTTCTGTAGAGGATGCTCTAGAGTGAGGCAGGCGTTGACAGATCTGTCATCACGTCCACCCTGCTGGGTTGACACTAGGTCATGTCCCAACCTAAACCAGCTTCAAATAAGCATCCCAGCAATGTCCACCCTATAGCAAATCCACCCGCTATATTAGAACATCGCAAGGGTCTGCTGACAGTCCCACTCCTACCCCTAAATAACCTCCTACCGGGAGAGAATGCACACATTACAGGCCTCACCCTTTACAATTCACCTGTGAAATCTCGTCTCCCAGGCTCTGTTTCTACAATCTTCCCAAACATGATCTCGGGGCGCCACGCGCCACAAAACAAGCGGGCGCATTTCATTTTCCACGCGAAACATCTCATTTCACACATATTGTGGGCTAACTCCCATAACACCCCAGTTCCTCCGTAAACCGCATTAGACGCCAGACGAAGACAAGCTGCCTGCACAGCTGCCGCGAGCCGAGGTCAGGCTTCGGTTCAGAAATTAAATTATACCTCAACGGTCAACAAATTCCCGCAGAGTCCCTTTTCAAAAGTATTGGGACAGCCAGGCAGTAGTTCTGTCACTGAAAACACTTAAGTATGAGCTCAAAAGCTGAATGCGTGATCAGATTTCCGGCTTTCATTTCCTGGTTCTTACGCCCAGATATGATGAACAACGTCGATGGTAGCGCCTTGTGCACCTGACCGCCCAGTTTTTAAAGCAGCAGAGAAAGTTTTCAAGTCAAACATTTCAAAGTCAAGTCAAATGTCCTTGCTGTACCAGTCCTTTTGGAGCTAAAGCCCCATGGAAACATTATAAGAAAATTTTAAACTATGACGTTCAGCTCAGAATCTCCAGTTTTTTAAAAGCTGTTTAGAAGAATTAAAGCGGTCCAAGGTCACGGAGATGTTAGTCTATCTTTCAGTCCATCCTGGGAAGCATAAGAATGCTCATCCTCAGGGACATTCGCAGACAGTCTCATTAGACTGATCAGATTAATGTAACCCCGAGATTAGCCGCCACAGTAGCGGGTCAGCAGAAACAGGAACGCTGCGAGAGCCCGGCGATGATAAATACACACCTGCTGACTTGAGGCCTGCGGTGCAGACGTGGCATTGCTCCAGACTCTTAATGCTTCGTGTCTTTACACATACGGGACCCACAGGACAGTGAGTAATTACTCTGATGAGCGAGGGTTCATTAATCAGTACGACAAAGGACATCTTGACACCCTCCATCTGCCACAAAGCTGCCAAGGGCCGATTTGCGAGGAGCCTTGGTGAGACGTAGATCTGTGGAGAACCTCCATGGCCAAATCACAAGAGGGAATCAGTAGCGTAGAAGCAAAGGAGAGAACTTTCCAAGTCCTCCCATAAGAATCCAGGCTGCCTGAAGACTTTTGACTTCTGCTTTAATTGAAGTTTTTACTCTTAAGTTTTCTTGTCACCTGAAATAAGGCTTGAATGGCAGCGGCAGATCAGTTAATCGATGATTTGGGCTTTAAAAACTCAGGAACCTGTCCTTCAGTGGTTCTTTGCTTCTAGCTACTGAGGTTGGACAAAACTTGCTGAATGGATGAATCGCAGTACTGTGCAAAAGTCCTGAAGCCCCCTATGTTAATATTTTGTAGGGAATCACATTATAGGTGCAGAAAAATGACTATTTTTCTGAGAACTGTTTTATCTCTGGCATATCGAGTAGATTCTGTGACAGGCTTCAAAGAGCCTAAAGATAGGAAGTTCTAGATAAAGGGGAAAACTAATCACCAGCCTGATTTTCTGGATCACTAACAACCCATTTTCCATCAGCAAAAAGACAATTTGCCATAATTTTGACAGATTTTTGCGACTGTTGCACCAACAGCACATCCACTAATGGCGAAGGGACACACTGTGCAGCACTGGACAGCCATATCCAGTGCCCAGGGAGCAGTGATGGGGACGGTACCTTTCTCAAGGGTACCTCACGACAACCAAGTATGGATTTGAACCCACGACCTTACGATAGTGGTGCCAAGACCCTTAGCACTAGACAACGAGAAGAGTATTCTGGGTATTCAGTGCTCAAGATCCACCCACTTTGACAGGTCGGGGGTTTCTGATTGGCATGTGACTAGACCGTCCCATTTTCATACCGGGATTCCAGCTGGTAAAGGACTCGAACCCATGATCTTCTGATTTTGGGACTAGTCCCTAACCATTAAGCCACCGATGCCCCGGTACTGGAACCTGCTGACTAAAAATCCTGTGGTTTTCCAACCTCGACCCTCTACATCGGTTTCAAAATGGAGAGAGTATTCAAAATTAGCCAAACGAAGGAGGTCTCGCCCGCTCTCAGCCATAATTATTTCCCTGCTAATGTTCATCCCGAGCTAAATTGAAAAGTCCTGAATAGCATCAGGGAATTAAAATCTTTTATATCAACCCCTCTCCTCCCCTCCTTTCTTCTCTCTGCTTGATTGCTCAATAGCTGGGCGCCGGTGATTGTGGCATGTGGACTCACCGCGTTTCATCCCCTGTTCATCTCTCCCTCCTCTATCTCCCTTTCCGCATCTCTCCTTCTCCATCCATCTCTTTCTCTCCCTCTCACTCTATCTCCGGCCAGACTTTCTCTGGCCTCCTTTTCTATTCTTAGGCTATCATCCTGAGGAAAGCTTTCCCTGTACCCGTTTCACTTTCTCCTTCTTCCAGATATGTTTGACGGCTGAAGAACTGAGGACCTCTTGTCTCATTAAGGACGGGAGAAAAAACAGAAGAATGCAAAAAGGGCCTGGCTGTGCCGCGAGACAAAGGGTCATGCCGATGAGAGAAAGGCTCCGATTGTCTATAAAGTGGAGGCCGCGGTGTCAGCGTGCTTCCAGGAGACGACCGGGAGAACCTTCAGCAGAACAAGCAGAACAAACAAGACATCCAGCAAGTCCACGCAAAACCAACCCTGCGCTTTCACACCCAGCCATGAGAACACGTCCCCGACGAGTCCTTCAACCTTCAACCCAGTTTATTTAATCGTACGAGTACCTATCCATCTATCTATCCATCTATCTATCTATCTATCTATCCATCCATCCATCCATCTATCTGTCTATCTATCTATCTATACACAGAGATCGTAAATACCAAGGAAGACAACTTAAATATGTTTTTTTCCTAAAGAGAGAGAGAGAGAGAGAGAGAGAGAGAGAGACTGACAGTGTGTGTGTGTGTGTGTGTGTGTGTGTGTGTGTGTATGTGTGTGTGTGTGTGTGTGTGTGTATACTGTAACTGTACAGCTGGTTCTGCAGTGGTGTGACAGAGGGAACTGACCGCAGCCTGACCCATGGTTGAGTGTGTGTGTCTTCTATGCCTGCGGACGTGTGTGTGTGTGTGGTGTGTGGGTGTGTGTGTGTGTGAGTGTGTGTGTGTGTGAGTGTCAGGCCATGTCATCAGACTTGCAGCTCAAAGAGACGGCTCTGTTGATTTAAAGAGCCTGGCAGCGGCCCTCAAACAAAGACTCTCACAAAACACACAAAAACTCCAGTGGCTTTACACCTCTGTGACTAAACCCAGCGGACCGCCCCGTCCGTCACTCGCCGCCTTTCTCCATCTACTCGACCAAACGAGAACAGCCGCTACGGTCACTAATGCATGTGACCGACCCGGATTCATTATGTGGGTGTGGCCGGAGCACTGGCATCCCAGGACCACCCGACCGAGCAGCATAGCTGACGTGCAAGTCATGACCTAATAAACTGGCCGCAGGAAAGCAGCTTATTTACAAAGCGCTCCTTTCCCCCCTCTGTGTTCGGTTCCGAGATAAAGATGAAGTGATTATTATTATTCCAGAGAAGAACCCGTGGTCTTACTGGGCTTAATGGGATAAAATTGCGGATGTATTTTTTTAAATAAATCTCCATATTCATTATCAAGCACTGTAAAGTATAAGGACTTTGCTTTCACACTTTTTTGCCCTTTTGTAACATTCATTTGTCTCTTTCTTTATTTTCCTTTAATCTCATTTGCATTTTTTAATGAATTTTAATGCAATTCCACAAGATACCGTAAAAGGAGATCTCTACATACTGCTAAAAGTTCGAACACCCTCCACAGGCAGCGTAAATATGAATTAATTCGTTTCAATTTGTGCAGAAGGTGTTTACTCTATTTATACTCTCGTGTCTGAATTTGCATTCTTTGGGCCCAATCTGGCAACCCTGAAGAAACACTCAGCGCATCAGGTTTGCTTATCAGTGGTCACCGAATCACTGAATCACTGAATCACTGAATCACAGTTTGCTCACATGAAATGAAAGTTTGTCTTTCACTCGAAAACACTGAAGTTTTCTTCCACTGCCCCGATCGGCCCCTCTGCTTTTCACGCTCTCGTTTATTCCTGGAAATAAATGCAGTGGAGATCATGCCAAGATTGCAATCTGGAGCTGTAGGAAACTTATTTGCACTGCTGGGGTGATTAAACTGGATATTGCCGCCTCAAATTAGTGCCAGTTAAGGCCCTGTTCTGGTGTAGCAACAGGGCGTCGCTTAAACTGACCCAAAGCAGATTGTTATTTTGGATCACTGAGAGTCAAATGACAAAAAAAAAATAAAATAAAAAATCTATCTATCTGTCTATAGATCTACAGTGTGTGTTACAATGTGGTGACTGCAGCTATTTAAATATTAATAAATGACATTAAAAAGCATGTTTTTTTGCTTGGGATGCTCCTCAGAAAAGGCAAGGGAAACGAAACTAAATTTATAAAACATTTTAAATATTTTAATTGCTGAAATGACCAAATTTGAACCCATACCTGGCGCTGAACATCTCGATTTTTAATATTACAGAAAAGTGGATTATTTAATCACAGTAAAAAAGATCATAAAATACAGGTTATTTGAGTAAAAGGTGTATTTTGTGAATCCTCCTCACACTCCTGATCTAAACCAGCACTTTGTGAGAGTCCGTTTTCTGAGTTTGTCTTTTCTGTTTCAAGTGAGACTGATTTCCATATTCAGATTACTGGTTGACTGGACAGGTCTGCATTAGTCTTGGATACGATGGACAAATTGTGTCCTCTCGTACTGAAATGGAAACTCTTCCTCCTGCGAGCTGCTTGTTCTGTTTTACTGCGCTGAGCTTTATAAAAGGGTTCATATAAATAAAGCTTTCATTTTTGAACATCGATGGCTGCGTGCTGCCACTGAAAACAGTCCGGGTCAGTGATGAGTGGGCCGTAAATCACAACCTGCCTTAATATATTTCAATTACATGTGTTATTTACAAATGAAGGACCAGGGAGTTTCTCTGGCATTTCGCCCTGTGAGCGCTGGGATGGGCTCCAGTTCTGACTGCAGTAGATGGATGGATGGATGGATGGATGGATGGATGGATGGATGGATGGTTGGATGGACAGATGGGCAAACAGAAGGGCAGATGGATGGATTGATGCATGGAGAGATGGATGGATGGATGGATGGAGGGGTGCATAGATGCATAGACAGGTGAATGGATGAATGGATGAATGACGGATGCATGGATGGATGGAAGGATGGATGGATGGATGGATGGATGAATGGATGGATGGACAGATGGGCGAACAAAAGGGCAGATGCATGGATGGATGCATGGAGAGATGGATGGAAGGTTGGATGGATGGAGGGATGCATAGATGCATAGACGGATGAATGGATGAATGATGGGCAGATGGACGGATGGAAGGATGGACGAAATCATTCAATATTCTTGATTAAGTGAAAGTGACTATGTTGTCATTGTGAGAAATGGATAGAAATGCAACCTCAGTTTTTCATCCACCGACAACGTGCAGCAGGTGGCAGTCATATCCAGCACCCGGGGAGCAGTGATGGGGATGGTACCTTGCTCAAGGGTACCTCAAGGAAACCTACTTGTTTGAACCCACAACCTTCCCGTCCTGGGGCCTCATCCCTCATCACCAGACCGTCCTTAACCCGAGTTAGATAATCATTACAATGAGTCACAATAAGATCACACAATCAGTCTGGACCTCTGTAATACGTAATGATGGGACAGCGTGTCCTGCGGCCTCCACAGAACATCAACCACAGAACCACCTGATAAAGACCTTCAAGCGAAAGAGGAAACATCGGCAGACACGTGAAGGACTGTGATATAAACTCCTGATATAAAGGATCCCGCTAAGACCAGTGGAATTTCTTAATGGAGGAGATTCCATTCCCAGTTAGTCAGCAGGAAACTGGAGAAATCCAGGAGACACCTGGCCAGAGAGAGAGAGAGAGAGAGAGAGAGAGAGAGAGAGAGGGTGCGAGAGAGAGAAAGAGAGAGAAAGAGAGAGAGAAAGAGAGAGAGAGAGAGGGAGGGAGAGAGAGAGACAGAGAGACAGAGAGAGACAGACAGACAGACAGACAGAGACAGAGAGAGAGAGACAGAGAGAGAGAGAGAGAGAGAGAGAGGGAGAGAGAGAGAGGGAGAAGAAAGGAAGAGAGACAGAGGTGAGAGAGACAGAGAAAGAGAGAGAGAGAGGAGGGGAGTGGAGAGACAGAGAGAGAGAGAGAGAGAGGAGGAGAGAGTGGAGAGAGAGAGACAGAGAGAGGGTGAGAGAGAGAGAGAGAGAGAGAGAGAGAGAGAGGGAGAGTGGAGAGAGAGAGGAGAGAGAGGAGGCGAGAGGAGAGTGGAAGAGAGAGAGAGAGAGAGGGAGAGTGGAGAGAGAGACAGAGAGAGGGTGATTTGGTGGAGAGCTGGTGAATTCCATTCTCAGTGTGTTTTGAGAAGGAGCTTCTGGGTCACAGTGTGTGTCGGCGTGCCAATGTCCATATTTGTGTCTGAATGCGAGTGTGTGTATCTGGATGACTGTCTGAGCCCTTTGAGGCAACACACACACACACACGTACACACACGTACACGCACACACGCGTACACACACACACATTACACACACACACAACACACACACACACACACACACACACACACACACACACACACACACACACACACACACACACACATAAAGGATTAGTGCAGCTCCAGCGGGACTCGCTCTCTCTGTCCTCTCTCTCTTATTTACTTGTCTCTTGCATTTCAACAACATCTTTCAGCCACGGCAGCACAAGCGCGCATTAACGTCCGGGACCTCCTGAATCCCGTCACTCCCCGCCGCTGGCCCGGCAGGTTCATCAGAGACTTTAGCGCAGCTTAAGTGGACTAACGCTGGAGAATCAGCGGGGCAGGACTGAGGGCCCGGCTGTTAGAGCAGGAATGGACAACTTATCATTTACCAGCATCAGATTTACAGAAAGATCATCGGACCAAAGGTCACACCACGTCCAGTCACCCCTTCTGTCCTCGGCGCTGAACTAGTCCGGCCTGAACGCGTTCAGACAGAGGCACTGGACACCGGTCATAATATGGAACCGTTAGAATATATATATTTTATATATTTATCAAATGTAAAATATATATATTTAAGGTTATATATAATAATAGTTATTATATAATAATTATAAATAATATAATGCAGGTTTTAATGTTTTTTTTTAACAAGTTTTCCTTTTTGAGAGCATTAAAAAGTAAAATAATTCGAAATATACAGTAATCACATTTCTGATAATTATCTATATTGAGGTTTGTCGCCTTCTCAGACGGGATTAAATGTTATTAAAGCACATTTTATACACGATTATACAGCTGTAATCTACACGATTATAATTTTACAACATTTTAGTAAAAAGCTAAACATAACGCTCTCTGCAAAAGCCTCTCATTTTTTTTAATTTTCCCAAATTTTCTCATATTTTTAATGTTTCACCGCAACGATTTCCAGGTTTGTTAAAGGGAGAAAATCGCATGTTATCTGAGGGATATTTAATGAAATCCAATCACCACGTTTAAGAGTGTGGATAATTTAATGATGACTTTATAGGGCAGCGGCGCCCTGGTGTTTCAGAGCAATCAGGTCGGTCTGAGGCAACCTTGAGCAAGGTACCATCCCCATCACTGCTCCCCCATCACTTGAAATAGCTGCCCATGCTGTGTGGGTTAATAGCAGAGGAGGAATTTCGGTTTTGGTGCTTTCACGACGACGCACATAGTCACTTTCACTTTATTCTACTCGCTGCCTCTGATCATTCTGGACCCTGTTTATTTATTTATTTAATTTCTAATGATGTGACACCTATGAAGAAGCGCAGGAGCACATATAGAAAGAAAGAAATGATTTTAAACGGGTTTATTGCACATATTCGCTTGGTAATTTGTCTCTGTTTCGAGTTTGTACGCTTTAGGAAAGTCATCGCTATAGAAACCGAGAGCCCGGCTGCTTGTTTTCAGAGTATAACATGTAGAACTGCGACACTAAACAGTCTAATGTGAACAAAATAAGCCTCGTGTCTTGAAGGCTTCAGGCTCCGGAGCCTTTTTTTCCATTTTATGACACTTGGGTGTAAATTCCTCATCTGCATATCCCCTCCTTGAAGCTGCTGCAGCTTCCCGAGCCGCAAAAACCTCTTCCTTTCACAGCAGAACGTCCTTCGAAAGAGACACAGAGGCCTGAATGGTGCTGCTGGCTTCCCCAGTGTGTGGCTGAGTGTGTGTGGCTGAGTGTGTGTGTGCGGCTCCCTGCTTCTGTGTTAAGCAGATAGCAGAGGATTAGGATTCATTACAACGATGAAACTGCAACCCTTCCCGAAAAACACACACACACACTCACACACACACTTAACAACAGGCTTCTACCCCCATGAATGGGATAACGACACACACCTCGTTTGGAGGGGACGGTACTGATAACGTGTGTAATCCATCAGAGTCATGAACACAGAAAGAAAAAGATAATCACACACAGAACGAGCTCCGGCAACACGGCCGCACAGCTTTCCAAGCTCAGTGTGGAACCGAGGTTCTTAATTCTATCATAAAAGTGACGAATATCTCTTATTTATTTAGAATGATCGGAAAATACCAACGGCTCTTTGGGGAAAAACATGACAATGAATGGACCAAAAATGGTCCAAAACGACTTTCGAATATTGTATGATTTTTATCATGAATTAGAACCTTTTTATGATAAAGAGTATTTTTCTCCGGTAAGGTTGAAGGAGATCGTTCTCCGATAATCATGCTGATAAAATGGACCAAAATATGTACAGGCGACCTGTCCAGGGTGTGTCCAGGGGGCTGGGATAGGCTCCAGCAACCCCCGTGACCCTTTAAATTAGAGTAATAAACTATTAATAATAATAATAATAATAATAGTAATGAAAAAAAAACCCACAATTATAATAGTTATTATTAATATCGTTGTTAAATTTATATCCGAAAAGCTTTGCATCTGATGGCTCATATTCAAATCTATCACTTATATTATAATTAAATATATTAATGGTTTAAAAATGGTTTTATTGTCCAATTTCAAACACTGTAGTCCATATTTTATGAACATTATTTTATATAAAATTATAAATAAAGTGATTCCAAGCTGATGTTGGGACGGGAGCTGTTTTTTTAACGGGTTAATGTCTCCATCTGTCCTGTCAGGACAATCTTGACCTGGTGTCCAGTATGTTTGGTGGTTTCCGTGTTCAGCTGACCTGCTCATTAAGAAGAACATCAACCAGAATATTGTGGGACTTTCCTTTAACGTATTAAATCTGTATGTTGACGCATGTTAACGGGGTTAAAAGGACAGAAACGCAGTTCTGGGCTTCATGGAAGACACTGGGTGTGAGTGGGACGATGAGACATTCCACAGTTTACCACTCCCCTCTCACACTGCAGCTCCGAGTGGATGTTTTTGGAGGAAAAGATGAGCTCACTAACTCGCTGATGAGCAATAACACTCGCCCCGATCAACTCCCTGTCAGAGGTTTGGAGACGCGTTTGAATCCAGAAGAAACACCTCCGATGTTTTTGACTGTAAAATCCGTGGGGCTTATCACACAAGGGTGCTCTGAATCATGATCGCCACCAGGTTTCCAACAAGAATCGGAGATCTTTCATGAGCTGCTGCTGAAGATCGAGGATGAGAGGAAAGGAACGCTGGCTTTTCTCATTTGCAGATGTGATGTGTGAAGCACAGGCCTGTTCCTGCTTCCCTCCAAGAGCAAAGACACACGTACACACACACAGAGGGACACTGAAGGACAATGTGGGCACGGAGACGGCAGTGCTGGTCAGATCTGAGTCTCCAGTGTCCATGTGAGAGTGATGGGCAATCGATATTGTGCTAACTGCTTCCTGACCATCTCCCTCACATTTCCTGACAATAAGCATGGACAAGACAGAATGTCAGCAGGGGAGGGAGCCTGGCAATGCAGATTTGTGTGTGTGTGTGTGTGTGGGTGTGTTTTATTGGTGGTTTCCAGATAATTTCCTGAACTGGATATGTGTTTATGCATACATGCATGTATAAAGTTTCTTCTTCTTCTTCTTATTATTATTATTTATTAATATTAATAAAATTTAAACTGATGAATGAGCCTGTATCTTTTATAGGTTCATCTTTTCATCTAAAATCTCTTCAAATCTGAACACCAAGAATGTCTTTTCCTTCTCCTGCAAGGGAGCTTTTCGGAGATACGAGGTTTAGTTTAGTATGAGTCCATTTTCCGACGTGTGCGTGAGGCGACCGGACCCTTTAGAGCTCATTACTCGCAGAAACAGATCCTTTTTTGGGCCTTTGCGCCGAAACTTAAATCAATGAGTTGAATAAAGAAGTGTCTGTAAAAGCAGCTTATCTAACACACGGATGACTTTCGAAAAACGTCATACACCTACCGGGATCGGAGGCTCAGCGTTACATAATCCCCTCCCCACCCACCATATTGATCAGTAATCTAATTTCATGGAGAGGGGAGAAGGAGATGGCTGGAGAGGCTTGGTGCTCTCATCGTGTGTGTGGACGTTACCGTTCTGAGTTCCGAGTCCTTGGACCGAGTGCGTACGGCGTCGGAAAATCAGGCGAGTGTTGAGAGGTATCAGGCTTCATCGAGGAGACTGGGGGAGGGAACGCCCTGAATTTCAGCACTGGGTTTTTTAATATTCCCTCCCCGTTTCGGCCCATAGCTCGGATAAAGCGGATAAA
The DNA here is from genome assembly GCA_017165825.1 of Hepsetus odoe. Taxonomy (NCBI): domain Eukaryota; kingdom Metazoa; phylum Chordata; class Actinopteri; order Characiformes; family Hepsetidae; genus Hepsetus; species Hepsetus odoe. The sequence goes on from CM029387.1 coordinate 19,991,090, forward strand.
AGCTGTAGTGGAACTGGGATGAAAATGGGAGGAGGGGACAGCAAGGAGTGCCAACTGTCCTTGGTTTGGCTTCCGGAACCAATTTTGCACAAGAATATGGGGGTGAGCCAGTCTGTGTCCAAAGACATGGACATCATGGACTGGAGATGCTAAATTGCCCCAGGTATGGGGCATGTCCTGGGGGTTTCTCCATCATTTAGCCAATTTGCTCTGGGACATGGATGGATGGATGGAAGGATTAGTGAAAAGTGAAAGTGAAAGTGAAATGAAAGTGACAACCCTTGTCATTGTGAGGTCACAGCACAGCACACAGTGAACCACAACGAAATTGGACCTCTGCATTTAACCCATGAACTCAAACACCGTGCAGCACTCAGCTATTGAAAGCGCCCGGGGAGCAGTGACGGGGACGGTACCTTGCTCAAGGGTACCTCAGGGCAACCTACTGGTGAGGGAATCGAGCCTGCAATCTTCCGATGCGGGTCAACTCCTTAACCACTAGGCCACCGCTGCCCGTTGTGAAAATGAAAGTGAAAGTGTCATATCCAGTTACCTCAGGGCAACCTGTTAGGCTGGGACCCGCGACCCTCTGATTATGGGGCCCAGTGCCTAATCACGATGTGATGCTGCTTATTAGGAGATACAAGGTTTTGTATGAGATAAAGGGTTTTATATCTGACCTACGTGGAAGAGAAGCCCCCATCCTCGACTGTGGAGACTCCCTGGAATGAAAGGCGTTGAGGCTGCATTTATTTCTTATCTCCCTGTTTTTGATCCCCCCCGGCCTCCCGGCGTGGCGCCTTCCGGCCTCTCACACGTCCTCATCGACCTCATTGATCAGACGAAGGATAAAACCACTCCAGGAAGAAAGGAGGGTACCTTCGATGCATGTTCAAACCTTCTGCATCAGTGGCCACGGGCTTCTGGCATTTCTAACAATCCGCTCAATTAAATCATGATAAAAGACCCTCGGCATGTACAGCCCACCCTGTTATTATTTCTGGAGCAACGTGGGGCGTGAGAGCTTTAAGAAGGCATGAAGGATCTCGTTCTCCCAGTACATTCTGGGCGAGAAATGCACCAAGAGGACATCCATCATGGCTTCGCCACAGGGAGCATTTCCTGGGGCTAAAAGACACTATATTTCAACCAAACCCAATGAAGAGCCGGAAATGATTCCGCTCTTGCCGATGATACAATTGCAGGATAATCGAGTTAAGCCCCGCTGAAAGATAGCGATGACCACAATCGCTGTTGCGACAGACACCATAACAATAAAAAGGTATTAGAGCTATCCCTCACCGTGGCCTCGCTCAAACTTCATCCGAAGGCTCTTTCAGTTCTATTACTCACAGCTCTCTCTCTCTCTCTCTCTCTCTCTCTCTCTCTCTCTCTCTCTCTCCCTCTTTCTGGACTGCACCTCTTACTTTGCAACATATAAGCAGACGTCTTTCTAGTCTTAGCCATTTCCTAATATTAAACGATTTACACTCAGCAGATCTCCAATATCTGTCCTTTTCCCACATCTTTTTCAAAAGCTCATTCGAAAATACTAACAGCGCGAAGCCCGCTTGATCCCTGCTATCGATCGATGCTTTAAAATGTCTCCATTTGTGAGGAATATCTGGACTGAAGCAGCACGACGGTCGAACTAAGGCATCAACGCCGCCATCTTTCTTCATATTTTGCCTCCAAAGATTCAAACGTTCTTCTATTTTTAATGTCTTGTTGAGGAATAGTTCTCCAGATCTTCCTGAAGGACAGTGTTGTTGTCTTTCATCTTCAGTCCAGTCTCTGTACCTGAGCAGTTCTCCAGATCTTCCTGAAGGACAGTGTTGTTGTCTCCCATTTTCAGTCCAGTCTCTGTACCTGAGCAGTTCTCCAGATCTTCCTGAAGGACAGTGTTGTTGTCTCTCCTGTTCAGTCCAGTCTCTGTACCTGAGCAGTTTGATGGTTCTGTGTTGGTTAATCCACACAGTGATCTACGTCTGAACCTTCAAGCAGAACAAAGCATCTAACTGAAGACAGGAAGCAGAGAAGAACCAGGTGCAGATGATTCCAGATGATCAGGAGATTAGTTTACTGCAGAAAACTGAGCGGTTGGAAACTAAACACTAAAATATTTGTTCCTACTTCTTTAATATAATCTACTCAATATGGCAGGGAGTAGCATTTATGCAAGGGGAAATGAGGGGATCAAGACTTTCGCACAATGCTGTATATTATTAGCAACATATTTAGCCTTTTTCAGGACTTTTACTTTACGAGGCCGCGGCTTTTAGCAGCGTCTGGTGCTACGAAGGCTGATGACGGTGCGATTGTGCCTAAATGAGCCGTAAACAGGCCACATTCATGCAGCAGTACAGTGAGCAGCTCTTAAACACACACTGTAAAAGTGACACGGCGGCGTGAAGGAGGGAAGGCGTCCAAACGAGCGAGAGAAGTGTTATTTTCCGTCGGTTCCTTCACGCTGCGCATGTAAATACTGTACTTAAAGTTCGAGCTTAAGCCCGAGGCCTCTGGCGCGGCGCCTGCACCGCACCGGCAACGCGTCTCGACCTCACCCTCTTCTTTCCTTCCTCCTCTGTTCTGCCTTCGCCCTCCCCTCGTGAAATTAGAGGGAGTCAATTACCCCCACCCCCACCCCAGGGGAGGGTTTCACCTTAGGAGACCTGACATGAGGGCAAAAATAGACAGGCTTGATGGTTTATGATCTCGCTGTTAAAGCGGCAGAGTGGAAAACACACACACACACACACACATCTAGTACTTGTCTTTTCACCAGTGTGGTAGCGCATTGCCATTCTTGGAGCAAAACCTTGCATCTCCATTCTGCATTTTTTGTTTACTTTTTAAGAAAACTGTCCAAATTTGCCCCCGCCTGTGTGAAACTTCCCTGGTGAACCAGCTGAAACTGTCCAAAACTACTTGGACACAAACATTTTTACAGTGTTATGATTCATCATTCTTTAAATATGACATGATCGTTTAAATCATCATTATAATCATTATGTAACACTATACGCCTAATAAATAGTCATAAAGCTATATATGCATCACGACGTGATAAGACTCTTCTCTGCCTCGTCCTAAACTCGAACAAACTTTAAGGCGCATTTCATCGTTTTTCCACAAGAACAAGGAAAACCTGTCGACACAGATCTCAGACAGAAGCCAATGAAGCGATGCTGAAGCGAGTGAATGTGTTTGGGGTGAACGGACTTCAGGAAAACGGACTGAATTCTACATATGAGATTGAAAACTTTTGGAAAATTGATTTTGGAAAAAGAACCACTTTTGACCTTTAAGTGCAAAACAACAGGACCATTTCTCTTCCTTTCCACAAGTCGAAAAAAGAGTTTCTTGCCTGAAAAAGCATGAAAATAAAGCGAACACACACACACACACACAAACACATTTACACAAACACACATACGCACACATGTGAGCGAGAAGCCAGGCTGAATTCCTGGATTAATTGTTGCATGCATCATTTGGACAGGCTGATTCAGTGATAGATGGAGGCGTTGGCTCCTCTGTCGAGTGCCTCGCTCTGCCGTTCCCTGTTATTTTAGGCCAGTGACGTGATCCAGGGAAATGACTTGCATTTTTTAAGGGGTAGATCTGAGCGGAGCGGAACGAAGGAAGGATTCAGAAAGGCAGACGGGATAAAGAAACTCCAGCTACATGAGTTTTTCACTTTCGGTTACAGATGTTCTCTTTCCTTTTTTCCTGAGAGGCGGTGTGTGGTAGTAATGCTTTCAAACGAATTGTCTTCTTTACGCGGTACTGAAACGTCCTCAGTATGAAAGAAAAAAATTCCCTTTGAAGACACATTTCTGTCTGTGCTGAAAGTGAACTGAATCTCACTCCATATTAATAGAATTAAAGACTATTAAAGCCTCGAACTTCAACTCCAATAAAAACAATCTACTGAAAATAATCCACATGAACTTCACCGCTTCACTTTCATCACCGTCTCTACTAGTTCTCCATCACGGACACACACTCCACACACCCTGAACTCCACCGTCCACTCTCCCTGTCCTCTCTCTCACGTCTCCTTCACTCTGTCCTGCACCGATGGACACACAGAGGGACGTCTCTTCTGTGTGTCCATTTAGGCTGAAATGGGTCTCAATGTGGGGAAAATAAAAATAATGTAGCTCTACTTCCTATTTCAAGTAGGTGCCGTAGGCAGAGCTGTTGTCTCACAGCGAGAAGGTCCTGGGTTCGATTCCCAGGCAGGACGATCTGGGTCCTTTCTGCGTGGAGTGGACTCCCTGTGTCTGTGTGTGTTTCCAAGAAAAGCGGCTCAGAAAACGAGTGGGAGAACTTTTTCCTCTAACTTGACATATTTAATGAACTATATCAAGTCAAATGCCACAAAATAAATAAATTTTAAAAATGCTGGTATGATTTAAAAGTGCGGTCCGATCATCTCATTGAATACTTTATCACTTAATGCAATTAAAAATGTCCACAAAGTTCAAAAAGAATATTTGTAGCCCATAGTGATGCCTGATGCCGCTGGTTTATTCCAGCGCCGTGGACATATCTGAACAGCCCTTAAAAGAAGGAAGGGTTTGACTGAAGCTTCAACACTGTGATCAGAATAAAAGAAGCTTCAGACTGGTTTCCTCCCATCATCGCTGCCAGAGCCCGGACAAATTTCCACCTTTGATGTCTGGAGGAGAACGACGTCTCAATGAGAGGCGCTCCACAAAACCCAACCCTTAATAATCCCTCAGACGAATAAAAGAAGCGTTTGATTCTGAAATTAAAACACTTCAGCACAAAGAGCACGATCTGAACCACCCGGCCGGTTCCTCTCACCAGCACCACAGCAGGACAGAGGCCCATGAATAAAATAAATAATACATAAATAAAATTAATAATAAACAGATAAATAATGAGCTAGCTGTGGCCAAGTGTTTAGGGACTAGGCTCCATAACTGGAAGGTCGTGGGTTTGAATCCCAGATGAGTAGGTTACCATGACCTTGAGTCCTTGACCTGGACCTTGATGAGGAGCAGTTCTCCAGATCTTCCTGAAGGACAGTGTTGTTGTCTCTCATTTTCAGTCCAGTCTCTGAACCTGAGCAGTTCTCCAGATCTTCCTGAAGGACAGTGTTGTTGTCTCTCATTTTCAGTCCAGTCTCTGGACCTGAGCAGTTCTCCAGATCTTCCTGAAGGACAGTGTTGTTGTCTCTCATGTTCAGTCCAGTCTCTGTACCTGAGCAGTTTGATAGTTTTGTGTTGGTTAATCCACACAGTGATCTACGTCTGAACCTTCAAGCAGAACAAAGCGACTAACTTAAGACATGAAGCAGTGATGCTAAACGGAGAGTGGGTGGAACCCCTTTATTTAGAACCTGTCATAAGATATTTGTTCCCATTTGTTTAATTCAATTCTCAAAATGATAATATCGATAAAAGACAATATCGTGGAGCGAAGGCAGAGACCGAGCACATCTTCCTTCAAAAGACTACAGTTCTATTGGTCTTCCAACAAGCGCCGGCTGGCATGAAGAAGCTACTTTGGTCATTCTGACTCCATAAAGTGTTGAAACTGGAACAAGCCTCTAGATGTTGAATGGAAAAGCCACTGAAGGCTCATGATTGATGTCCTCCAGTAAAGAGCCGCTTTACTCTTCATACACAAGAAACAAGCCACTTATTAATGCTCTTCCTCGATGGCGCTGATAAACCCGTTTAGGGTTTCATTATCCGTACGATCTCTCGATCAGGCCGCAAAAAACAAACTCTCACAGCAAACTCCCAACAGAGCTGACTGTGTTGATGAGAACTGCCCTTTAAATAGACAGAACGAGCAGACATGGCCTGGCAGTCTTTGACTGCTATATTTCCTTCCTTGACAGAGATGGAGAGTAAAGAAAGAGAGAGAGAGAGAGAGAGAGAGAGAGAGAGAGAGAGAGAGAGAGATCTGTCAAAAGTAGAGACCATAGTGAAAAGTGACAAGAAGCTGAGACAAAGTGACAACACGCGATGATGTCCACCAGACGGGACGGGTACTGTGAGAGAGAGAAAGTCTGACACACACACACACACACACACACACACACGCTCACTCTGTTCCGAATTCCCAGTGAGCTTCGAGTTTGCTGGCTGGTTGTTTGTTCTTTCTATGCCCACGTCTTCTATGCCTGACTGGCCACTTTATCCGAAACACGTTCTTCTTCAGCATCTCCATCAGTGGCCCATCTGTTGATGCACAGCTTGTCTTATTCATCCACTAGCCCTTCTTCTGAGGTCATTTCTGACCCCTAACGCATTGGCTGGGGGGCCAATCTCATTTTAGCGAAGGCTCTGGCAAGTGTAAAATCCCAGCAACCCCCTGCTGCGCCTGATACACTCGCTGCCCATGTGCTGAGAATGGTCTGTCACTCAGATCAGGTAGTGAACTGGTTTAAATGAGTAGCATTTTGAACATTTATGGCACAGAAAACATGTAGAAATACCCAAAACGCTCATCATGCCTGGAAGCCCAACCCTACTCCTGTAAAGGGGGACAGTCCCAACCTGCAATGGCTGCTAATTAGCACCGTGCTAATGGCAACTGTCCCCCGAGCCCCATTCTCTCCGATCTGGGTGGCCACGTACAGTAGCTTTACTTGTTCTTTGTCCAGAGTGTGGACTGCAGAAGAGACCAGAGACCTGGGTTTGTATAATGGACATGAATGGGCCTTTGTCTAGGACTGGGTTCAGCTGTGGTGACACGCACACACACACACACACACACACACACACACACACACACACTCACACTCACACTCATACACACATGCAGCTGGTGTGAGCAAGTGACAGAGGAAAGAAAAAAATCACAGGACAAGGTCGCTGCCCCCCAAAAAAAGAGCCCAGTGGTGTTCAGTTAGGATTAGCATGAAGCAATGCCAGTACCTTTCCACTCATGCATGGGCAAGCGAACGAGTGCGGCCGACCTCAGCATGTGTGTGTTTGCAGTTACAAAAAAAACAGGCCTGGGGTCTTCGTTGGAAGGAAGTGGAGATAAAAACTGGCTGCACAATCAGATCACACAGTGAACCAGAGGAATCTACAAATTGACACTCCTCGGTCACTCTCATTTCACTCCACTAAGTATGCAATTAGTTCAGGGAGTCCTCTGAAGTTCACGGAACAAGCATGTACCTCCATTGCTCTGCACATAGGCATCGGGTGAAAGTGAAAGTGACTAGATGTCATCGTGAAACACCGCATACAGTGAAACACAAACAAACGCAACCGTTGCTTTTTTACCCACACACACCCTGCAGCGGTGGGCACCCATATCCAGTGCCTCGGTAGCAGTGATTGAGGCGGTACCTTGCTCAAAGGTCCTTAAGAGCAACCTACCTGGCTAGGATTTGAACCCACGGCCTTCCGATCCTGAGGCCTAGTTCCTAAACGCTAGGCCACGACTGCTAAAGGCTTACTTCATGTTTCTCTGTCCTATCGCTGAGGTTAGGGATGCATGATGACATCGGAATCATATCAGCATCAAGAGCTATCAGAAAAAAACAATATCAGCTGTTTAAAATTCAACCTTTCACACATCCGTGATCCTTTAATCATACTCTGGAAGAGCAGCGTTCGGATAAAGCTGGAATCACTAGTAAACTTTAAGCATTTTGAGTATAGTGAGACTATGTTATGCAAGCTATACTTTTCTAATGCACGCAGATAGCTGATATCTTCTGCATTTTTAAAAATGTCTGTATATCGTCACCAGAGAAATATCAAAAATCAGCCTTCGAATTCCACATCTCTAGCAGTGATGTGCGAAAAAAAAGGGTATTAAAGGAGATAAAAAGGGTTTGATGTGTTTATATCAATCGAGAGGTTGAGAAAGGGCTAAGGTTTCAGAAGGGAGGCCTCATCTCTTCCTAGGGCATAGCAGGCCGGGACACGGAGGGATCCGAAAAGGGCTTTGAATGTTCAAGCCAGCACACGTGAGGAGCTCCAGGGCCCAGCCTTCACCTGAATTAATGCATTCTCCCTCTCTCTCTCCCTCTGTTGCCACCCCCCTTCTCTCTCTCTAGACGCCATTCCCTCTATCCCACACTTGTCTGCATTCTAATTCAAATGTTTGTTTTCCTGCAGTGCTTCTGAGGCTTACAAATGGCCTGCTTAAAATCATGAGATAGCTAAGGAGGGGATGGGAGGGAATGAATATTAGCCAGAGAACAGATGGGAGGGGTGGAAAGAAAGGGTGAGAGAAAAACACCCGACTCATTTTCGCTCAAAATGCAGACCGCATCACCTGAAGCGAGCAGACGTCACGACTCGAGAAGGCTTCAGCTGCAGCTCTGGCCCCCAGAAGTAACCCAAAAAAACTTCTCCTCTCCTCTCCCTCTCCTTCTGTGCCTCCTTCGCTTTGCTGCCTCTCTTTTTTGCCTTTTTTTTCGTTCCAGCTGCACTTCTCTGGCACGCTGGAACGTGTTTACATCTGGGTGATGCGGGTGGGCGCGTATATTTTCAGCACGTATCAAGGCCGGTGCTGCACCTCGAGGAGCAGCCGTTGAAGTATCTGCAGAGCAGACAGTGTTTTCTGCAGTGCTTTTGTCTGTAGATGCTGCTGAACAGAGTGGCTTTGCGCAGTACAGTCGCTCTTTCAAATGCACCCAGCTTTAGAAAAAAAGAGAAACATTTCTGGCCTCAAAGAACAGAGGAAACACTCTTGAGAAGGTCAGAGTTTTATTCTATACATCCTACATTGCTCTGTTAGCAGGCATTCCAGTTTCTTCCCATCAGATTCGGGGAGGGTCCAGTCTGGATACGTTCTTCACTTGGTTCTGTGATCATGAAGAATTGACTTTACATGCAGAGTGCAGAGTTTTAGGACAAGTATAGTTGATGGGGTGCCTCAAGGCTCAGTAGTAAGTCCAGTGACAGCAAGAGAGGTTTAAGGGTAGGATGGGTTTAAAAGAAGAGAAACGTAAGAAGAAATAGCTCTGTCTTGGGCTTGGGTGAAGGAAGACTTTATCCATCCATCCATCCATCCATCCATCTCTTAATAACCTATCCTGACTCAATGCTCTCAAAGCTCACAAGATGAAACACCTCGCCATTCCAGGTCAAGATATGGAGACTTCAAACACATTATTTCCTCCAGTAAACAATGCAAGTTCAAGGAATAATAAGCCACTGGCCAGTTCCATCTTCATACTCCAATCTGTACCAGTTCCGAATGAGTGCTGGAGAAGGCGCGGCACGGTGGTGCAGTGTATAGCATCGCTGCCTCACAGGAAGAAGGTCTTGGGTTCGATTCCCAGGTGGGGCGGATCGGGAGCCCCCTACGTGTAAGCAGAGATAGACACCAGCACTTCCTGAGACTCTACTCAGGATAAGTGGCTCAGAAAAGGAGAGGGCATGTGAGCATTTTGGCAAATCTCTCAGATTTCAGATATTCAAGTTGACCAGAAGCCAATCACACAATTTAATATCTCTGGAATGTTTGATCACAGTGCATTTATCCAGCAGCCTCCATGAATCCATGCCCTCTAGTGCAGAGAGATAATCTCCCCTTCTTATATCACACTTCCTTTCAGCTCATCAAAATGTGCAGATTTCTGCAGAGAGAGAGAGAGAGCGAGAGCGAGAGAGAGAGAGAGAGAGAGAGACAGAGAGAGAGAGAGAGAGAGAGAGTGCTCCCTTGGTTGGTATATTTTTAGCGGTGGAGTGATTGAGGTTCCACCTGGTTCTTGGATTTCTCTCTCTTGGGAGAGTCACCTTACCTTGAACCAGTCAAACCTAGCAGCCGCTTTTACAACCAATCAGCATCAAAATACTCCAAACCGTCTTCTGCCAGAGTTAATAACCAAACCTCACACTCTCAAGATAAAAACCGCACAACTTCTAGTACCACAGAGCTGCCTGGGGTCCAACGCTTCATGGTTCAATATGACACGGTGCAGGTTTGATACAACATGTTTCTAATGCAGTGAAAATGAAGCGTGCAGAAGGGTTCTACTTTCAGTGTTTTATTCTGAATTTGTTGAAAGTACATCATTTGAGTTTTCCACGCCGATGTCAGAAGGGTCAGCAGTTTTAAAGTCCTTGTCCGCTCAAGAACCCGCACTGACATAATCAAACGTTACTAAGACAACAAGCTGTCAATGAGCCAAGACCCTTTCCTAATACCATACACAGGTCCATTTCCTCTGATGTCCAACTTGTTCAGATGATGTTCCAACACTACCATGTTGGCCTTTAGACTGTATGAACGTCTCAAGATGAACAAATAGAAATGGTCCAAAAGCCTTTATATTTTGCGGTGACCTAATGTTCATGGACCAAGCCCCATGATCAGAAGGTGGTAGGTTCGATTCCCAGACCAGTAGGTTGTCCAGAAGTACCCTTGATCAAAGGTACCCTCCCCATCACTGCTCAGGGCCACATGGCTGCCCACTGCTGTACGGCGTGTGGGTTAAGAGGATGTTGTTCACTGTCACTTTCACTTTCACACTACTATATATTTTCAGAGATTTGAGATGTTCCTCACATTAGTCTCGTTCTAAACGCTGCAGCTCACACACAGAAAGCGAAGCGTTATCTTAACACTGCTTTACCTGAGTCACCTCAACCTTTTATCATCAAGCCTTTCTGTGAGACGGGTCGAGAGCACATCTCAGATGCGCTTTGTGTAGCCGAACATCTGAAAGGTGCCTCTAGACTAGAGTATAGGTCATGACACCCGCCGCCAACCCTCGGCTGCATATCTGTACTGTCATCAGCACAAAGAGTGACAAGCAATGTCGACGGGGAGGAATGAAGGCAAAGAGATGAGGAAGGAGTTCTTTGAGAAAAGTAAATAATGTATGTGACTGTAAAATATAAAGGGAAGGATGGAGTTGTGTGTGGGTGTGACTGAGCTGTAAACTGCCTGGACACTGATCGTGTGTGTTTGTGTGTGTGTGTGGGTGTGTGTTTGGTTCCTGAAGAAAAGAGAGTCTGACTGGATGTAGTGAAGATGCTACAGTTTATACGTGCTGTCCAACAAGGCCGAGCTCAAGGTCATTTGCAGAGGTTGCCAAAAGTCCCATCGCGGCGATCTTTTCATTTAAGCCTGAAAATCTAAATTTGAGAAGTAAATAAATGAATCATCCTGATCGGAAACTCCTTCGAGGTCACTGTGGAGCTTCTGAAAATTCAGGCTTAAACCACTTGGCGCAATAAAGATCAGCCAATCAGGTCGTTTAAATACATTAAAGACTTTAATTTTACAAAACCTGATTCATTCTGAGCTCCTGAAAATATGAACAAAGACAGATTTTGAAACATTTAACCAAACGAATACTATTACAACAGCTGTGAGCAAAATAACGTGCAGGAGAAATGCAGAAAATGGGCTTTTTAAATGAATTTTTTAAGCCGCCATGGGTGTGAGTGTGTTATTGCACAAAGCTTCGCCCTCCAGAGAAGAAAAACTATGGAGAACAATCCTCCACAGCTTTCATGAATTGTTTCTCCAACATTAGCATTGACTTTGCGCAAGGAATCAATGCCAAGCAGATTTTTCCTTTTATTCATCAGCCTCCAATTGTGCACTAATCTCCATTGTGTTCTCATGAGCTAATCTACTCCAATAGCCAGCCCCCTGCCTGTTTCTCTGACTGATGCATGACACTGAGCGTGAAGCACCAATCGCCTCTCAGAGCTCGTCCACTTTTTTTTTTATCTTTCCATCAGCCTGACTGTGCACCGTCCTCCTTTCACCCCTGATCGCAAGTTTGGGACTTCTTCTGAAATGTGAAATTACTCTTACAGGACATTTACAACAAGCACCGCTTCTGAAAAGCATGGCACATAAAGAAGGACCATCCTGCTGTGGGACCTGTCCAGTGGTAAACTACCCCGGACCATCGGACACTGTCTATCTGTCCCATAGTCAGGAATAAAGGCAGTGCAGGTTTATTAAGGTACAAATCGTGTAAATGTTCCCTCAACACGGTCCATTTAATATCCTAATAGATAAGAAATATACTTGTAGTGGAAATGTCCAAACTCGTGTTATTTGGAGAGGACAACCCCAGGGATGTGAGAGGTATCACCATGATTTCTAAAAGTCTAGTCCTACTGACTCAGCTAAAGCTCTGCATGGACACTTTCCACCAGTAACGTTTCACCCAACAGTTTGAGAAGATCCTGGGTTTGATTCCCAGATGGGACAGTCCGTGTCCTTTCTGTGTGGAGTGGCCATGTTCTCCCCATGTCTGAGTGAGTTTCCTTTGGGGGCTCCTGTTTCCTCCCACCATCCATGTCTGGTTAACTGGAGATGCTGAATTGCCCCCTATGTGTCAGTGAGCAGTGATGGGGATGGTACCATGTTACCTTGGGTTGCCTACTGGTCTAGGATTCAAACCCATGACCTTCTGATCCTGAGACCCAGTCCATAAACTCTAAACCTCAGCTATAAGTCTGACAAATCCACCGCTCGGTCATTTGGGCAGCACAGGATAGTGCCCGAAGAACAGCAGTCTAGAAAAAACAGCAGTGCATAAGCAGGAGATCTTTTTTTTGGATGGGGCATTTGAGTGACATGCAAATCGTCAAAGAGCGTTTACCGGTCTGCAGGACTACCTTCAGTTAAAGCAGGACGTGCATGAAGGTTAAGTGCTTGCTAGTCGTTTCTTTCCCTTCAGATTTAGTGCAGATATGCACAGTCTGTTTAAAATTCTCCGTGAGGTAAAAGTGGAGTCGCACTCACTTTGCAGGCCACCCTCTCTCTTCCTGCTCGCTCGATCTGCTCTCAAACCATTTCTGGGATATCATATATAATTCGCCAGCGCCAGGGAGCCGCTATCAATATGCCAGAGACTCCAGGAGAGGTGGGATGTGGACAAACTACTAATAAAATACCCCTGAAATCTGGAACACACCCGTTTTATGGCTTAATAGAAGTAAAATTCTATGAATAAAAGTAAAACTAAACAGCCAGGGCAGGCTGAGTCTAAATAAAGACACTTTTCTTTCCATATTGCAATATCGTTCATAAATCCATCTGGTCCGAAGACTGTGTGACAAGAGTGTAAAGAGAAAAACTATTTTGTCACAATTTTTAGATGCTAAATAGTTTTTTTTTATTTAAAGCTGGTCTTAGGCCAATGCATAATTATAACAACAACAAAAAAACTAAACAAAAAAAGCTCATTTTCATGAAAACCTTCAGAGATCTATCAAATGTGACACATCTGAATCTCCACTGAGACCATAACAAGGCCTTATATGGATGTTCTGGGCGTGTGCCATGAAGTTAAAGGCTTCAGATGAAACAGTGGGCTTCATCTGACGCTCCTGCATCATGGAGTGTTAATAATTTATTAAACTTAATGCATTTTCCAGTTTAAAACTGCAGTTTCTAAATGGCATCATATGAAAATTACATTTACATCAATACCTGCAATTAAAAACTGCCAGCAAAGTTTAAAGAGTGCGCAAGTGAGGCTTCGGTTTACTTCCGAAATCACAGATTTTCTGAGTTTTATTTATTTTTGATTGGTTTTCTATAATTGGCTGAAGTTAAAAATAATAATAAGATTTAATTTCCCAAGTCGAAGGGGATTTCTGACTCTATAAGGCAGATAAAGCCTTTTAAGATGATAAAAAAAACACATTAATGCAAAATATTCCATTTCCTTTACCTCTATAGATCTACAATGTGAATGTATGATGTGTGGGACGAGGACAGTGACAGTCTCTCTCTCTCTCTCTCACTGCAGGATGTACACTCACCCCTGAACAAGGACAAGGACACAGCAGGACCCCACACTTGGGTTTGCACTACATGGGTATATATGGGGAATGCATGAAGCTGCACGGACGTGGTGCATCAATCTGAGCTGCCAACATGAACACGACTCGAAGGCGACCGAGCTCTTCATGCTGCAAACACACAAATGCTTTGTTTCGTGGCTCCTGTTACCAATAAAATCCATATGCTGTGTTGTAATGCTAACTGGCAGCGCTAAAACCGAGGACGTCGAAGAATTTTCTGCATAGTCGATCAGAAGTTTAGGCCTCACACTCTGAATTTAAACATGGATAACTGTGATAAACCATTCTGGGCCATTTTTAAAATGAAGAATGCTTATAAAATGATGCTAATAAAAATCGCATCGCAATCTTTCAAAAGGAATATATCAGATATATGCATATATAACATATACAAATATTTAATATTTCCTATGCCGATGTTTTTATGCCTGTATGTTTTAAATGCTGATTTAATTAATGATTCATTTCCTACAAAAATGGCCATTTCTGCTCTGACCTGGTGACAATTTCAGCCTCCGGGTTCCGGATCAGGAGTCGGAACAGACGAGGCGTCCAGAGCCTTGGAAGTGGACAGTAAGGACGAGTAAACTGTTTGGATGCTGTAATCAGTGTTTCAGGCAGGTCACGGAAAACGACTGCGGCTGATGACAGAAAAATGACTGGAACGATGAAGAAAAGCCCTCAGACAAGCCTCTCTGCAATCAGCAGCAATCTCCAGATTACAGAGCTAACCTTCAGCTTCCAGAAGACTCTGACAGCTGAATTATACAGTCTTCACCGCAGAACGCAGCCTCTGACCGCAGAGATCACGGACACTGAAGAGATCCCAACACTCCAGGCTGGGCTCGGGACTCGATCGGGCCTCGGCCTGATCCACACTGACACTTCAGAAAAACTCCAGATTACTCAAAGGGGTACAGTTCCTTCCTCAAAGACAGACAGACAGACAGACAGACAGATGGATAGACAGACAGCTAGATAGACAGATACAGATAGACAGAGGGATAGACAGATAGGTAGACAGACTAATTGATTGATATATAGATAGACAGACAAAAAGACAGATAGACAGACAGGTGGGCAGACAGACAAATAGACAGATAGATAGATAGACACAGACAGATAGATATAGACAGACAGACAGACAGACAGACAGACAGATAGATAGATAGATAGACTAATTGACTGATATATAGGAGGGGCAGCGGTGGCCTAGTGGTTAGGAGGATCAGGGGTTCGAACCCCTTCCCAGTGGGTTGCCCTGAGGTACCCTTGAGCAAGATGCCATCCCTGTCTCGCTCCTCCCTGCGATGGGCTGGCGACCTGTCCTGGGTGCGTCCCCCGTCCTCGCCCTGTGTGCGCTGGGTTGGACGCCAGCACTCCCCCGCGACCCCGTTTGGGACAAGCGGCAGATAATGGATGGATGGATGGATGGATGGATGGATTGATATATAGATAGACAGACAGGTCGACAGACAGACAGATAGATAGACATAGACAGATAGATACAGACAGACAGACAGATGGATGGATGGATGGATGGATATAGACAGACTGACAGAGGGACGGACGGACGGATGAATAGACAGACAGATAGAAAGACAGACAGATAGAAAGACAGACAGATAGACAGACAGACAGAAAGACAGACAGACAGACAGACAGATAAATAGACAGAAAGACAGACAGATAGATAGACAGACAGATAGACAGAACACCAAATATCTGAACTAAAAATGTTATACGTTATACTTTTTCGATCTTTTAGTTTTATAAATAGCCTAAAACCCAACCTCGTTTCTTATTTTCACTCCATCCCTTGTTTTCAAGCGCCCTTGTCCCTTGGAATAAGGCGTAGGGTTCGAATCGTCCCAGAAGAAATGAGACAGCACTCACAATCCTGATGAATATTAGAATTAAAGATTCATTTATTTTCAGTACAGAGATTTTTCCGATGTAACACATTAAGCCGCTGACGCTTAGGTTTAAAGGAGTGATCAAACCTGGCCCGCATTTGGAACGAGGCCAGAAGAGGAACAGAAGTCGTCCTTAAAGGCGCAGTAGCCGAAACAGGACGGGATCTAAAGCGTACAGATGAATTATGGTCCATAAAACAGTTGCAATGAATTACGTTGTAATTGAACTTCAGAGGGCAAAATGAAAGACAAATGTGGCTTCAGCTCTGCTTTATTAATGCATCAGGCTCCGTATTTGGGGCCCAAATGTTCATCAATATCGTTCACACTCTGTAATGTGATGCACAGAGTCCCCCCGTCCCCCCGTCCCCCCGTCCCCCCTCCTCCGCTCAGGGTTTTCTGGCAAACGTCTCGACAAATCTGGCTGTAAGAGTACATGGACACATCAAAAACGGTCCACGGGGTGACAAATGGAGCTCGCTTCCATGTGCTTCTCCTCAAGCTGGCGTTGTTTATCATTTCAATAGAAGCGTCACACATGTGTGAAAGCACTTCTGTCCGTGTGAATATTTATACGCCTGACTCCGACGCCATGAGCTAAACCGCTTCCCTACAGTAGTGAAAAAGGGGTCGGACGTGCCGTGGATTCTGGGAAAGCTCTAATCGAAGCCACGTGTTCCTCATAACGGGTGAATTTCCACATTTATTGCGCTCGCCGGACGTAAATGCCCCCAGATTTATTTTTCATTTGTTCTGTATTAACCGTTTTGCAATTTCCATCTGCTAATAGCTACAAGCTGCTCTCCGAGGCTTCTGCCACCACGCAGCACATGAGAGGTCGACCCCAGACTCGGCACGAACACACACACACACACACACACACCCACACACAGTACTTGACTCCCTACCGTATACACACAGTGTTTACACCAAGTCCAAACCCCTTGACTTGAAGCAGACCATTGCTTCTGCATGTTTGTGAGGCTGCCAGAAAGTAACTCACGACGTTCTTCAAGTGGAAAAGCAAGAAAAAAAAAAAACAAATGCTGGGCCTATTTATAAGCCTTGTCCAGCTTCATGGTTCTGCTCAATGTTCCGCACACCCCAAAAGCAGGCCTGATTTAAAGGCGCGCTAAAGGGTGTTTAAATCTTTGGATTTTTTTCGGAGTCCATGATTAAAAATGGATGGAGCTCAACAGGAGAGCTGCTTCAGGAAATGCAGAAGAGCTCAAACGAGGCAAAAACAGCAAAAAGAAAACAGCGCTTCGACTTGAACGCTGCGATTTCTCGCACTTTTGTTTTGATATGCCAACAATATCCACTAACAAAGCCCAGATTTCATCCATTTTTAATCGGTGGCGTTCGAGGAACGAAAAATGAAAACTGGAAAACGAAACCGTCTTTCGCTCGGTCACAAAAACGCCGTCCCGGTTCATCAGCTGGGGTTCGACTCCAGTTTTTGCCCCAGAACGGAGCTGTCAGTAAGTGGATTTGGGGTGAACTGGTTCAGGACTCACACAGTGAGTTCCGCCATTCAAGCAATGGCACATAGTCACTTTCACTTCACTTTCACTTCAGTCCGTCCATCACAGTCTCAGAAGGACACACCAACGAAGGAAGCAGACCCTGAGCTGCTGTTTGGAACGTGTCCAATGAAGGCGGCCAATCAGAACACAAGTCGTTAACTTGTATCAGCTTTTAATGCACGGTGACCGAAGCAGGATTGGTTAAAAAATGGTCATTTGCATATGAAATATTGTAAATAAAATAAGGTTATAAATGAACTTCAGAGGATCCAATAAAACAACGAGTCTTTCCCACAGCTGCGCTAAACTACTTATGAATTCAATTTTATGCCTTTTATATTCCACTGATGGCATTTATCATCGCGTTCGGGCTTCTTTTGATCACAACTGTTTCAATGTTGGGGATATTTAACAGTAAAAAGTTCAAAGTTTGTGTCCGGGCACAAACTTTCCAAATGTGATAACGTTTTATTAATTTATGAAGAAGCTGAATAAATCCATTCTTCATACTGGGAGCGATTTATTGGGAGTGGATCCCAAGCGTAGAAGCATTAGCACATCTAGATTATTTATTTAGATTATGGATTATTTTCTCGTCTTGGAGCTCAGAAACTATCACAGCGCATGCAACACCAAGGGCAGCGTGGAGCTCCTTTCACACAGTGATGTCCGATTCCACATGCTGACCCATTTGACCACGGCTGATATGGACAGGCACACGTCAGCTTTGCTGGTTTCAAGAGTTAAATGGGATTAAGACATACTTTCTGACTGTCATGGTTTGGGACGCTGCCCTGACTGGGCGCTCCTGGTGCCTCGTTAGGACGTCAGGGCGCCTGATTGGCTCAAGGGTGTAAAGATCCCAGTGAGTCAGAGCAGAGCGTCAGTCATTCTGGGTTCCATGTATCGTCAAGCTCACCTAACTGAGTCAGCGGAGGGCAAAAAGGAGAAATAAAGTCTTAAACTGATGAATATAAAGCCAAGATCTCTGAGAGCGACGCCTCTCGCAGAGCCTGTGAACAGAAACCGGCCTTGTTGGCTCCCCACACATCATTTCCTGTTATGTGTGCAGCCGTTTCCTGCAATCAAGTGGCGTGTTTTTCGGTGGGAGGTGAAAAAATGGTGTGGAAGGTGAGCAGCACCGAAAAGAGAGCGAGCAGGAACTGAGCCTGAGCTTGATTCTCTCAAACTTTCCCCTCCTTTCTGCGGCGGCTGTGGTTCAAAAGGAAATAAAAGACAAATCCAACAAAAACGCCACGCCACGTAGTAGACACACTTTTACTCCTCCCTCTCTCTCTCTCTCTCCACTCCTCTCTCCTCCATTCTCTTGGTGCCCTCCCTCTGTCTCCCATTCCGTCCCTTTCTATCTCTCTGTCGTTTAATCTCTTTTGGCCTCTCTCCCTCTCTTCTTTCTCTCTCTTTCTCTTGCACCCCCCCACCCCTCCCCCCACCCCCCAGTCACTCTCTCTTCTGTCTCCCTCTCCTTCCCTCGTCCTCTGCCTTGGTCATTCACTTCTTTTCTAGATCTCAATTTCTCTCCTCTGTCCTTGATCTTTCTCTTCCTCTCTCATTCTCCGTTTCTCTCTATCTTCAGGTTTCTTTATCTCTCCCTATTTCTTTTATTCTCTCCGTTTGCCTTCTCCTGTGCCTCTCTCATGCCTCTCATGTCTCTTTCGTTCCTCATCCATTCACGCCCTTTCTAGGTCTTTCTCTCCTTCTCGTTCTTTCACTCTCTTTCTCTCTCTCGCCTCATCTCCGTCCCCTCCCTATCATTTATCTTTTTCTTTCCCTCCCTCATTCTTGCTCTCTCTTTTCCCTCACCCATTCAGTCCTTTCCTATATATCTCTCTCCCTGTCCTTTATTTTCTCTCTCTCTCTCTCTCTCTCTCTCTCTCTCTCTGTTAATGGTGTAAGCAATTCCTGCTCAGATAAAAACAGATATGTTATTCTGTCAGAAGCTGGGCAGAGGCATTGGCAGGGAAAGGCCACAGTGTGTGTGTGTGTGTGTGTGTGTGTGTGTGTGTGTGTGTATGTGTGTGTGTGTGTGTGGTCTGCTCCTGGCTCCCTAACCTGTGTGTCTAACACTGGACTGTTCTTCTCAGCTGCACAATCCAGCCTTAAAGCAATATTACCCCAAATCTAGATGGCCATCGGTTCACACACTCGCTGCTCCGCCGCGGCAGACAGAACCGGCGCCTGTGTTCGTTACACTTTCAGCCTTTTAAATGGGTTTAAATCGCTGATACACATCACTCCTGGCCTGCAGGCCTCACATTGTATTTAACACTAATATGTATAAATCAGGCTCGTCGCGTTAAGGAGTTCAGATCAGGCCACCAGGCGTCAATACTTCAATAAACCAGACCATCTCACAAACAACAAAACAAAAATTCAATAATCCACCAGGCAACGGTGACCTAGTGTTCAGGGACTAGGTTGGAGGGTTGTTGAGACCAGCAGGTCGCTCTGAGGTGCCCTTGAGCAAAGTACCG
This sequence comes from Hepsetus odoe, assembly GCA_017165825.1. Lineage (NCBI taxonomy): Eukaryota > Metazoa > Chordata > Actinopteri > Characiformes > Hepsetidae > Hepsetus > Hepsetus odoe. The sequence continues at coordinate 20,010,820 of CM029387.1, forward strand.
TCCCCATCACTGCTCCCCAGCGCTTAAAAACCCCAAATAGTCACTTTCACTTCATAACAGCCTTTTAAACGGATGCAATTCCATTTGCATATAAAGAGGTGAATTTAAAGGTGCTGAATGGAACACCTCCGGTTTCTCCACTTAGTCACTTCACACCATCCGCGGCGTAAGCTTGTGGGTTCGCCCGGTTTATATATTGCATATGTGCTCTCTGAGCGCTTCAGCTCCTCGTTCTGTGGGATGACATGTTGATGGCTGGAGTTATCTACGCCCAGGCCTGCTGATCTGTCCATTCTGTATTGGCTACAGTTCACTGTAAGTTCACATTTCATCTGCAGCTGTAGGGCTTCACACCCTGCCCTGCCAATCAGACGAACGACCGCGGCACAATATCGTTCGGATTAAAGCTGGGGAACATATACAAGTGGGACATTTTGAACATCCTTTCCTTTAATCAACTTAATGGGTGCATTAATGAGTGTATGAGTGTGTGTGTGTGTGTGCACGTGTGTGTGCTTGTCTCACCTCTGACTTGCATAAACGAGGCTTATTCCAGCAAGCGTCAGATTTCATAGCAGATTTCATCACTTTACGTCCGTCGTCACGGAAGGCCGTGTGGCCTTACACATGCGCGTGACTGGCATTGGGTTGCTAAAAACCCCAGCTGGAAAGTGTTGTCATAGAAACCAGGCACGTTGTAAATGGCGATGAAGAATTTGCCGACGTCTCATGACTCAAAAATATCACACCGGTACGAGCTCTCGTTTGCAGAAACACGATTAGAAATGCATTCATTCTAAACTTCGTTTTACCAGTAGGTTGCCTTGAGCAAGGTACCGTCCCCATCACGGCTCCCCGGGCGCTTTCATAGCTGCCCACTGCTGCACAGTGTTGGCATGGGTTAAATGCAGATGTCCAATTTCGTTGTGGTTCGCTGCGTGCTGGGCTATGACCTCGCAATGATGAGAACAGTCACTTTCACTTTCACCTTCTTCAAAGCCTCAACGGTTGCTATGGTGGGGAATTACTTTTGGCTCGAAAAGAATGCATATCTGAAAAGAAGCACTAATGTGCAAGTTACCAGGGGTGAGACACGCACGCACATTTACACATTTGCACAACTTCCACCTCAAAATTACAGACATTTTGACTATTTTTTTAACCTTATTATGTCCACAATCCACCGTCGGTGAGACTGGCTTTGTTGCACGAATCCTCGAGAGGAGGAGAAGACACGCAAGAAAGAAAAGGTGTAGGAGTGAGCGTAGTCCTAGTCTGTTAAGTCTAGAAAAATGACCCAAAATGAGCCTGAACAAAGTCCCGAGTCTGACCTGCGCCCAACCCACGTTCAGCGCCGTGCATGAAACCTGGAACCAAAACCAGGTCTTAAATCCGAACTTTCGTCTGGCCCTGCTGGGCCTGGGTGAGCAGCAGACCTGTAATAACGTGCCAAGTATGATATAACACGAGGCTTAAAATCAGTTCAGACTAAAATACCACATTTATGGGCCACTTATAGTGTAAAATACAACCCTGTTCTCTGAGCTGAAGGGAGGCTTCGCTAAAACGTCCCGGTCCGGCCAGTGAAAACAACACTTTTGCACATGGATGTGTCCCTGCAGCTGTATCTGTGTCATGTCATCTGAGCTGCCATTTTTAAATAAACGGTATCTTGCACGACCGTGAGATCGTCTATCATTTCAGACCTGATCATTTAAAACTCCAACAACTCTCGGGACCCACCATGCAGCGTTTCAAGGGAAAGGCTGAATAAAAATGTTTAGAAGAGCCTTCAATCTCTCCAGACTGAAACAAAATACAGCCCCACTATCAGCAGGCCAGGCCGAGCGCTGGCTATAATTAGAAAAAACAACATTTACTTTACACAGCTCCGGTAACTTCACCCTCTGGGCCCGTCGGGTTTAAAGTTTAAAGTGTAAAGTGGCCACCCAGTGAGAGAGAAACACCAGCATGGAGTGACATAGTAACACTCTTGCACAACGCTGACATAACCCTGTTATTAACAAGTCACGGCATGTGTCATATTCTGTCAGGACAAGTTATGTCCATTAATATAACAGCCTGTGTGTGTTTCCATTTCTGGTAATTGTCATGACAGGCACTGTGTTTGGCGTAGCGTGTGAGATGTCATGACGATTACCAGCGACTGGCCTGCGTTTCTCCACCCTTGCGGGACGGGATGGGCTCCAGCAGACTCCAGCAGGCTCAGGTTATTGATGGAGGACACTGTTATACTGATGGACAGGACTGGTCAGGGCCGGTGACAGGACACGGTGTGCTTTGGTTCCGTCAGTGCTACAGATTTGGTTTTGCACCAGAGTTACGACTGACGGCTGATGTGACGCACAATCCCTGCAAACACGTTCAACAAAAAAAATGAAATGAAAAATACAAAAAAGTGTGACTCTTTAGAAGAAATGAGTGGGGGGTGGAGACTTTTACACAGTACTGTGCGTGTACATATATAAATATATATAAAACATAAAACTATGCTTATCTCTCTATCTATCTATCTATCTATCTATCTGTCTGTCTGTCTGTCTGTCTGTCTGTCTGTCTGTCTGTCTGTCTGTCTATCTATCTATCTATCTATCTATCTATCTATCTATCTATCTATCTATCTATCCATTTATCTGTCTGTCTCTATCTATCTATCTATCTATCTATCTATCTATCTATCTATCTATCTGTCTGTCTGTCTGTCTGTCTGTCTGTCTGTCTGTCTGTCTGTCTGTCTATCTATCTATCTATCTATCTATCTATCTATCTATCTATCTATCTATCTATCCATTTATCTGTCTGTCTCTCTCTATCTATCTATCTATCTATCTATCTATCTATCTATCTATCTATCTGTCTGTCTCTCTCTGTCTCTCTATCTATCTATCTATCTATCTATCTATCTATCTATCTGTCTGTCTGTCTGTCTGTTTATCTTTGTCTCTCTCTAGGTTTCTATCTATCTATCTGTCTGTCTGTCTCTGTCTCTCTCTAGGTTTCTAGCTATCTATCTGTCTGTCTGTCTATCTATCTATCTGTCTGTCTGTTTATCTTTGTCTCTCTCTAGTTTTCTATCTATCTATCTATCTATCTATCTATCTATCTATCTGTCTGTCTCTCGCTGTCTCTCTCTAGGTTTCTAGCTATCTATCTGTCTGTCTGTCTATCTCTGTCTCTCTCTAGGTTTCTATCTATCTATCTATCTATCTATCTATCTATCTATCTATCTATCTATCTATCTGTCTGTCTCTCACTGTCTCTCTCTAGGTTTCTATCTATCTATCTATCTATCTATCTATCTATCTGTCTGTCTATCTGTCTGTCTATCTATCTATCTATCAGCTTGATTATGAATAATGATTTATAATAGGATCTTCAGTAACACCTGATTGGTAGCTCCAGTGCAGAACTATGGAGGCAGATGTTGGACCTGATTAATGAGGGATAAACAGTGAAGTAAACGTCTCCTTTAACCAGGCTGAAGGCCTGCGGCGAAGCAGGGCAGCGTTACAGGAGAATTGGACGAGTGGTTACTCACTTTGAGGGAATCGAAGCAGGCGATGACCCTCCCGTTCTCCACCTGACAGCTCTTGGCGGGATGGGCGAATTTACATTCAGAGTCAGGCCGGGAGCAGGTGCCCCGCTGGAACTCGCGGCACACTTCCAGCGTCAGCCATTTGGTGTCCCGGATGGGCGTCACATTCACCGCCATTTTTGGGTCGAGTGAGTTTAGATGAAAGGGGTGGTGGGTGGGGGGGGGTATCCACACAATGAGGCGGTGATGGAAAGGTGCTCCTCAAGAAGTTCAGAACGAGAGAGACGGTGGACGCTTTTTATGGGGCGCTGCTATCAGAGGCCCATTTTCGGCCTCCTTTTCTGGAGACCTCTCTCTCTGTCTCTGTCTCTGTCTCTGTCTCTCTGTCTTTGTCTCTCCCTCACTCAAGTTGTCCTCAGCTGAACCTTCCGGCCAGACGGATGGTGAAGCTCATTATTGATTATGATGAGAGGACAAAACAGATGGGGGGAGGGGGGGCAGGGTGGTGGAGAGAGGCAGTTTAGCACTTGCCTCTCACCCACACACACACTACCTAACACTCACACACACACACTCACACACACTCAGAGAGAGAGAGAGAGAGAGAAGTCCCGTCCTGTTGGCTTTCAAGAGACGGACTCGTGGAGGGATGTGAAAAGCAGCATGAGGAACGGCCAGCAGGACTGGGGTGGGGGTGGGGGGCAAAATGTTGCTATGGCGACCAGGTAGAGTGGGTTGTGTGGCCCAGGCTGTCCTCGTTGGTCACGGTTGGCACAGAAGCGGCAGGTATGAGCTGGGAGGGAAAGTGGGCGGGGCTTGGCCCTTTCAAGCGGTCCAAGCAGCAGCGGATGTTAAAGGCACGTCAGTCAGTACCAGCCTGCGGAGGGTGGAGAGAGAGAGGGGTGACGTTAAGCTCACTACACACACGTTCATGAAAAAATGACACATGAGCTCACACCAAATATCACTCTTGATCAAAATGACACTGAGCATCCAAAATATCTGCACAAATGATTCAATTATTCAATTCAATTATTCAATTATTAAGATGCAAACGAAGGAATTCTGAGTTCACAGTGGTGGTGAATGGAGCCAGACGTCCGGTCCCACCCCTCTGTCTCCCCTGTAGTGGATCTTTGCCACCCATCAGTATAGTTTTCTTTTTCCTTAACCTTAAAAACTAAATCAAACCTGCTTTTGGTCTTTCAGTTTGAAATGGGGAACTTTTTGCAGCAAACATTGTTCTGCTGCTCCTGACTTTGCAGGTTTTCCCAGCTTTTCTACACGGTTATGAAAATCTATGCAAACGCACACACACACACAGCCTCACACACCCACACACACACACACACAAACACACTCACACACACAGAAGCAGGCAAAATCAACAGCCTTGGCTCGGAAGTGGAAAAATCAAATCAAGCAGCATATCTCTTACAGTGAGGCGCGGGGCGGCCGGGCACAGCAAATTTATTTAAGGGGGGGGGCAACAGAGACAGCCCCCCGTGAGTCAGACAGCCAATGAGAGAAGGCCGCGCGCCATTCTGGGCTTCGAGCCAGGGGCGACAAAGCATGGCCCCCACCGGGTCACAGTGCCCGGGCAGAGGAGGAGAGAGAGAGAGAGAGAGAGGGAGAGAGAATGATATAGAAAGAACATGCTCCAATTAGATCAGGAGTGGGAGTGAAAAACGAGGCTAGGTAAAAATACTTCATTGTTTTAACAGACAGGGCAAACATGGCGCAGCCTGGCAACTCAGCTGGCATATTCCCCTCAGCCGTGACCCCCTTACCCCCAAACCCCCACCCTGCCCTGCAGAGAAAGCCCTTGGCCCCCCAGAAGGGAGGGGTGGCCCAGGCACCAGCTTCCACAACGCTCAGAGCCAACTCCATTACCAGCACATTAAATATGAAGCAGGCAATTTAGCTCCTCTTTTTCCTGCACTGCCTCTTCTTTTTTTCCCTTCTTTATTTCCTCCGGCCCTCCTTCAACGTGCTGCACTCAAGACCCTCAGCAGGCGACGTACAGGAAAGGGCAAAGGTTGAATCAAGGACAAGCTGCTAAACTTTATGCCAGCTGGCTATGCTAAACCCCTAAACAAACCCTAAACATCGCCACTGGCCACTTTATTAGAAACACTCCTTATACTTACGCTCACTGGACAATTTATTGGAAACACTTCTACTTCCACACATTGGCCACTTTATTGAAAGTGAAATTGACTATGAGCATTACTGTGAAACGCAGTTTCACTCATACGCAGCTATTAAAAGGGGAGCAGTGATGGGGACGGTACTTTGCAGAAGGGTACCTCAGGGCTACCTACTGGTCTGGGATTCCAACCCTCAATCTTCTGATGCTGGGGCGACTCCCTAACCACTAGGCCACAGCTGGAAACACTCCCACTTCCACTCATTGGCCACTTTATTGGAAACTCTTCTTGCGCTTGCGCTCATTGGCCACTTCGACACTTTGGTCACACACTCATTTAAAAAAAAACAAAACAAAACAAAAAAGCGTAAACGAGGCCTAATTGCATTTTATTTGCAGTTATAAATAAGCTGCACTGACTCCCTCCATCCTGTCTCGACTCGACTGTTCATGTTATTTTTCTATTCAGAGTCATGTGAGGCTGAAAAACATTTCTCTAACAGGAAGGTTCATCTGAGGCACATTATCGACCTCACAGGCCGTGCTGTAGCATCGGTACAGTGTGTGTTACATTATATATACACACACACATATACATATATACACACACATATACATATATACACACATATATATATATATACACACACACACACACACACACACATATAAACATTTATACATACACATATATGCATATATACACTAATACAGTGTATTATTACTGTAGATCATGAAATACTTTTCTATATCTATCAAAAGAGAGAGAAGCAGAGAGAGAGAAATCTAGTTCCTGCTGTTCCTCTCCTCCTCACATGCTGCAGCCTGCACTGCTTCACTCCCACACCTGCATGCTGCAGCCCCACACATTTATTACACCATGCCAGCACACACACACACACACCCACACTAACACAAGCACTGGCCTGCTCACAAACACACCGGGAGACACAGACATGTTCTTCTCACCGATTCATATGGCCGCTCACACAAACATATACCCACGCCTTTGCTGCAGAACCGGCACCTTGATGCGGCGCGAGAACCCAGGAATTAGGCGGAACATCCACAACCTCACCCACACACCGGGGAGGGAGGAGTGGAGCCAGAAAAGACCTGATCTGAGGTTCAGGAAAGGAACCAGGCCTGTAGGTCACATCAGAGCTCGTACAGGACCCTCCACACACTTCTCTCATGATGTCAGAAGGAAGATCTCATTAGTCCGGGGTGACAGTTACGAAGCCTCCCAGCCGAGTCGCGATACGAGGCGTGGTAGTGTTTAACTCCACGTCAGGTTTAGCCGTAGGTGTGATATTTTCTTGTCAGTCAGAGCGTTAAGCTTTCCACCCCATTAATCTGTGCAGAAACGCTGCCGGCTTGCCTGCCTTGGGTCAGCAGAGCGCCGAGCGTGAAGGTAATCAGGTAATGGGTTCAGTCAGTGATATCAGGATGTCCTGACTGGGGCAATCAGCATAATTACGATTATACAGTAATCATAACTGTTGTGGGGCAGCGGAGGCCTGGCGGTTAGGGACTGTTCCCCAGAATTGGAAGGTCATGGGTTTGAATCCCAGACCAGCAGGTTGCCCTGAGGAACCCTCGAGCAAGGTACCGTCCCAATCACTGCGCCCTGGGCACTTTAAATATGTGCTGCGTTTCACAATGACAAGCTTTCACTTCGCTGTGCAAAAGTCTTGGTCTTTCTGTCTTGCTCGGGAATCACCTTGTTGGAGCAAACGTTCTGATTTATGTGTTTTCTCTGATTTCAGACTCACTTATTTATCATCAGCCCGTTTAAAGACCGGTGTGCGTTCAATCACGGGTTTGAGTTGTAAATAAAAAGGACACATTTGGTTTCTTTTGACCACCATTTTAAAGAAATCCCAGTTCAGAGGCTCGATCTGAACGACTCGTTATCTCCAAAACTATGCAAATGTGGAACATTTGACGGAAATCCCACCACGGGTTTTTGTCCCTTTTTGTAAAATCAGTGTAAATTTTCAACTGAGCCTCTTAAAGACATCATACCCCACCTTGGAAACATGTAATGGGAAAAAAAAACCCAAAACTGAACCTGGCCATCTAGACAGCACTGAGAGCTGTGCGGGTTATTTTGGGATCCCAGAATGTTAACCAATGAAAAATGATACTTGGTTGATGAGGATGATAAATAGGGTTTCAAAAATTTGGTGGAACTCCCATCAAAATATGGGTTTTTGGGCTCATTTTCTAAATCGCAGTGTAAATTTTTAATTGTGCCCCTTAAAGACATTATAACCCACTTTGTAAACGTGTAATGGGGAAAAAGAAATGCAGGATACAAATGAACTTTATTGGAAGTCTAGACAGCAATAAGAGCTGTGCAGAATTCAGATGGGCTATTTTAGACTCCCAGAATGTTAATCAATGATAAATGATACTTTGTTTACTTCGGGATCAGTAACATTTCACTGAAAGAAATAAAAAAGAGAGAAAAATGCCAAAATGGTGCATTAAAAAATATCAGCGCTAATGAGTCATCAATAAGTGGATACAAATAAATTATGAATTAGATCATTCCATACAGCCAAAGGCTGGCAGAGACTATTACTGCATGAGAATGAATAATGACTTCTTCTGAGGGCACAGACGAAAAACACACACACACGCACACACACACACACACACACACACACACACTAAACCAATACCAACAGCTGCAGGTGTCTCACACTGCACTTGTAAGTGGTTGAAATAGCTTTAAATGTGTGATTACACTCCATAAACTGATCCAATTTGCATGTTTTTCCACTCGTCCCAAATGATATCGAGCAAGTTTGAATTCCTACTGTGGTTTGTACAATTGCAGCGAAGATAATGATGCTAACATGTAGCTAAAGTTAATGGAATCAATTAGCTATTCCCAAACCCCAGTGCTCACACTCAGGAAATGGAAAAAGCACTTTTTGGTTGAATCATTTCTTTAAAATGCTCAAATATTGATTAGCATTCATGATGCTTAATTGGACCAGTAAGGCGAAGGCTGCCAGGCCTGCTCCAGTCACACCGCACTGAGTGTTTACTTCGGGGTGTTCAGAACAGCAGTCATGGGACACGTAAGACACACCACACACACCACACACACCACACACACACACACACAGTCTCCAGGCCTCTGGTTTCACTCGTTTAATGGCCTCCATCTGATAATGTGCAAATCACTCGGGCTGTTCCAACTAGGTTCGGGTCGGCCAGTGAGAATTCTTCAGGAGAAATGGAGACAGCAGCCCTTTTAACCCTCCAAGTGTAATTAAACCGATGATCTGACATCTGATAAAAAGGTACGGCCATCATTTTTGATAAGGAGTCTTGGTAATCGGTAATATCGGCTGATCACATTTGAATTAATAGACAGCAATGTGTTTAAAACTAGAGCAGTTTATCACTGATACCAGTGACGCTGCTGATTTTAATCAGTTATAATGTCTGGGTTAGTGTTTAAGGGACTAGGCTCCAGAACCGGAAGGTCGTGGGTTCGAATCCTGAACTAGGTTGCCCTGAAGTACCCTTGAGCAAGGTACTGTCCCCATCACTGCTCCCCAGGTGCTAGATATGGTTGCCCCATGCTGCAGTGTTTGGGTCAATTACAGTGTTTTGTTTGGCAGTGCTGTGTTCACTTTCACTAAGTGAAAGTGTCTAGACCGATAGACAGACAGACAGACAGACAGACAGATATATAGATGATCCTGACCTCTTCTGCCTGAAATCAATAAACTACGAGTGAGAAGGAATTCAATAAGCTTGATCATAACCGTGACTAAGCAAAGTGTCCACTGATTTTAACATCATAAGTCAGTCTAGTCCTGAGATCAGTCTAGTCCTGAAATCAGTCTAGTCCTGAGATTAGTCTAGTCCTGAAATCAGTCTAGTCCTGAGATCAAACTAGTCCTGAAATCAGTCTAGTCCTGAGATCAAACTAGTCCTGAAATCAGTCTAGTCCTGAGATCAGTCTAGTCCTGAAATCAGTCTAGTCCTGAGATCAATCTAGTCCTGAAATCAGTCTAGTCCTGAAATCAGTCTAGTCCTGAGATCAGTCTAGTCCTGAGATCAGTCTAGTCCTGAAATCAATCTAGTCCTGAAATCAGTCTAGTCCTGAAATCAATCTAGTCCTGAGATCAGTCTAGTCCTGAAATCAATCTAGTCCTGAGATCAGTCTAGTCCTGAGATCAGTCTAGCCCTGAAATCAGTCTAGTCCTGAGATCAGTCTAGTCCTGAAATCAATCTAGTCCTGAGATCAGTCTAGTCCTAAAATCAGTCTAGTCCTGAGATCAGTCTAGTCCTGAAATCAGTCTAGTCCTGAGATCAGTTTATTCCTGAAATCAGTCTAGTCCTGAGATCAGTCTAGTCCTCAGATCAGTCTAGTCCTGAAATCAGTCTAGTCCTGAGATCAGTCTAGTCCTGAGATCAGGGCCTCTGGGTCCCGCTTCATGCTCCATGTCTTTGGCCCTCAGACGAGGAGAGCGTTCTGTTTCGGAGGAGGTTTTTAATCACGTTAAAGCTCCGGTTTCGGCTCTTTCCTTCGTGTGCCAGACCACATGTGTCCCATCCGTGCTCTGATGTCAGTCCTTTCCCAGAATTCCAGGCTGCATGTGAGTAAACAGGCTGAAGTGTGGCAGCCATGGAAACATGACTCCTTCCTCCCCCTCCACACTCGATCACTCTCTCTCTCTCTCTCTCTCTCTCTCTCTCTCTCTCTCACACACACACACAGAGACACACACATGCACACACACACACGCACACACACACACACACACACTGCATGCTAATAAGAGCACCACATGGAAATGTATTTATGTAGCACTGTGGCCTCCGCCTGCCTCTATACACCATCTGTAAACAGTGGCACCGAACCAGAGAGAGCGAGAGCGAATGAAATCAGTGAAAAGAAAAAGTGTGAGAGAGAAAGAGAGAGAGAGAGATTTACGAGGGAAAGGAGGGAGAAGGGGAGACAGAGGAGAGAAACACAAGAGAAAGGAAAAAAAAGGAGAGACATAGAAGGAAGGAGAGAGATGGAAAAAGAGAAAGAAAAGAGAGAGAGAGAGAGAGAGAGAGAGAGAGAGAGAGAGAGAGAGAGAGAGAGAGAGATGGAAAGAAAGAATGAAAACAGGCAGAGAAGAAGAGCAAACAAATTCAGATGAAAGGGTGATAAAGGAAGGAATGGGAAGGAGGTGAGAAAGTGAGAGTGAGAGAGACCCAGAGAGAGACAGTGAGGAGAGAGAGAGACAGGAGAGAGAGAGAGAGGGCAGAGAGAGAGGGCAGAGAGATGAGAGAGGGCATAGATACAGAGAGAGAGAATGAGAGAGAGAGAGAGAGGGAGAGAGGCGAGAGAGAGGGCATAGAGACAGAGAGAGACAGAGAGAGAGAGACAGAGAGAGAGACAGAGAGACAGAGAGAGGGCAAGAGAGAGAGAGGCAGAGGGCATAGAGAGAGACAGAGAGACAGAGGCGAGAGAGAGAGACAGTGAGAGAGAGAAGAGACAGAGAGAGAGAGAGAGAGAGAGACAGAGAGAGAGAGAGAGAGACAGAGCTCCACCCTGGTCTGCCATCATTTCACCTTGAATGACTTCCAGGGGAAGCAGAAGCAAAGCTGCTGTTCTGGCTACAAGGCCTGACCTTTGGAACGCAAACAAACCCAACCATGCATCATCAAAAGAAGAACCAATCCGGTCCAAACTGCTGGACGGTTGCGTCTCTTCCCCCTTCCTGCCCTCCTCTGAGGGAACAGCTACAGCTGCATGTTTTACGCCCCTCCAGTTATTTTTGGAGGACGGGGAAGAATCAGCCCAGGAACAGCTCAGGAACCGGCTCATGCCGAGGAGAACAATGGAGAGGAACTGGGATTGTTCTGAACTCTTAGAAGGAATCTATAGAGTTTTTTTGACTGGTACCAAAAAGGTCATCCCTTTTAGAGACATTTTAAAGGGATGTTAAAAAAAAACTGTCTGTGACGAAATGAACTTGTTTAACCATCTAAATAACTTGAGATGGTTCCTCTGTTGGTTCAGTCTTGATTTTTTTTTAAACAGGCTTATCTTTGGCATATTGAGATTAATGAAAGAAACGGGAATGTAAGTTTTACATCAGCAGGCTGCAAAGTGTCTAAAGATACAGGGTTCTAGATCAAGGGGTTCCATCCTCAGCATTCCGCATCAATGATAAGCGAATCACCCTGATCATCTGGAATCATCTGCACCTGGTTCTTCACTGCTTCATGTCTTAAGTTAGGCGCTTTGTTCTGCTTGAAGGTTCAGACGTAGATCACTGTGTGGATTATGCAACATACAGAACTATCGACTGCTCAGGTACAGAGACTGGACTGAAAATGAGAGACAACAACACTGTCCTTCAGAAGATCTGGAGAACTGCTCAGGTACAGAGACTGGACTGAACATGAGGACCAACAACAAACACTGTCCTTCAGGAAGATCTGGAGAACTGCTCAGGTACAGAGACTGGTATGAAAATGAGAGACAACAACACTGTCCTTCAGGAAGATCTGGAGAACTGCTCAGGTACAGAGACTGGACTGAACATGAGGGACAACAACACTGTCCTTCAGGAAGATCTGGAGAACTGCTCAGGTACAGAGACTGGTATGAAAATGAGAGACAACAACACTGTCCTTCAGGAAGATCTGGAGAACTGCTCCTCAACAGGACATTAAAATACAAGAAAGTGTCTTTGGAAGCAAAATACGATGAAAGGAGGCTCAATCATTTTACACAGCGCTGTATGTCCACATGTCGGTTACAGGCCCATAAAAAGACTGTGTTTAGTCTAAAAAGGCCCAAAAATTTTAATGAGCAATGTTGCTAGCTTACCACACTACTAGATGCCTGTAGGGGGGAAGCAGAAATTAGCATTAGAAGATATTAAAGGAGTGTTTGGATGTTTTTGGTCGAAACAGAAGCCCTGTCCCTAAGAGTCAAACCCTATTCCAGTGTTTTTTAGATTTTCATTCCTGGAAAAACATCTTTCATGATGGTTGTGAACGAGAAGTAATTAGATGACAATGGGCTTCAGTGGTGATAAACGTGAAGGGCTAATCGCAGCTGCTTTGAACCAATGATTTAGCAAATTATAGGGATAAAACCTGCACCCCACACCACTTTGAGGGATTCGATTGATTTAGGTTCTGGCTTCGACTATCCTGGCTGAACCAGTCGGGGGGAGCTGGGTGTAGGGAGTGTAACTGTTAACACCTGTCCGACTGGACCGGAGTGGCTGCTCTGTTGTGATAAGTCAGTGAGTCCAAGGAGGTCAAAGGTCAGAATCTGTAGCGGGAGAAAGCACATATGCTCCCGGACTCAGATTACACAGCCCTGCTTAGTGCTGCCACTGTTTAAGTCCAACTTCGAAGAGAAAGTGGTGGAAGAACAGCATCCAGTCCAGCCAGTAGATGTTTCTGGAGGAGACTTTGACAAGAGGACAGCATGATGGAAAATGTATACCATTCTAATATAAATCATTTCATGCGTGCGTCTTTCCATTCACTATAGTCCAATCAACAGTTATCGCTGCATTTATGCAAGCAAGAAGAGAAATTCCAAGCTTAGGCAAGGGGGCGGGGCCACAAGGAGACAAATTAGATAAAGTGATAAACATTGAGAAAAGAAACTGTCATCAGTTTAATATTTGGGTAATATTAATAAATAGGCTGCATAATACTAAGGGGCACCAGTGGCCTAGTGGTTAGGGATTAGGCCTCGGGCTCTGAAGGTCATGGGTTCGCGCAGGTAGGCTTCCCTTAAGCAAGGTACCGTCCCCACCACTGCTCCCTGGGTGTTGGATATGGCTGCCCACTGCTGCATAGTGTGTGGGGATTAGAGACAGAGGATGGAGGAGAAAAAAAATCAAAAAATCTTAGATATGGTAGAGGAGTTAAAAGAGGAGTCAATTCGCTGGAGGAGGAGGGGAGGTTAGCAGCTTGGAACAAAGTGAAGAAGGATGAAAGGAGAGAAATAAAGAAGGAGAAATGAAGGAAGCCCGCTGCTCTACATTGGCACACTCTTGGCAGATCAGGCTGTTTGCTTTCCAACTACGGCTTTATGAACATTCTTTAATTTCCCTTCTTTCTCTCTCTCGCTCTCGTGCTCTCTCTCTCTCTCTCTCTCTCTCTCACCATCCATCACAGTTAGACTTGTGAATCACACTGCCTTAGTGATGCCCAAACAAACACCAAATCTTTCCATAAGCCTCACAAAGGGCGTCCCAAATAGTAACGGCTGTGTTATAACAGCACCGAGTTACAGTAATAACACCTTTATAACGCATGTAAAGCCACATCCTGTATTATATTGTCTTTGTAGCAGAAATCTTCTCTGATTCTTCTGTTTACAGATCCCGTCTATGACTCTCTTGCAATTTTAAGGACCCATCCTTTTTCTAACACCATGAGCAAAAGAAGCTCAGCCTTTTAGCAAAAATGTTCCTGCTTCGATTCTCCAGTCACGTGAAGTCCAGAGAATCCATCCTGCGGTGCTTGCAGAGAGGTCATTCACAAAATTATACTGCCCCTGCCAACTTTGGGAGAACACAATGTTCTTTAATCTGGCTTTATAAATTCAGCTAAAATAACTGCTGAAAAATCACATGGCAGTAGATTCTTATCTGCCTTCAAAATGAGTTTTCAACCAGTGGAATCAGGATGTGGTTAAAGGGCATCGAGGCTTTTCTGTATGAGAATTGTGGGCTGATGCTGATGACACGTTTGACATTAATGACACTGATCAACCAACATTTCTAAAGTACAATCAACTGGGAACTATACAAACTGGATCTTTTTTCAAGGTTCAATAAATGTTTTATGTTTAAACTTGGGAAGTATCAATATGTGATAGTACATTAATTTAATTTTGGTCAAAAACAATTTATTCAATTTCTGGAAGAATTTTTCAAGGGTGTCCTCACTGGTTAGGCCTTCAAAAGCTGGAATGAAGGTCTAACATGACATGGATGGTTGGATCGATGGATACATTGATGGTTGGGTGTATGGATGGATAGTGGATGGTTGTATCAATGGATGGATGGATATATGGTGGATGGATGGATGATGGATGGTTGTATCGATGGATATATAGATGGATGGATGGCTGGACCAATTGATGTATGGATATATCGATGGATGGATGGATGGACGGATGGATGGATGGATGAATTGCTGGATGGATGGATAAATGGTGGATGGATGGTTGTATTGATGGATGTATTGATGGGTGGACAGATGGATGGATGGATGGATGGACTGATTGGTGTATGGATGTATGGATGTATGGATGTATGGATGGATGGTTGGATGTATGGATAGATGTATTGATGGATGTATGGAGGGATGGACTGATTGATGTATGGATGGATGTATGGATGGACGGACTGACTGATGTATGGATGGATAGATGGATGGACTGCTGGATGGATGTATGGATGGATGGACTGCTGGATGGATGTATGGATGGATGGACAGCTGGATGGATGGATGGATGGATGGATGGATGGATGGATGGATGGATGGATGGATGGAAGGATGTATGGAAGGATGGATGGATGGATGGTTGGATGAATGGACTGCTGGATGGATGAATGGACTGCTGGATGGATGGATGGATGGATGGATGGTTGGATGAATGGACTGCTGGATGGATGGATGGATGTATGGATGGATGGATGGATGGACTGCTGAATGGATGTATGGATTGATGGATGGATGGACTGCTGGATCGATCACAGATCTGAGTGTGATTTTATCTGTTTTGTTTTCAGGTAAAAACATTCTTTTCTTCTTTTGAAAGTGCAACGGACTGAAACTCTTTCTCTGAGCTGCGACTGAGAAATTATGAACATCCTGAGCTTAATGCACAAACAAGCGTCCCAGGTGTGTGAAATGAAAATGAATGTGATTATCAAATCCGATCAGGGTGGCCTTTTTTTACGCCCCAAACTATGACTTTAAAACAGCCACGAAGTACAAGACCAAGCTAAAATAAATGTCCGTTTCACTGGCTGCACAAGGAATTCCATTAGGAAGGCAATCCCTGTCCATGAAAATGGATATTTGTTCTTACATCTCGTTTTCATCTTCTTTCCGCTTCGCTCATCGGAATTTTGCAGTTGCTTATGCCGAGAAAACAGAAAAAGTGTGCTGAGCGGGCCAGGCTTATGAATATCAGTCTAATGGCTTTTGTAATGTTTAGCACAAAGGTTATATGTCCTCTGTAAAAGTATTTGCTTTTGCAAAGGTCCGGAAATGGTGCAGCCGCAGTGCTTGGACAATTTTAGCTCTCTAGCTGCATCTTTTAATCTAGTGCTTCACAACCCAGCCCTTGGTAACCCACGGAAACCCGCTTTTTCCCTCTATCAGTGGGCAGCGTTCTTGGTTCAGGCCTGGAAGCTGCAGGACTGTTAACTTCCTGCCTTCCCAAGAGGCCGACTTGGGAAACGCTCTAATCTAAAAGCAAGTGTAGTTCTAGATTATAGTGCTTCCTCAACGGTTCTTGGCATGTGTGAAGGAAAATCCCATTGATTGGTGTAGAACCTTTCCAGTGAAAGTGGCTCCTCTATGATATTGCTTCCGAGAACCCTTTGGTGGCACTGATTTTGAAGAGTCGCTTGCCTCTCTGAAAGATTCAAATCCACAAAAGCTGGCTCACAATGTATACATCTCATGTCCAAAAGTTTGAGGACGCCTGCATTATAAGAGTATTAATAAGGCTTATCTTCCTTTGCTGAAGCAACCGCCTCTGTTCTTCTAAAAAGGCTCTAAATCCTGGAACATTGCTGTAAGGATTTAATTAGTGTGGTCAGGTTCTGGTGCTTCGTTAGTAATAAACTTCAACCATTATATCAGATTCCCATTTATTTGCAGAATTTGATAATAAATATGATAAAATGGGACACGTTCCAAAACATTTCTGCACCTTTCAGAGCTTATTTTGTTTTAGTCCAACTCAAATCTATACAGCTCCAAAGCGTAACCCAATTATGTGCACACTGAAGGAGCTTCTGGAAGAACAAAATCAATCTAAAGAAGTTGTCTGGTCAGAAAAGCCGAGCCATCACCTCACCTGAACGATTTGGACGGCAAAAGAAAAGTGCTAAAGAAAATCCGGGGGGATAATCGTTTAGAGTCTGTGATGAAACTGCAGAAGAAAAGAAGGTCTTAGAAGGCAAAGATCCAGACTGGATGCAAAATAAGTTCTATGAGTTGACGGTGACTATAAATTCAGCGAATACTGAAACTGCTCTTTAAAATTTTTCCCAAAAATTTAATCTTACTTCGTACTTTAAATCTTGAATTGTACCCATCAGAATGACATGGCACTCATTATTGCACACCTTTTTTGCCCTTGCACATGCACCTGTGTGTGCGCGTGTGTGCGTGTGTGTGTGTGTGTGTGTGTGTGTGCACTGAGTGCTCAGCAAACAATATGAGCTGTGCTCACACACTGAGAGGTCAGTCTGCTCTAATGATGTGGAAGTAAGAATGCTTATTTAGAGGTTGCAGCAAAATGGCTAATTGAGTGTGTGTGTGTGTGTGCGTGTGTGTATGTGTGCGTGTGTGTTTGGTCTCTTTGGCCTGATCCAACACCTCTTGGCCTCAGTATGCTCACCGTTAACCAGCGACTCCTTCCTTATTCATTATTAAAGACAGATAGACACAGAGTGGACCATGCAGGCCTTGTCCTAAATGCAGTCACTGAGAGACTGGAGGTCAACTGAAATGCCGTTCAAATGTCCTGCAGAAGAGAATTATCTACTGATTTCCAACTTTCATTTCCAGTAAAAGCTCACACGGCACTGGTCTGAAGGAAAATGAAAGAAAATAAATAATAATATAATACAAATTCAAACATCATGAACATTTCCAAACTAAGCCTTTGCTCTGCTGGGCGGCCAACAACAACAGTCAGTCTCCAAAGTCAAATATTCGTGGAGTTGAACTAAATCAAACATTCCTTCCAAGAAAAAGTCCAAGTGCTAATGGCAGACATCAATAATACACTCGTGGGCCACTTTATCAGAAACACCCGAACTGTATTTCCACTCACTGGCCACTTAATCAGAAACACCTACCATGTGCTTCAACTAACTGGCCACTTTATCAGAAACACCCACATTGTGGATGTAACTGCTGGCCATTTTATTAGAAACATCCACTGAGCTTGACCTCACTGGCCACTTTATTAGAAACACCCACTCTGAAGTTCGCCTCGCCGCTTCATCAGAGAGTGGCACAAGAGTGGCCAAAAGTATTCAGACGGTGTCTCTGTAAACAGCTCAGTCCTCCTCACTGAGACTTCAGTCCTGCTCGGTGTTCCTCGGTCGGGACGGACGGGTGGACTGGTGTTTCCAGCTGCAGAACACAACCTTTCCTAGTTCGGAGACTGGAGCATCTGATGTGTGTGGATAAACAGAGGCGATGAAGCGTCTTTCAGCACAAACAGGAGCAAAACCTAGAATTTCATCCCATCTTTTCATCAACTGGGTTAAACCACACCACTGCTTTAACCCAGTTCATAAACACTCTTCTTTCACTCCCTCTTGAGAGAGTGAGAGAGAGAGAGAGAGAGAGAGACAGAATCCAGACACTACCTTTTGCTACAACGATTTTTTTATTTCATTTTTTGGGAAATACACTAATTAGATGACATCACTTTTCATTCTTCCTCTCTTTATCCTCAATTTCTGTTTTTCTCTTTGCTCGCTCACCATTTTACCGTCAACTCACTCGTTCTTTCCTTTTTGCCCCTTCCTCACTCTCTGCTTCTCTCTCTCTCCATTTCTCTCTGTTCCTCCATATCTCTATCCGACTCGCTTTCTCTGTTTCTCTCTTTTCCCCATCTCTCTCCTTCCTTCTCTCTCTTTCATTTCTTTCTCTCCCTCTGTTTCACATGCATTGCAAGTCACAAGACCCACCCACACACACACGCACATGCACACACACACACACACACACTGTAAACGATAACTACTGCAGGCAGCACACACACAAGGCAGTGACTATCTCCTTGTACAAAGCTGTAAAGAGGAGTGTGTGATTCCATTAGTGCGGTCTCCATGTTTCTGGCTACACGTGTGTGTGTGTGTGTACACATGTGTGTGTGTGTGTGTGTGTGTCCACATACAGACAAAGGCTCCACTCATGAGCGGACTGGAGGCCGAGGCTGCACACTGACTCCAGTGTGTCACCGGGGAGAAGTGGACTGATGATGCAGCTCATGTGAAATGTGCTACGTTAGCCTTTACTCGGGGATGGGAGGGGGAGGGGGAGGGGGAGACCTTTTAGCATGTAGGCACTTTATCTTAATGATTCAGGTTTCCAATGATGGAGAGAAAGTTCCAGAAAGGGAGCAGGCATAGGGATGAGCGGTCCTACAGTTCGATGCAATACCAAGTAATACTGATGGGGACGAATACGCCGATACTAATGGAGTCACCGCTGCACCGCTAAAGCTGAGGTTAAATACCATCAACTCCTCCTTCAATGAAGCTACAGGACACGGAAGATCCTCCTGAACAACATGGATAAAGTAGTTTTAGAATCGGTTTCTTATCATTTTCTCTTTTTTTATTTGGTCTCATGCCAAGCTGGAGCTCAATGATCAATAAAATTGTCAATTATATTGGTCCACTGAAAAAAATCAATTCTATGAAAATGAACAAAGATGTGATACATAAAAATAACACGTGGTCCACATAACGTGGTCACATGACAAAAATTAATGTGTGTGTGTGTGTGTATTCCAGTACACTCTTATAATTGGCACCAGCACTGAAGCAGCACATCAGACAAATGATTGGTACTGATGCCATAGCCATGTGGAAGTGTTTCCATGGTAACACATATATGTCTGTATCCAATACAGACTCTTGGGTTGTGTCCCGTTTCAGGGGCTACGTCCTTCGAGGGGTGCGTCTGAAGGTCAATTATATCACAGATCCAGAACCGGGTCGTCCCGAGTCAAAGGCTCAGAAATGCAGCCTTGGTTTCCATGGAAACAGATGAAACCAAGGGATGTATCCTTCGCAGCCTAACATGGTCCAGTGTTTTATGTGTTATTTTTATTACTTTAAAACTTTAAAATCATATGACACCAATCGGTCGCCTTTTTCGGTTTGGTTGATATTCAGTTTGTTGTTAATAATCCTGGCACTAGCCACGGCTGTCAGGGTTGCCAGGCAACAGGAGCAATGCTTTGTCCATAGACTGGACCATTTTATTTAACGCTCGGTTTGCAGCCCAGTACGTCCTTCAAAGTCTCTGAAGGACAAACCTATGTAGAGCGTGACCTTCGAAGGACACAGCCCCTGAAATGGGACACAGGCGCAATTTTATTTCAGAGCAGCGACACTGTGTCGTCAACAAATGATACGGTTCAAGCGTTCTGTTCAATAATCAATTGATTTGCTGTATTAAAAAAGTGTCATAAACATTCATAAACCTGACATAGGCCTATGAAAACATCTATAAAGGCCTATTCCATCAGACATCAGACACTTGTTGGAATAAGTCTTCATAAAAAAAAAAAATGTTTTCCTTTTTTCCACTCACAACATGGTGAAAAATGCTGGTTAAAAAAGGCGAAAACCTCTTATCTCCACAATGCTAGTTATATTTGTGAATCAATTTGCATGTATTATTAATGATATTATTATTATGTGTTTTATTATTTAACTAAGGAGTGATTTTATGTTTGCCAGTTTGTTTACTTGTTATTTTTTCACTTCTGAAGTGCTCTTTAAGGATCTGTCCATTTTGGTTACTTTGTATTCAGTTATTATTATTATTAGGGATGACTTATTGCAAATAATTCAAACAAGACTTACACACAGAAACACACATGGAGGACACTCAGCTAAAGACTGTGGAGAGGTTGAGAGGTTGTGGGTTTGAGCCTGGCTCTCCACCCCCTGAGTAAGACCCTTAACCCCAGGTAGCTCCTGTCATTAGGCAGCTCTGGATAAAAATGCAAATAAAAGCTTCAAAACACAAACAGCTCTCAGGAGACTGATGGTGATGTCATCTATCAGGACTCTTGCAGGGCAGCCTGGCTCGTGTGTGTGTGTGTGTGTGTGTGTGTGTGTGTTTATGTCGGAATGCCACCCTGACACCATAATCTCCCCAAATTACAGACTCCACGTGCCACCCGCACAGCAGTCATTTAACCCTCACACTCTAATGAGTGCTCGCCCTCCGCCTCTCTCTCTCTCTCTACCTACCTCTATCTCTCTCTCTCTCTCTACCTCCCTCTACCTCTCTCTCATCTGCATTCCAGAATGAACTCTGCTCTTTACTGAAGAGGCAGAACGCCCGGCCTCTAATGAAAGAAAGCCAGCAACAGAGGAGAGGCGACAACATGAAAGACAGACAGGTGATTTATCTCACTTCAAACGCTTAACACACACACACACACAACCACCACCTGGTCAACAGTCAGACACCCACAGACACACACACACTGTCCTTGCCACCCTGGAATACAGACTGCATGGGGGGTAAGAGAGAAGGAAAAGAAGCCTAAATGTAACAAAGAAAAGAAAGAAATAAAGAACAGAAGGAAAGAAAGAAAGAAAGAATGAAAGAAAGAAAGAACAGAAAGAACTAAAACAGAAAGAAGGTAAGTAATAATAAAATTACTAAGCAGAGAAGAGAATGAAGGATAAAATACAGAGAAATACATATATATATATGAGAGAGAGAGGGAGAGATAGAGAGAAATAGGGAGAGCGATGGATATGCCTAGAATTGATGAATGGTAGATGGTATCTTCTGCTTTCCCTACACACTCACACACTCCTCCAATCCCGGCAGGTTCTCCATGCAGGACGGGACTCTAATGATGGGGGTGGACCCGGGTTTATTAGACAGGTGTCACCTCTGACACAACCGACTCCAGTAAACCAAAAACCCAAACAACTGCAGGACCCAACATCATTAAAATCCCACACTGGTGTCAGAACAGGTAGTTTTCTCAGGACAGTTAAACCTCTGCATCCATTTAACCATTTAAAGGGCCCCAGCCACGGAAAAATGAACTGTCCCTTACTAGCAGAGCTTTATAAATATTATGACTTAAACTGTCTGCTCTCTGGGCCATGTGGTCCCTATAGGGGTGCTGCAAAATCATCATCACAATCATGAATGCATGTATTCATCCAGTTTAGCCCCTCCCATTCATGGTGAAGAAAGAAGTGTGTTTCACCCAGTAGTGCATGATACAAAGCAGCCAATCAAGACAGAGAGAATTTGCAAAAGTATCCCACTGATTTATTAGTTCACAGCATTTATCATTTCATATGGATTATTATTAAAATTAAAATTGACTACAGAGCTGCATTTAATCAACAAATCTAACTAGCCAACTCAACCAATCCACCAACAAACCACCAAACCAACTAACCAACCCACAAACAAAAAACAAACAACCAACAAAAAACAACCAAACCAACCAAAAATGTATCCAAACACAAAAACAAATGACAGACCAAATGACCAAGCAACCTACTAACCAACCAGCCAACCAACCAACCAGCCAACCAACCAACCAACCAGCCAACCAACCAGCCAACCAGTCAGCCAATCAACCAACCAGCCAGCCAACCAACCAGCCAACCAGCCAGCAAACCAACCTGCCAGCCAACCAACCAACCAACCAACCAACCAACCAACCAACCAGCCAACCAACCAGCCAGCAAACCAACCTGCCAGCCAACCAACCAACCAACCAACCAACCAACCAGCCAGCCAACCAACCAGCCAACCAGCCAACCAACCAACCAACCAACCAACCAGCCAGCCAACCAACCAGCCAACCAGCCAACCAACCAACCAACCAACCAACCAGCCAGCCAACCAACCAGCCAACCAGCCAACCAACCAACCAACCAACCAACCAGCCAGCCAACCAACCAGCCA
>CM029387.1:20043476-20060976 GCA_017165825.1 Hepsetus odoe
CACTGTCCTTCAGGAAGATCTGGAGAACTGCTCAGGTACAGAGACTGGACTGAAAATGAGAGACAACAACACTGTCCTTCAGGAAGATCTGGAGAACTGTTCCTCAACGTTAAAATACAAGAAAGTCTGGATCTTTGGAGGCAAGAATATGAAGAAACATTTATAATATATTGAAAGACAAATGAAATCACAATAAAACAAATATGGCAGCTAATTCCAGAAGGTGTCATCAATCAAAAAGGCTGCTTTTGTCTTCTTTAGTGCCAAGCTGACAGCATCTGTTCTTCTTTTCTGACTCCTTCTACTAAGGCCGGCTCTGTGGCTCCGTATATGTCACAGTGAAATGATGCTGATAATGTGAGCTCAGCAAGTCAGGCTGGTCCAACTTTGTGGCACCACCAACACAAACACATGACATAACACATGACTTTGTAAACCTTTTATGACAAGGTGCATAAACATTTATAAAGGCGCTCTTGGCAACCAGTTGTCACGAAAGCTGCTTTAGAAAACTGGATGAATTCAGTCAGGAAATGACATCCTAAAACAATGCTTTATGACTTCATGTCAGTTTGTGCACATACGTCTTGCAAATCCTGGCCTTTTATTATAGGAATTGACTTTAGTTTGGCATTGAGTTTCTGTCCCGACTTTGTTGGACAGGTTTCTGCTTCTTTTCAATGAAATGGAATCAATAAACTGTCCCGCTGCGTGCTCAACGGTGCCTTTCCATCGTTTTCCAATCACGATAGTGTGTTACATAAAGACCTGCGTTCACATTCACTTTAGAAACCTTTGGTCTGTTTATTCATTTGGCCACTGGGTCAAACAAAGCTGATTTTGATTCTGATGAAGTGAAAGCGAAAGTGACTGTCATCGCGAAACACAGCACAGCACACAGCAAAGCACAACCAAATGCATCTTCTGTATTTAACCCACACACGCCGTCCATATGCAGTGCCCGGGGAGCAGTGATAGGGACGTCAGTGTAACCAACTGGTCTGGAATTCGAACCCACAACCTTCCCATTATGGGCCCTAGTCCCTAAACACTAAGCCCCCGCGGAGCTACGCAGTATTGGGACACAGTGTATTGGGACACCTGGCCATTGCACTTACTGGAACTTTTACGATCGCGTTTTAAACCTGTAGGCATCAGAATGACATCGGCCCCACCTTTGCAGTTGCAACAGCTTCCATTTATCTTGGAAGGCTTTTCACAAGTGTCTGTGGGATTTTTTGCCTCATCCAGAAATCCATGAAGAAGGCCAAGCTCGCAATCTTTATTCAAATTCAACTCAAAGGACTGCAGAGGTGTAATTCCGTTGTGTTTCACTGTGTTTCACTGCCATGTTTCACAATGACAAGAATAGTCAATTTCACTTTCAGTGGAACATCCAGCCATCGTTGCAAGGTTGTATCCTATGACAGTACCGTTCACTCTTCAGAATGACCCGTTCTTTCACAAAAGTCTGCAAACCTGACTGCAGAGTCAGCTGTGGCAAAGGATGTGGCTTAAACACCTGAATTCAATGAGAAAGAGTCCAAATACTTTTGTCCACATAGTGAAAGAAACAAAAAAGCTAGTTTGGACTAAAAATCAAGAGGAAGAATACATGAAGTGAATGTCAGAAGAGGCATTTCAAAGTGTTCTCCACATGGTCTACATGGTTTAATGGAGGAGATGCAAACGATTTGCATTCTGTGTCCCTTGACAAACTTTCACTGATCCTTGCTGAAGCTCTGAGACACACAGGATGCGAAAAAACAAGTTCAGATGAGGAGAGAAGTGGAAGAGCAGAGGTCAGCAGAGTAAAAATGTGGCCACCGGAGGATGCCTGTCAGATAGCTGGAGTGAGAAAGTGAAAAAAAGGGGGGAACTTTGCTACGTCTGACTTGCTGCAAAGCCTCCTGATCTCCGAGCGAGCCTGCGGAGGATCAAGCACATGTGGTTTAGACCCGCACATAAAAAAAAAAACACAAACCAATGGAAAAATGGGGGTCATGGAAATGGAGGATGAAACCTGGCTGCAGATATCAGAAACCATATTTCAGTATGCAGACCCACATCTGGACAGGGAGTAAAGGGCTAGCCTGCTGGACGCTTATACGTCTTCCTCAATGGAACATTCTGCAGCTATTGGCAAAGTGTCACGTTTTTGTTTTTTTTAAAGGGTTTTTTTATATTCTAAACGCTATTAGAACTTCAAGCTTTTCAGATGCTCAGATGTCATGTTGAGAAACCTACAGTACGCTTTCTGTCTAAAAGGATCCAGACGTGGCTTATAATTAGTGCATTGACCTACTTTAAAGAGAAATTACACCAATTTTCAAGTCATTCCGACTGGGCTGGGTGAGAAGTGGAGGGAGAACATTATGATTTTTTTCCACTGGAACCAGGAACTTAGCCGTACCCGAGCAACTATCTGCGTTTTTTGCAGCACGATGGTGATGTAAACCCAAGGAGAATGTTTTCTCTTGAACTGTGCACCATGGAGGCTTCTGCGGTTGCTGTTTATGAAAGTGAAAGTGACTATTCTTGTCATTGCGAGGTCACAGCACAGCACACAGTGAACCACAACGAAATTGGACCTCTGCATTTAACCCATGCAGACACTGTGCAGCAGGGGGCAGCTATGAAAGCGCGCAGGGAGCAGTGATGGGGACGGTACCTTGCTCAAGTGTACCTCAGGGCAACCTACTGGTAAGGGGTTTGAACCCACAATCCTCCGATCCTGTGGCCACCTCCCTAACTACTAGGCCGCCGCAACCCCATGTGACATTTTATTGTTAATGAATTTGTGTGGCTTTTCCATCGGTACCAGGAACCGTGTACATTTAAAGCATTTAGCAGACGTTCTATTTCCTTCTATTTCCAAATGGCTCCCTGGAGGAACTTTTAGTTCTTTTAGGACTGTTAGTCTTGTGTACTGGTAGTGCTTGGGGTAGGAATTTACTCTGCGACCTCTTGGTCCAGAAGTGAAAGTGAAGTGAAAGCGACTATCTGAAAACACCACAGCACACCACGAACCACTATGAAATGCTTTTCTTGCCCTTCATAACTGAGAGCAGGGGACAGCACTGGGGATTAGTGATGGAGATGGTACCTTGCTCAAGGGTACATCAGAGGAACCTACTGGTCCAGGACTTGAACCCATGACCATTTGATCATGGGGCCTAGTTGCAACCACTATCCTACCAGTCAAACCCAAAACAATACAAATGGCATCTTCCCATCTTCCCATGTGCACATTTCAACCAATCAGATAGCAGTAACACTAATAGCTAGTTGTGGGTGGACACTTCACTCTTTCACCAGTGCTGTTCCAACTCAGGTATAGTTTGCATCAATTACATCTGAGAACTGTCTCTCTGCAGTGCGGTTCGGCTCCTGGTCCCAGTAGAAAAGCACCGATAATGTCTCAACGGTGGTGAATAGAACCAGAGCTCACAGAATCCGTGGGGTAATGGTTTCCTCTCCAAACCTACCAGTGAACCTTGTTTTCTGAGTATTTCTATGGATGTTGATGATGGTCCATTATTGTAAAAAAATACATCCAAGACATTTTCAAAACCATGATGAAACGACGTCTCAAGCATCAGGCAGTGTATTTATAATAATTTCATGTAATAACTTTCTGTGAAGGAGAGCCATTAAGCTCTTCAGATGTCTGGTTCCATTCACCACCACTGTGACCACATTCTGACTCAGTCAAGCTTCTCCCGTCACTCATTTCATATCACTTCCCTAAGATTGAGCCATGGGATGCCGTGTCCAAAGGACAAGAGGAGTATGAAAGTCCCTGCTCTGGGGTGTGGAACAGTGGAAGTGCGTTTCCTGGAAGGACGGAGCTCCTTTTGGTAAATTTGGGAATCTAGAACTAAACCCAGAACTAATCCATTATGAGTTCTTGACCTGACTAATGCTTTAGTGACTGGTTTGTTCCTACATCTAGCCTCTTGTAAAGAGAATGGTCTTAATAAAAATGCCAAAAGTAGCAGAAAACCCTTTAGCGAGCAGGTTTTTGTTTTCCAAACTTTTGACTGCATGTTGACACATGGGAAAAAACCGTTCCCCTGACCACATGCTGGCTGATCCCTCTGAAACAGTGGGGAATGTATGATGAAGTTTGATTTGTAGTGAGTCATCTCTCTCTACTTTTCACACACACACACACACACACACAGCAGGCCCTGGTATGACTGTGGTCTGCTGCTGTGATCGTTATGTTTGGTGGGCAGCTCTGACTCCAGCACTCACTCTCCAAAACACACACCTGCACAGAGAAGTAACCAAAAACTGAAAGAACAATCTATTTTCAGTTCCACCACAAACGCCTGAGTCTGTGGACCTCGAGTTTCTCATGTTTAGAATGAAGTTATTTTTCAAACCTACATGCTATGTGTGTATTAAGCCATATTAAGCAACTTTAATGAATACCAAATAACCCAGTTTATTAAATCTCACTCTCAGGGTCTCATTCAAAGGTGTTTGTTGCCTTTCTTAATAAAAAAATAACTCCTGATATGTGGTCACGATGTAGTGAGGCTAGAAAAGGAAATGAAGATGTTTCACCATGCCTACGGCGGAATAGGAACGAGATAATTAAGTCGTGGCCACAACTTAGTTTCAGAAAAAGTTAGGGCTGTAAGTAAGCAGCAGGTGGGAATGAGATAGCTACACTGTGACCATGATCATTTAACGTGGGAACAAGATAATGAAGAAATGGAGTTACTAATATGTGGGAAGGAGATAATCAGATCGTGAGTTAGTAACGTGTGGGAGATCGTGACATCGTTATGCGATGTAATGTTAGGGAACAAGACGATTCAGTTATTAATGAGTGAAAATGAGATAGTGACAGTGTAGCCTTGACTTACTAAAGTGTGGGAATGAGATAATTATGAGAAGTTATTCATTTTTGGGAATAAAGACAAAAAAGAGCTCATGGGCTGATCTTAGTCATGCAAGGGGACAAGATGACTAACAACGAGTTAGTAAAGTGTGGGAACAAGATAATGAGGTCATGGCCACAAGTTGAGATGTATAATTGCACCGAAAGTACCGAAATAACGAAAGTACCAAACCGGTTAGACAAAAGGCCGACGTCTGATTTTCTTAAAACCTCGGCTGAAAGAAATCAGGCTCAAAGGACCCCACATTCAGTTTTTCAGTGCTGCCAGTTCTTACACACCAGCTGTGAGACTTGCACAACTACACCTAATCTCACAGCCTCACGTCACACTTGACATTTCTTATGACTTTTAACGTCTCTCGGAGAAACAGCCTGCTGACACTCATAAAAATAAAAAACAAAAAATAAGAACATTTCATTAAGTTCCTATTAAAACACTCTGGATCGGCAAAGCGACTACGCTAACTAGCTAGACGGTCACGACTGGTCCGTGTTTTGGATCAGGGGAGGCTGGACCGGTATCCATAGCAACAGTAAAACCATTAGTGCGCTCAAAGGATTTCGGTGCACCCAGTCCAGGAGAACTGACCTTTTAAGAGAAAAAAAGCAGCCAAAACTACAGTTATTTGGCAAAATAAGCTCCAGTCTGGTTTAAGAGAAGAGTCGAACACCTCTGGGAAACTCCACGCTTCTCTTTGTACTCAGCGGACGCCTGCCTGAGCGGCGTCTGCTCTCCTGCTCTTTGTGAGGGGATGCAGGTATATGCTTTCCTCTACAGGGAATAAAGACATTGAATTGGAAATTGCCGGGGAGTCTGTCCAGGCTTTTCTTCTGTCCAGAATCAGCGAGGTGTTCCTCCTCCCTCCATGTGCCTTGAGCAATGTTCCAGAGGTCTTTGTCTGGTCTCTCTAACGGATTAGTCATCTAAATCTTTGGACAAAATAAAGTTCTATGAAGCAATACCAAAGAAGAACCACATCTCAGGAGCTTTTATCCATGTGGTTGGAATTTCAGCCAAAAATCCAATTAAAATTCAGCTAAATTATGGAATAATAACTGAAATTATTCAACTGCGCAACTGAGTTAATTCTATACTCAAAAGCGGCCCACTATATATTATATATATATGTTATATTTGTCCAAACTGTCCAAAAGAATGTTTCCAAAAAGTTGTTCATTAATGCTTCAATTTAAAAATTGCCATAAAAGTATAATCCCATGTAAAACACACTTATTACTTTCTTACAAACTTTATCTTAAAATACTGAGTACTTTGCAACAGTCTTGATCCCCTCGTTTCTTTATATTTTACAGGGAAATGAGAAAATAGGTAAAGACTGGACTGAGAATGAGAGCCAAAAACTTTGTCCTTCAGTAAGCCTAGAGAACTCTTCCTCATAAAGACATTAAAAATATCCCAACGTTTGATTCTTTGGGAGGAAAATATGAAGAAATGAGGGGTTGAGTATAATTTGGAGTGTAAAAAAATGACACAACTTGCCCTTTAGCACTATCAGCAACATCTACAAGGTTAAAATGCATCGACCGGGGTGCATATACTTTTGCAAACACTTGCAAAACACCGTTCAGTTTTCATGCTGATTAGCCTCAATGCAGAATCAATGAAACACATTTCAGACTCCAAACCTGCCTGACTGGCTACAAGAAAGGGGAACAATCGTGGAAATTCAAATTCCTCACCAAACTTTTATTTCAGAACTGAAACATCGTCTCAGAGAGACGATCGACCTCTCGGCCTCTTATGTAAAAGCAAGACCTGAGATGTTTTGCTTTGAGTTGCACAGGACCGACCTTAAGCTCCCCACTGCTGAGAAACGACAGCAAAGCTGATTACAACCTCCCTCCCTGAGCACCGTTCAGGCTGGCAGACACATTTCAGGGGGAATCTGTTCTTCGGTGGAACTGTGGACCGCTGTAAGCTGAACAGGAACCACATGGCTGAGTGGAGCAGCTATCTCCCACCAATTTCTCTCAGCGGCTCCTACTTCTCCTTCCTTCTCTCAAGCTGCTCGCCACTCAATCACTTCTCAATATCTTCCCTCTCTGACTCACTTTCCCCTCTCCCGCTTTCCTTTCTCCTCTTCTTTGGAAGACACTGAGACAAATTCATGGTCCTGGATATGGTGCCCAACATTATATGGTCCCCAGGTGACAGGTTTCATAAGAAACACAATGTTCTCCCAAAATCGTATAACCATGGCAATCACCTGGAAGGAGTTAAAGTAAGTGTTTGCATGGAAGAAGTTTTCTGGATTCTTTGGAAACTCCGAAGAAGATGCTTTTCTTCTCTGAAGACCTTTTTTCGACTGAGTGGCTTCAACTGAGTTTCAAGAACTATCATTCAAAAAGTACTCAAAGAAACCCCCTTTCCCTTGTTCTCCACATGTGTGACGTTAAGGTCAGAATTTTGATTGCAAGAGCCTCAACTGCTTCTGAAACAAGGCTTCTGCCAAGTGGAACAAGTTTACAGCGATGTGAAGTAGGTTAGCCCGTTGGCAAGCCCTGGATTTTTCACTCATACTGTTACCGTACACTTTGCTGGCTGGGTGACCTCCCTGCTATTGTACTCTTGTCATCGAACATTGATAGGGCTTGGATTGGATCCCAAAACAGTTCCAGGCTTTTGAGAATCAAAGCCCGATTTCAAAGATTTGGAATCATGTTCAAGTTCCCCTGCGCACTTCTGAGTGTCCGGATTTCTGCCGTCACATTTTAGGCCGGTACTTCTCAAAGTGATCCTCAGGGACCAGAGGGTCCGTGCTTTGCTCTGCTTGTGTGTCGCAAGTTGAGTTGGAGCATAAATGTGGAGCAAATGGGGGTCCCTGAGGGCCACTGCTCTAGACAGCCAGCTTAAAAAATGGGGTCTACCACTGAACAAGCTTCAGTAGAAGAATAGATTAGTTAGGTTTGGATAAAGTTAAAAAATAAACCACACTGAAAAGCATCCTCTGTATTTAACCATCATGCACTGTGCAGCAGTGGGCAGCCATATGTAGGGCCTGGGGAGCAATGATGGGCACAATAACTCGCACAAAGGTATCTCAGGGCAACCTACTGGTCTGAGACTGAAACTTGCGACCTTCTGATTATACAGCGTAGTCTCTATGTACTAACCCTACCCTCAAAGTTGCCTCAAGATGTACAGTTGGTGGCAAAAAATGGTCTCATGCCAGATCATCTACCCTTCCACATTTTACCGAGTTGCTGTTTAGACACTTCTTCATTTTCTTTTTTTGGGCCAGTGACTCCAAAGAGACCTCTACTGACCTCTCTGAAGAACGAGGTGGCAGCAAACAAGTAACTCACAGTTACCTCTCACTGTTTCAAAGTGTTTTGAAAGGCTTTGAATGATGAGGTTTCATGGACATCACCAACCCTTCTCAGTTCAATGGGTGCAACTTGCTTATTTTCCCTTGTTCACATCAGAATATTGCAGCAATGCAGCAAAGGGAGCATACAGGGAAGTGCAGATAGCAACTGACAAACTGTGGCCAACTAAACTAACTATAGATATCAGGCTCTCTGTCTTAGTGGGGGAGGAGAGTCTAAAATGATAAGAGTTGCCTTGAAAGTCATGACACCTACATTGGCCTTAATGGCAACTGACATAAAGCTGCAGAAACATGTAGGCTTATTCCATTCAGTGTCTGCTGTCATAACGCCTGCTTTTCACCACAGAAAATGGGACAAATTGTAGCTCGACTGTCAGGCTCTTATGTAGGTGTCATGTTGGCTTATGAATGCTGCTCCAAAGTTGTTTCATTGTGTCTTTTCTTGCCAAATCTCCATATATTTAGATTTTCATCAGTAAAAAATGTAAAATGACTACAAATTTCAAATGATTTGAAGTGGTGGTCTAGTGGTGAGATACTCATCTATGGTCCAAGAGGTCACAAGTTCAAATCTCACCTCCAGAACCACCACCCTTTGGTTTCTGAGTGAGACCCTTAACCCCAAGTGTCTCCAGGGAAGCTCTGGATTAGAGTGTCTGCTAAATGTCATAAATGTATAAAATTCTCAGTTCTTGCACAGTGATTCCCATTTCTTGCTGGGTTGAAACCAAAGTGGGCTTCATTTTTCAAAATGTTGCTGTCAAAAACATAAAACACTACAAGCATGACCTGCTCAAACCTGCTCACCCCTTCCTTTACACAGTAGCCACCCCCCCTCAACGTGGAGATATCAGGGGCCTGCAAATAACTGCAGCCTGGCTGTGAATTCAGGGTGAGGCCAGGCCAGGATCCTGGTGACTACAGTTTGCGATGCATGAGGTCAGCAGTGAATTACTGAAGCATTAGTGAAAGTGGACAAAAAGCCCCCTCGCAGGTCCCCATACGGCTGGATTCTCAAATGATCAAGATATCAAGATTAGAACAGGGCGGAAGGTGAAATCCTCTGCCATCTCTTCGGTCTTAAAAGTTCTGTTCCACTTGACATCCTAGTTCCACTTTTACACTTCTTTAAAACATGCCCGCCACAAAGTCCAGCGAGATTGCACAGTCCCAACGCTTTTACGCCAATGCAATATCCCTTTGAAATACCCCAAGGGTGAATTGTCTTAGGGTTTCTTCATAGGGTTGACACAACACTGAATGACTGTCTTCCTCTACCTCCTTCTGGGTTCAGCACATTACGAACTTCTCCGAGACTCTAGATACATGCACAGAACTGGAAGGAACAAGACGGTGAGTAAAAGAGCCTGTTTTGCAAAGCAGTCAGCAGCGCATGCAAATGTTCTCTATCTGGCTGCTGCTGCCACTTAGAAAAACGAATGTTAGGCAATGACTGTTGCAAAACTCGTCACGAGCCTTTCACGAGACTTTCTGCTCTCAAGACCTTGTCATGATGTTGAGAAGCCAATGGTTAAAAGGAATACCCTGCAAAATACCCTACCCTCTGTAGGTCAAGTCCCTACATGAAAATGAATGGTGGTCTAGAAACCAGCAGAGACAGGTACCAGTGTCTCACCTGCTTGTCCTTTGAGTCTCACTCCTTTGCTCCTTCCGTGCCTCTACTCTTGTCAACCTCAGACGTCAACGAAGCTGCAGGCAGCCTGGGGACGGAGAAATCGACTCTGGGCGAGTAAGAAGCATGCCGTGCAGTGGATTGTGGGATGGCTGGGGTCAGTTCCTCCTCTTACCCTCCCTCTCTCTCTCTCTCTCTCTCTCTCTCTCTCTCTCTCTGTTTCTCTCTGCAGGTTTAGCCCAGCCCAGAATTAACCTCTACACCACTGGCACCAATGCTGCTCAGGTTACTATAGCAACAGGCTCTCTCTCTCCCTTTCTTTCTCTCTCTAGCTCTCCATCCTCACTGGATGTATGCTCATGGTGTTTCCAAAGAAACAAGATCAGACCTGTTGATTTTTTTTATTGTTATTGCCCCCTAGTTCCCCATCAGGAGGTGCTGTAGGAACCAGTGGAGGAAAAAGAGACAGAGCAAGAGAGAGAGAAAGAGGAAGTAGACAGACGTGGCCATAAACATGAGTGTGAGATAAGGTGAGGGTGTTTGAGAGGGGAGGGGCTAGAATTCAGGGCACCATGTCAGCACTCTGCTGCTTTTTTTAACGGTCTTAACCTCGTACTAATCAGCGGCCCAGCACCTGCCTCAGCCTCGCCTCGGCCCCCATGCTGTCTGCACCGCTTGCACGTACACACACACACTCGAGCACACACTTCGAATGATTGAAACGAATGGAAACGAACAAAATGCGCCACATATCTGTCCTCATACTTTTGCCAATAATTTCGTTTCATTCGCCATATATTCGTGATTATGTCCCTCACCCACATGGATATGAGGTTTCAGTGTGAACAGCATGTGCCTTGCTCTCCATGAATTAATTAACTGATTGATGAATTGATTGAGTAAGTTTGCATTTTTGTTTTGTGTCACAGTTTCCATTGCATGAACATAACAGATGCTATGAATGTGGTAAAATGAATCTGATTATTATCATATTATTATATTAATGAAAGCTTCTATAAGATCAAATTTTGTGGTAATAATATTGTATTAATATACATAAATATAATATACTGTTTGCAGTTCAGTTTTTAACACATATTTTAACATATTTTAATATAAAAAATATATAGGCCTTTTTAGTAATTTATTCAATATGTCTGTGATGTACTGATAATATAATATAATATAATATAATATGATACAATATAATACCATGTAATAAAATAATATAATATAATATAATATAATATATACATTACAAATCAATACAAAAAATAATTTTGACTTCTTCCTTCTAATTATCTAGAACATAAGATTTATCGTATCTTTAGTTCTGCAGCTAAACTTTTTTATTTTCAAGATTCCAACCTTACAAGCATTTACACTGTTATTGAGCAGGTTTTATTACAAGACTTCTAGCAAGTAGTCTCTGACTACAGAGTGCTGTAGTAGTATTTCTTTGAGTGCATTCAATACAGATGCACACACACACACACACACACACACACACACACACACACACACACACCACACCTTGGGTTGGGTTCCAGGAATTGGGCTCTGGTTGCTCTTACCAGCACTCAGCTGTTTCCTTCCCTCCTTCTCAGACCAGCCTGCCATGGGCTGATAATACAGCACACACACACCACAGGCATATATATATATATACACACATTATATATATATATATATATATAGTATCTGGAAAATAGTCTAATATTATTTTAAGATAAAAACTTTTTACCAGTCAGCATCATTTAAACTCACCCTGAAATCAAGTCAAGTCAAGTAGGTTTTTATTGTCATTTCAACCATCTACACAGTGAAACGGGACAATGTTCCTCCAGAGCCCTGCTGCTACACATTAGACAAACATCTAACATTACATAGAACACAAGACAGGACAAGTGCAGACAGACTAACAGAACAGACAGGACAACAGTCAGGACATTCATCCGACAGAGACAGGCAGTGTGATCATGAATAGATGTGGAACAGATATTCATGCAGAGCTGCAGTGTTGATACCCAGAGTATAAACAGAGCAGCAGTGTTGATACCCAGAGTATAAACAGAGCAGCAGTTATTGATACCCAGGTATGAAACAGGCAACGTTATTGATAGCCAGGTATAAACGGAGGCAGCAGTGTTGATACCCAGGTATAAACCAGGCAGCGGTAACGATGCCCAGGTATAAACAGAGCAACGGTATTGATGGCCAGGTATAAGCAAGAGCAGCAGTGTTGATGCAGAGTATAAACAGAGCAGCGGTATTGATGCCAGGTATAAACAGGCAGCGGTGTTGATACCCAGGTATAAAACAGAGCGGCGGTGATACCAGGTGTAAACAGAGCAGCAGTGTTGATGCCCAGAGTATAAACCGGTAGCCCGGTATTGATACCCAGGTATAAACAGAGCAGCAGTGTTGATACCTAGAGTATAAACAGAGCAGCAGTATTGATACCCAGAGTATAAACAGAGCGGCAGTATTGATACCCAGGTATAAACGGAGCAGTAGTATTGATACCCAGGTATTAACGGAGCAGCGGTATTGATGCAGGTATAAACAGGCAGCAGTATTGATGCCGGTATAAACAGGCAGCGGTATTGATGCAGGTATAAACGGAGCAGCGGTATTGATGCAGGTATAAACGGGGCTGCAGTATTGATGCAGGTATAAACAGAGCAGCAGTGTTGATACCTGGGTATAAACGAGCAACGGTGTTGATGCCTGGAGGTATAAACAGGCAGTGTTGATGCAGGTATAAACGGAGGCGGCAGTGATGCCCAGGTATAAACGGAGCGGCGGTGTTTGATGCAGAGGAATAAACGGAAACGGCAGTGTTGATGCCCAGGTATAAACAGAGCGGCGGTGATACCCAGGTATGAAACGGGGCAGCGGTATTGATGCCCAGGTATGAAACAGGCAACGGTGTTGATACCTGAGTATAAACAGGCAGCAGTGTTGATGCCAGGTATAAACAGAGCGGCAGTGTTTGATACCCAGGTATAAACAGAGCAGCAGTATTGATACCCAGGTATAAACAGAGCGGCCAGTGATGCAGGTATAAACAGAGCAGCGGTGTTGATACCCAGGTATAAACAGAGCAGCGGTATTGTGCAGGTATAAACAGAGCAACGGTGTTGTGCAGGTATAAACCGGAGGCAGCAGTGTTGATGCCCAGGTAGCAAACAGAGCAGCAGTATTGATGCAGGTATAAACAGGCAGCAGTGTTGGTACCCAGGTATAAACAAGGTAGCAGTATTGATGCAGGTATGAAACAGGCAGTATTGATGCCCAGAGTATAAACAGGCAGCGGTATTGATGCAGGTATAAAGCAGAGCAGCAGTGGTGAAATGCCAGGTATAAACAGAGCAACAGTGTTGATGCCAGGTATAAACAGAGCAGCGGTGATGCCAGGTATAAACGAGCAGCGGTGACGATGCCAGGTATAAAACAGGCAGCAGTGTTGATGCACCAGGTATAAACAGGCAACCAGTGTTGATGCCCAGGTATAAACAGAGCAGCGGTGTTGATACCCAGGTATAAACAGGCAGCGGTGTTGATACAGGTATAAATGAGCAGCAGTGTTGATGCTCAGGTATAAACAGGGCAGCAGTATTGATACCCAGGTATAAACAGAGCAGTATTGTGCAGAGGTATAATCCAGAGCAGCGGTATTGATACCCAGAGTATAAACAGAGCAGCAGTGTTGATGCCCAGGTATAAACAGGCAGCAGTATTGATACCCCAGGTATGAAGCATGGAGGCAGCCGGTGTTGATGCCCAGGTATAAACAGGCAGCGATGTTGATACAGGTAAACAGGCAGCAGTATTGATGCCCAGGTATAAACAGAGCGGCAGTGTTGATGCAGGTATAAAACAGGCAGCAGTGTTGATACCCAGAGTATAAACAGGCAGCGGTATTGATACCCAGGTATAAGCAGAGCAGCAGTGTTGTAACGTATAAAACAGAGCAGCAGTGTTGATACACAGAGTATAAACAGAGCAGCAGTATTGATATATAGAGTATAAACAGAGCAGCAGTATTGTTATATAGAGTATAAACAGAGCAGCATTATTGATACCCAGGTATAATCCAGGCAGCAGTGTTGATGCCAGAGTATAAACAAGGCAACAGTGTTGATGCAGGTATAAACAGAGGCAGCAGTGTTGATACCCAGAGTATAAACAGAGCAGCGATGTTGATGCTCAGGTATAAACAAGGGCAGCAGTACTAGGTATAAACAGAGAGCAGCAGTGTTGATGCTCGGGTATAAACAGGACAGCAGTATTGATAATAGAGTATAAACAGAGCAGCAGTATTGTTATATAGAGTATAATCAGAGCAGCGGTATTGATACCCAAGGTATAAACAGAGCAGCAGTGTTGATACGCAGAGTATAAACAGAGCAGTAGTATTGATACCCAGAGTATAAACAGAGCAGCAGTGTTGTAACTAGACTGTACAGGTAGGAGTCTAACGAAGCAGCATTGGTACAAAAAAGTCACGGAGTGCAAGAATTGAAATAGTGATAATAATGGCAATGCATTGATTATGTGCAGTAAAGTGATAATGTGCAGTGATCATGTGCAGTAAAGTGATCATGTGCAGTAAAGTGATCATGTGCAGTAAAGTGATCATGTAGTAAAGTGATAATGTGCAGTGAAGTGATTATGTGCAGTAAAGTGATCATGTGCAGTTAAGTGATCGTGTGCAGTGAAGTGATAATGTGCAGTGAACTGATCATGTGCAGTAAAGTGATCGTGTGCAGTAAAGTGATAATGTGCAGTGAAAGTGATAATGTGCAGTGAAGTGATAATGTGCAGTAAAGTGATCATGTGAAGTGAAGTGATAATGTGCAGTGAACTGATCATGTGCAGTAAAGTGATCGTGTGCAGTGAAGTGATAATATGCAGTAAAGTGATCTGTGCAGTGAAGTGATAATGTGCAGTGAACTGATCATGTGCAGTAAAGTGATCGTGTGCAGTAAAGTGATCGTGTGCAGTAAAGTGATAATGTGCAGTGAAGTGATAATGTGCAGTGAAGTGATCATGTGCAGTGAAGTGATAATATGCAGTAAAGTGATTGTGCAGTAAGTGATAATGTGCAGTGAAGTGATAATGTGCAGTGAAGTGATCATGTGCAGTGAAGTGATAATGTGCAGTGAAGTCAAGTCAAGTTGAGTCAAGTAGGATTTTATTGTCATTTCAGCCATATACACAGTACACAGTGAAACGAAATTACGTTCCTCCAGGACCCTGGTGCTACACACAAGACAAGACACAACACAAGACACAAGACAACATAAGACACAACACGGGGCAACAAGTGCAGACAAGACAGACAACAACAGACGGCACGACAGACAGTACATTCATCCGTGGAAGGCTGCAGTGTTGTGAAACAAAGCAGCCCAGGTAGATTATGTGTAGCAGTGTGGTGGAGCGGTGTTACTGAATTTAAAGTGCAGAGTGCAACATGACATAAATAAATAAATGTGGGATGAAAAGTGGACTGGGTTTAAGAGTTCAAGCTATTGGTGGATTCAGAGTTCAAGAGTCTGATGGCCAGGGGGAAGAAACTATTTCCCATCCTGGAAGTGGAGGCTCGTATGCTGCGGAACCTTTTCCCGGATGGCAGGAGGGAGAAGAGAGTGTGGGACGGGTGGGAGGGATCATCCACAATGCTGGTTGCTTTGCGGATGCAGCGAGTGGTGAAGATGTCCTGTACAGAGGGCAGAGAGACCCCGATGATCTTCTCAGCTGTTCTCACTACCCATTGTAGGGACTTACGGTCTAGGACGTTGCAGTTCCCGTACCAGGCAGTAATGCAGCCGCTCAGGATGCTCTCAATGGTTCCTCTGTAGAAGATGGTGAGGATGGAAGGTGGGAGATGGGCTTTCCTCAGTCTGCGCAGGAAGTAGAAGTGAAGTGATCATGTGCAGTAAAGTGCTAATGTGCATAACCAGTAACCAGTGCATGAACAGGAAAAGTACAAAGGAGCCTGTTATTGTTATTGAGAGTCATTTACAGTTCAAGAGCCTGATGGTCAGGGATCTTCACGCCACTTGCTGCAAAACCTTCATTTGACTTGGTTTATGTGGTCTGTTGTAGAAAAGCAGCTCACACACAAACCCTGTAGAAACAGCCCCCTTGAAACCTGAATTTAGCCCGTGGTTCTGGATAACAGAGAGATGTGCTAAGTCTGAAGTCACCTGAGCGTGTCTATCACTGAGGAACACTCGGTCTGAAGTGAGCGTGAGATGTTTAAGCCACACAGAGAAGCTTTTTTTCTGGCATTTTAGGTGAATATCAGCTGCCTGGTATGACTGAGAGCTCGGCCTTCTATCATAAATATCAAAAAATCAAAAAGGAATAAATGCCACCGCTGGCTGTGAGTGATGCTTCACATAAGAGCATACATGAGCTTGTGTGTAGCATTTTTAGAGAGGCTCCATCAGTAAAGTTGACACAGTCCCATTGAGATCTTATTCACCTCAATTATTTTCAGATTTCAGAGAAAAATGTACAACCAAATACAGTCTTAATACAAGAAAGTTAAAAAGTCTAGTTCTTTGGAAGCAAAATATGAAGGGGTGGGCAGAACTGTATCTAGAACATCTAGAAGGAGTAGAGAGATTCTCTCCCTCGTCAACTAGCTTCATCCATTGTATATCAGAACAGGATTGGCTGGTTCCTTGTTATGTTGATGGCTAATCTGACATGACTGGATCTCAGTCCAGCTCCTGAAGGCCTGACCAATGACAGAGCTCGCTTAAAAGTTTCTAACTAGTTACCAGAGAGAAAGACATTCTGATTGGATCATTTTGGGGCCCTTTCTGTGTGGAGTGGACATGTTCTTCCCTTGTCTGTGGGTGTCTCCTCCAGGAGCTCTGCTTTCTTCCCATCGTCCAAACACCTGCAGGTCAGGTCATTTGGAGATGTTAATTTGCACCCTAGGTGTGTGTGTGTGTGTGTTTGTGTGTGTGTGTGTGTCTGTGACGAACCTACGACCAGTGCAGGGTGTGTCCCTGCCTTTCACCCTGTGAGAGCCGGTACAGACTTCAGCACCACCCACAACCCTAATCAGGACAAGCAGCTCAGAAAATGAGTGAGTTTCCAGCTCAGTAAACTCGGTAGAACATGAAATATGTGGTTCTGTAAAAACGAACTAAAAGTACATATATAGCTGTAACTGGGTCATTAATAACAGTTTTCTTATAATGAATTAAATTTCCAGTCTGACGAGACAGGGTGAGTTTGCCTTTGTTTTTCTGCTTCAGTGCCAGAAAATGAGTAACAAAAGGATGATTTAAGACAAGACCCTACACACAACACTAACTTTTTAAATCAAATTTATATCATAATAAAATATCTCCTTTCTTTTTTACAAACACAAGCAGCCGCACTTTTGACAGAATCTTTTTTCGCTCCAGTGATGTATGAGTGAGTGCCTGCGCATCGCCGGGTGATGTTTCATCAGTGCAGGACAGTCCTGATAACTCAAGTAGGTTTTATTTTCATTGCAACCACAAAACATGTGGAAACAACGTTCCTCCAGGAACATGGTGCTGCACATAAGAGAACATAGAACAC
>CM029387.1:20065976-20287326 GCA_017165825.1 Hepsetus odoe
TTGAGTCTTTCAGAAACAAAGTCATCCAAAGTGGAACCGAGATGGCACATATTTCTGGACAGTGATGTTAAAGGAACTAGACGTCTCGCAAATATAGCTAGTTTATTCCCCGACGCTGAACCTACACATCCGAGGGTTTCCAAGAAATGTACATGATGCTGAAAGAGTTTTCTTTGGGGATTCTTTTGCATCAACACCCTTCAAGTATCCCTCCACCATGAAAGGGTTTAGTGTTCGATCTTAAAGCTTCTCCAAACTCGGGAAAACATCGTCTCAGGCATCTCAGCATCTTCACGACCGTTTCTTGGAGTAACTAACCGCAGGGGGCTTCAGACGTCTGGTTCCATTCAGCACCACTGTGAACAGTCCTAGAGGTTTCTTATTTGGTTCACAGTTTATTATTAAAAATATTCTCTCTCGTTTAGTTGGGGCGGTAGGACCGTTTTCTCCAAAACACAAATGGTCGAAAAGGCTCAAATGGTATTTCTCCGCTTTCATCTCCACTCCTCGACATCAGAAACCTGCTATGGGTTTTACATTTGAACTAGCGGCTGGACGCGGCGTTTGGCCCTCGGCTTCGTTCAGCATTCCCACATTAGCATGTTTCAAAGTCTGCGCAGTCGAGCAGGGCTTCTCTTCATCCCTTTATCATTTCTGCAGCCTGGTGATCCGAGCTGAGCTTCTTACAAAGTGGAGCACTCGCTAATCGTTCCACGACTCCGTACGTTCTAATACTTTACCATACATCATCATCTGACC
The DNA here is from genome assembly GCA_017165825.1 of Hepsetus odoe. NCBI lineage: Eukaryota > Metazoa > Chordata > Actinopteri > Characiformes > Hepsetidae > Hepsetus > Hepsetus odoe. The sequence goes on from CM029387.1 coordinate 20,066,736, forward strand.
TCTGGGTCATGACCCAAATGTGGCTGAATGGGTTTCAAATTTCAGCAAGCAGGGTTGTAGCTCAAGCTAACCGACTCTGCTTCCTGTTTAAGCAACGAACACTTTCCTAAATCTAATCTCAAGCCTTTCAAGGTCAGTATTTCTGTCCTTGTAATTTCATTGTTGCATCACATCACAAAAAACTGTTTTAACAGCAAAGCTTTTCAATTCAGATCAATTCTGATAGACAGGAACTGAAGCTAAGTGTAGGCATGGTGCTTAGGGACCAGGCCCTCGGTCTGGAAAGTCATGGGGCGAACCCCAGACAAGTCGGTCGCCCTGAGGTACCCTTGAGCAAGGTACCGTGCCCAACACCGCTCCCCGGCCACTGGATATGGCTGCTCCCTGCTGCACATGTGTGTGGGTTAAATGCAGAGGTTGCATTTTGTTGCGTTTCACCGTGCGCTGTGCTTCGCAATGACAAGTAGTCACTTTCACTTTACTTCAATACTGAGCAGGGCTGTATGGGAGCCTATCCTAGAACTCAACGAACACACAAGCCCAGAAGGAACCTGACGTGAAAGATCCAGGCTGCCCGAGCTGGGGATTGACCCCAGAACCTTCTTGCTGCGAGGCAGCAGCGGTAAACACTGCCCCACCATGCAACTTATGACATTAAAAAGTAACCCAACACAGGGGTGTTCTCGTGAGACACCGTGGAGCGTTTGCATTCGGCCGAGGGGCAAAAAGACCATTTTAATATTTTTTTCAGAGCTTCAGGCTGTATTAAAATGCTTTCATTATAGATATAATATTCCATTGAAATAAACCACTTTTGCTGCAGTTTTTGTTGCTATGCTCTTCAATACAAAGTCTCCATGTGAAACTTTCTGACTCAACTGTGGAAGAGCAGCAGTTCAGGTTGACCTTGATGGCACTGCCTGCCTCTGCCATCGCTGGACAGTCCATAGAGATACGACCAGGCGACGTCGGCACCATTTTTTCCTCGTGATTTGTTAGAATGCTCATCATCCGCTTCATTGCAGACCTTGCTGCAGATCTCAGAATTACTCATGGTAGCACACTCTGCAGTTTCTCCTCTTTCCATTTTTCTTTCTTCTCATTCCGCTGTCTTTGGCTTTACTTACGTTCCCCGACTCAAATAACTTCTGGAGCTGGACCTAGCTGGTAAAGGGGGTCAAGAAATTGTTCAGATCTGCTCTAAAGTCTCTCTTTTAGCAACAGGCGGTCTCGTATGAATCGACTTTGGCTGCCAGCCATTTTCAGTCAAATATTGATTAAAAGAAAAAAAATGTTTTTTGGACTTCCATCTTCTTAAATGTTTCTTCTGGCGGTTTTAGATCTGAACGCAGCTCCTTTTTTCAACGTCTCTTTTTCGAATCCCCTCCAGGCCGCCCAGGACACCGTCAGCACTTCTTGACACTTCATTTTTGGTTAAAAAATTGTCCCCCTGATGACAGCTTCTCTACAGCTTCTCTCTCTGCAGACTCGCATGGCAGTGCCAAGAGGAGATCAAACTGATTATAACCCACACATCCACATGCCAAAAAAGACATGCGAGCTAATACACCATAATGCAGCGTGGCATTTTACACCATGGGCTCTTTACCCCAGACCAGCCTCATCAGCTTGAGAGGCTGTGTCAGCCGAACAGCGGCACCGTCTGTGTGTGTGTGTGTGTGTGTGTGTGTGTGTGTGTGTATGAAGGTTTTTGTGTGTGCATTGAGAGCTGTTTGCAGCCTGAATGAGCACGACTTTATCTCCAGGCAGCAGAGCTTAGAATTATGGTGCTTGGAGGGTCTGTTCCTTCTCCGGTGTTGGCAGCTGAGGTCTCTGCTGCACCGTGTGGTTTTTACACCAGGTAGCCATGCTGACGGGCTCTTTATCATATTAATGAGGTCATCACAGTCCTGGCCAGACACTGTCCACCCCGAGTGCCAGGTGGCATAATTCAGTAAACAGAGAGAAAGAGAGACGAATTTGACCTCTTGCCTCCCACCGATCTTCTCAATCCATCTGGACTGCATTGTGCTGAAGGTCTGTGAGGCTCTGGTAGAGGGACGTTGTCAAGCCTTAAGCCAGATTTGGTGAAACTTTTACACAACTTTAGTTGCTCAGCATTGAAACAAAACTTTGTGTGAATCTGATACTGCAGTTCAGACGAAACATGTTTGGGATTCTTTCACGGGATTAGGGACGATGATCCTGACTTAACTGATCCTGACTTTTTCCTCTAATATAAACTGCCAGGGGAGCAGTGCTAGGGACGGTGCCTCGCTCAAGGATAACTCAAAGTAACCTACTGGTCTAAGACTCAAACCCACAACCTTTGATGATGGAGCCTGTTTCCAACTAGCCTAACAACGGCTCTATATTACATAGACACGTATAGATAATTATAATAAAATTTAAATAGAACATAACATAATAAACAATGTAACAATTCCATGAATCAATGACTGAATCAATTGACGAATGAATGATTCATTCATTAACCTTCATTACACAGTCCATCACAGACACACAGACAGACTCACGAGGCAGCGGTGGTTCGGGAGTTGCCCCGGATTGGAAGATTGTGGGTTCGATTCTCTCATCAGTAGGTTGTCCTGAGGTACCCTTGAGCAAGGTACCGTCCCTGTCACTGCTCCCCCTGTGCTTTCAATAACTGCCCCCTGCTGCAGGTGAAACACAGAGGTTGAATTTTGTTGTGTTGTGCTGCGGTTCTTTAGTAGTCACTTTCACTTTCACATGGCCTGGACCTCGTTGAACCGATCTCCAACAAAAACACAGGGAGAACATGGACACTCCAAAAAGAAAGAACCCAGGCTGGAAATCAAACCTAGAACCTTCTCACTGTGTGTGGTTTGTACCTCAAATTTACTTAGTCAATGTCTAGAACTTCAAGGATTAAAGGAAGAACCTCAAAGTGCAATCCGGATTGCAGAGGTGCCAGCTGTTCTCTTCTGGCAGTATCCCAGCATTTAACTCAATAAATGTGTGTTTGCCTGCACAAGTACACAAGTACCTGCACAAGCGCTACACAAGTGTCTTACTTTTAACATTCAATCTGCTGAATATTGCTGAATATCAGAGATTATTTGTTTAGCTTCTACTTAACCACCTGCTCCATCTGGTTGACTTGTTTCATATTGATCTGCTCTTTGTGGGGCGGGTTAGTGCTGTTGATTCTATCAGTGTGGACACACATTTCCCCCAAATGTACTCACCTTTAGGCAAACTTACACAAGGGCTTTGGGAGCAGCTACACCTGCTACAGAACTGCTGCCAGAAGTCAGTCCTGGCAGTAAACCTAAACGAGGACAAATATTGTGAGCTTCTAAAATGACTCCAGCTGTCCCGAACACAGATCCCAAGCAGAAAGTCCTCAGGACATACAAAGTAGTAAAGTTCTGGTTTCATCATCTTTGCATTAGAGGAGGCGAGGCAGGGAGTGGGGGCCTGAGGCAGTACGCTGCAAGTGCAAGCACACTTTTATGTGGGTATTTCTCTGAGGCATCAAGACCCATGAAACCAGTGGCCAAATAACCCAACTGAGTGAATCTATAATCAAGGAAATACAGGATACAGGCTGAAGAACTTAAAAAAGGAAAAGATGTCATGTTTGCTTAATGTCACACAGATGTCTCCTCCAATGACAAGATAATGGTAATTCCATAAACGAATTCAAAGATGAACTTGATACACGCTGAGGCCTTTTCTTTCTGTTAAAGAAGAGCAGGAGTCGGTCATCAGAAGCAACTTGGCACAGGTTTATCTGGGTGGTGGCGGGGTGAAGACAGAGCCATCATTGGTCCAAAGTAGCTGAAGTATAATTTAGAAAATAATAGAGTATTCATAGTTTTTTACATGACATCTCATCCATTAAAGATGGCCAAAAGTAGCCTTCTTTCACTGCCCACCGTTTATTTTTACCAGCATAGTTGGTGTTTAATTGGCTGCACAAACCAATGATGACTGGTGTGCTGCAGAATCCCAGCAACAAAACCCAGAGAAACGAATCCCAGAGACGGTGGCTGTTAGACATGTCTCTGTCTCCGGGGAGGGAATGAAAGGATGGACACCAGAGGTTCATGTGAGTTTGTACTGAACATTAACCAGGTGAGCGCCATTATTCTAATGATCTTAACCACATTGTTCTGGTTTGTCTTCATGGAACCAACGCAGTGGCCTTGGCCAGTGGAAAAGATGGGCTGTGTTCCAAACCACTCACTATACACCCCAAATTTCTGGTTTGAGACACAGCTACAGTTGCACCAACAGTGATCTACTCGCTTAATAATAAGTAATCTAGTGAAAGGGGAGGTTCTTTTTCAGGCTGAAAACTTAACGGCTGATTACTGGAAAGAAAAGAGGAAGTGAAGTGAAAGTGACTGTTTGACATTGTGAAACCCAGCACACAGTGAAATGAAACGCTTCCTGTATTTCACCCACACACACCGTGCAGCAGGGGGCAGCTATTTAAAGCACCCAGGGAGCTGTGATGGGGATGGTAGATTGCTCAAGGGTACCTCAGGGCAACCTACTGATCTGGGATTCGAACCCATGACATTCAGATTCCTGGGGTCTAATCCCTAAACACTAGGCCACTGCTGCCCAAGCTAACTCACACTGATTATAACTCCACTTTACTTTGACAATGAAGAGTTTCTTGTCCTCCAGAGTGGGAACGTTAATGACTCTTCCACGCCAAAAATGCACAGGGCTGTCTGTCCTTCTGCTGAACCTCATCCTGGTGGCGGTGAAGGGGAGGGCTTCTCCACAAGACAGGTGCGGAGATTTCCTAAAATGGAACTCGGGCACTAAAACTGCTTTTTTTAGTGATTAAAAAGCTGCAACCGGTGCTTTACAGTCAGTGCATCTTACAAATTGTGCTCCCATCTTTGCATTTCTTCTGTTGAAAGTGATCTAAATCATTGTTTGATTGGAAAAGAGGGAAACGTACTCGCCTGTGAGGGTTTCCTCCGGGGCTCCGTGCCAGTAACAGGCTGACAACTTTGAATGCCGAGGCAAAGCCTCTCTGAACTAAAGCGAAAGGCAGTTTCTTTAACCTCCACGATCCCCTGCTTCAGGGGTGGAGAACCTCCGTCCTGCAGATTTAGATATTTTTCTTTTCAGCGCCGCTCGGGGCTGGTTTACAAGGTAGGATTTGTCCGTTAGCTTGACTTAAGCCTAAACTCATAACCGTGTGCTGGAAAAGAGGGCAAGGAGATTCCGATCGGTCAAACCTCAACATTTGTCTTAAATTATCCAGCTTGGCTTCCAAAGTCCAAGATACACGATGGGCCACAAAAGCAACGCAGACATAACACAAAAACATGTCGATGATTTCGCGACTTTATAATCACACATTTTAAAACCTGTAGCCCAGACGTTTCTGCATGGATCCACTAAATTCACCAAATCTAATTATTATTTTAAACAATTCAGAAATTTGCCACTAAGCTCACTCGGTTATACCACTAAACAACCTGACCTAGCAGTCCTAACAAATCACGACTTTTGTAACAAACCCTTTTATCTCCACAATGATGACATCACTGGAGAAATGTTCTTAGGGTTGAATGGAAATAAATGGAAGTCATTCTGGGACAAGAGCGGGACAAGGGCATTTCTTAAATGACTGAACAATTGAGTTCTGAAAGGAAATTCATTTAGGCATGATTAACTATGTCAGTCCAATCATCTTCGACATCAGTCGTGTGCTACAGTTTCTGATGAATTTTTTCCAGCGCTCTGTTTGGTCCAACTTTGTGAACCCATTAGTGGGCGGAGCTTAAATCCTTCCTGAGATGAAGCTCAGAATGGGTGCGGGAGAAGCATAGTAACCCTGAGAGATTGTTTTAGCTACACTCACAGTTTTATAACAGCTCTGATTATTGGCTGCCGACCCAGAGACAAGTTGTTTTCTGTAGAGTGGACAGTCTCATGAGCCGTGTCCTTACAGAAGGCCTGTCTGATCACAATAGTCCATCATAAGCCTGGTACAGTTCTCCTACATGCAGGCCAAGAAAAGAGAACCGGTGTGTGTGTGTGTGTGTGTTTGTGTGTGTGTGGATGCCAGCCAACTGTACACAGATGTGTTGGGAAGTTGGGTCAGTGCTGAACTTGTGTTACCTCTAACATCCACTCCAACCTGGTTTAAAGAAGCTCAGTTGCAAAAAACGCTGCAAACTCTGAATAAAACATTCAGTTTTCCCGCGTGAACATGACTGTTATATGAATAAAATATATCATCACGATTTTCTTATTCAGTTTACATGAACTACTTTTTTCATTTTCTTGTAGCATATATTTTATTCGTTTTTCTGAGAAGCTTCTCTTGCCGCTTTCTGTTCCTTCCAGTTTCATTTGAATTCAATTCAATTAAAAATGAAAAAACTAAGTCTGTTAAACCCACCCTCACCTTACCTTTTAATAACTGGCTGAAAGGGGGATTTTTTTAAGAAATGTTTTTTATTGCACTCATATCCAAAATTAAAACAAGCGGCATCTGTATAACAGATTGTTTTACGTTTTTCAACTAGATTGTATGAATGAATTAACTAACTAATTGAATGCATTGATATTGATGGGCTGAGAGCAGTAAAAGTGAAAGTGACTACAATGCAGAAAAATAATAATTTCCACTAAGGTCACTTTTATCTCTGGGTAGAATCTAACCTAAAACTTTAGACATCTTGTGTTATTATTTTAACACATTATTTTAACATTCAACAAAGGAAGATCAACCGTTGTTAAAGCCTCTCCGCTCCACGCTCTCGGCTAATAGACCCTGTTCTGAAATTTGATTGGCTGAGCCATGTTCACAGCAGCGCTTCCACTAACAATGCTGTATCCACACATAAACTCCAGGACAGTGTTAAAGATTCTGGACCCTCACATCCCTAAACCTGAATGCAGGAGGTTTTCACCAGAATCTGAAAAGTGTTTCACCAGCTGGAAATACTCCACATGGTTCAGGTGAGGGGTGGCATCTGGTCTGTAGGAGGCGGGACACGATGAGCAGTTCTCGCAGTATTTTCTTTGGGTAAATGACATTTAACTTCACCCTGATGCTTGTTTTATTCTGTAACAAGGCCGACAACATGGACATCACACTGTCCCAGGAGGCCTGAAGGATGAAGACCCTAATTTGCGGTTCACCTATTTCTGAGATAATCCTTCAACCATGTAGCTCCTCCAGCGAAGTCCCAGTTCAGGATTGCAGTGCAGGCGAGACAAGGGTTAAAGCTTTAATGCTTGGTTTTGCTTTGCAGAATGCTCTTTCTTGTGATTATTTTTACAATAAAAAGTCTTTTTTGGTGAATTCTGGTGCCTTTGAACAGATTGCAGTTTGAAAGGCTTTATCGATTTCTCTCTGCTTTGTTGCGTCTGTTGCGTCTATTTCAAAACACAGGCTTGCGTTTCTTTTCATGTTACTTCTACGTTCAGACCTGATGCCATACTTCTCTCATGCTTTAAGCACTTTGTTCAAGATGGCCTCACAGAATATAATCTGTTGAATCATTTCTAAAATGATACACCAACCAGGCGGACAGGCTGTTATACCTGCACTGAGGGGCAGTTACGGAGTTTAGTGCAGAAGGATTCTTCTGGCATGCATGCAGGAAAAGCCTCACAAATGTCCTGCCCGTCCTGGGGATCAAACCCCCAACTCTCTAGTTACCAGCTCTCTTCTCTTACCATTAGGGCATGACTGTCCTTATTCAAGCATGAAGAGACTTCTGCATCTCCAGGCTTTGTCCCACAATAGACTACAGAGGACATTAAAGCAGTCTGCATGCGATGATTGTTGGTATTATCAGCATAGCAGCCTTTCCCAGGGTCTCCCAGCATAGAGGGAAAGTAAACATGATGAAGAATTTAAACAGGAGAGTAAATATAAGGAGCAGAAATATGGGTTCAAATACAGGCAGAGGAAAAGAAATACTCAAGTCCAGACTCCTCAATACTCAACGTAAGTACCTTAGTAAAGTGTTTGTCTTTTTTTGTTGTTTATCTGCGCACTTGGCCTGGTGCTGAAGATCCTTCTGCAGTAATGATGATGCTGAGAAAGAAACATGGAATTATACACCCATAGACACACTCGCAAACACACATCCAGTGATGATTTTGCTCATCACATAAGCTACGATCATCTATAATTCAGGATGGCTCTTCCCTGCAGAATGCAGAGTAAAGCCATGCGAGGACCCCACAGTGCATCTCTAAAGAGAATATTCTATCGTCCACCTCACTTATTTATTTCATTGAGCTCTCACAACTCACTTAGCAGCAGCGATGACTGACAGCTGCCTCCTCTCGCTGCGTCTCCCCCACAAGTGGATCGAGACCGATGTGGCGCAAGGGTGGAAAAAGACCAGAAAAGAACCGGAGAGTTATTTATGATCTGTTTTATTTGGTGTTCATAAATACTGATGTGAGAGACACGATCACATGACCTCAGCCAGAAATGCAGCGTCAGATCCAAGAAATATTCATGAAGAACAAGCATGTTAAACCAAGCGCCGGGAGATCAGAGACTACGACAGCCTTGCTGCGTGATTAAAAATCAACAACTGTTTCCTCTCGGCACATTTACTCCCCTAGATGGATCTCATCCAGTAGGACGTGTTCCTGGATCAACATCACTTTGATTTTCTCAGACCGGCTTTACTTTTAACTAGGGGTTCTTTCAGGCGTTCCATGTTCTGTAGTAAAGTCAGAAAGCGTAGAGTCACTCGTTAAGCAAAAAATCCCAAGCCCAATCCAAACACGATGGGAATAATGTTCCAAAATGAACGTTTTCATTTTCTAATCTGGTCGAACCAGATAACAGACATTAAGTTTGGCTGTTTGTGTTCATGGTACTGGTATGGGCTGTCTGGTGTTATGTCATCGTTTCATTTTTCTAGCTCTCTCCTCTATTTTGGAAAAATAATATTAAAGAGATTAAAGGGTGTTCAAGTTGCAAATGAACTGGGAGTTTGTAAATCTTAGTGCTTAACCGAAGAATAGAGGATTATAATAAAACGCCTGGTTGGATTTGATCAATACAGTCACTCAAAAGTTCTTTTGCAGGCAAAATGAAAAGTTTCAGTGTTCTTTCATTTAGGCTTGAATGTAAAACATAGTTAAGTTTCTTCAAACTTTCAGTTCTCATGTGTAATATCATTACATTACATAGTACCCCATTAGCTCTAACGCAATAAAGAAATACATTCACTAGATTTATGCATATCTGTATGTACAGTCCTGTGCAAAAGTATTGGGCCACCTCTCGTTTCTTCATATTTTGCTTCCAAATAGATGTTTTTGTATTCTTTTTGAGGAGCAGTTCTCCAGATCTTCCTGAAGGACAGTGTTGTTGTCTCTCATTTTCAGTACAGTCTCTGTACCTGAGCAGTTTGATAGTTCTGTGTTGGTTAATCCACACAGTGATCTACGTCTGAACCTTCAAGAAGAACAAGAAGAAGAACCTTCAAGTCTAACTAAAGACCTGAAGCAGTGAAGAACCAGGTGCAGAAGATTCCAGATGATCAGGTGATTTGTTTACTGCTGATGCTGAATGTTGAGTGGGTGGAACCCCTTTATCTAGAACCTTGTATCTTTAGGCACTTTGTAGCGTGGGGGTCTAAAACATTTTTTCCCATTGTTTTCATTTTAAAAGCTCAGTAAGACAGTTTGAGAAGAATAAACTTGAAACAGCAGCAAATGTTGGTATTTATATTAAAAAAAACATACCTTATAAAATCTAGCTGTGTGAGCCAACTGAGTCAGATGCCTTGTGGTAAACTCAGAAATGACAAAATTTCAAGAAATGTCCTGAAACTTTTATAATCTTTCCCATCAGGCTGCATGTTTTGCTCATCCTAATTGTCATGAAGTCCTTGAATTGAAGCTCCACACCACACCATCTGCCTTGGAGTTCAGAAGATAAGGAGAAATTATCCTGGGAGGTGCCACGGAGTATCAGCACTTAATTGGAGTAAATAATTATCCCCGGTAATGCCACAGACATCTATGGCCGACCCTTTTTAGATGAGGGAAGATGTTCTGCTGCTCTCTGTAACAGAGAGAAGTTAGTGTTCTCCTCCTTGTGTTGAGCTTTTTTAGGATTTTTTAGGCTTGTAGGACTTGGAGGAGGCACATGCTTTATTTACTCTAATGAATCCGGGACTTTAGTCGGTTTTCAAGTCACTGGAAGGGATTGTTGGCAACAGATGTTTGCTTGGCCTTCTTGAAGCACAGCGTGTGCATTTTATTACCTTGCATATACAAGAGCAATGCTTTAGTAATTAAAACGCAATGTGGTGAGGTCATGCTTTGTTTTGCAGCATGGTTGGAGAGGTGAGTCAGCTTGTGCTTCAGGTGGGAGGTGAAATCCGGACTAAATACAGTTTGCAGCAGTTAGCAGAGTATACATTTTATTGCAATGAAAAAAATATACAGTACCATTACAAGTCAACCACCCCTGAAAACAAAGTTTCCAGTATCTATTCATAAATCATCTGCAGGTAAACTGGCCAATCAACAGGTTAGCTAGCTTGGTCAAAACCCAAACTGACATCTGAGCGATCTTCCCAGGGAATCTTGCAGAATTACAACAGTTAGCTCAAGCGTTAGCCAGTTCAGCTTCATTTTCAAGCCAAAATGTAACACAAAAGCACATCTCATGCAAATACATTTCATATTCATTATGCATGTGTGCCAGCAAGGGTTTTTTGGGGGAAAAACAGTTGAGCTGCTTGCTCACTTGCTGAGAATTTCACTGAATGCTTTTTTCTCAGCCCGTCAAGCTTAACTCCTGTCTCGTCAAACCGACACTCCGGCTGGTCTTGGTCTACAAAGCTGAGCTTTTTGTTGTTATTTTTCTGTTAACATGTGAGACGGCTGTTTTTGTCTGCTGCCAGAATTCTGACGTGGCAAAGAATAACCAACCCTGTCTGAGATGGGGAGCAAAAAAAGAGACGGCAAAATCAGGGCATAATGTTCTGAGATGATGAGAATATGATATGTATGTAAATGACCAAACCCCAAGACCAAACAGAAAAGGCCAAAAGAGTTACGGAGAGATGTTACAGTCCAGATCAGCTCCCTTAGAGTAATTTACCAGATAAAGAGCATGCTTGACTCCCTCAATCTCCTCCATTACTTCTCATCAGCTCCAAAGCAACAAAATGGCCTGGCTCCATGATAGGAAATCACTTCTCAGAACATTTTTTCTCGTTCCAGACTCATTTTTCCACCTTATATGGAGTTATTCTGCCTCTTTCTAACTTATTCGCATCAGCTTTTAAGGCAAATGGGATGCAAAAAAACAGCAACAACAATAAAAAAAAAACAACAACAAAAAAAAAAACCCATCTATATCGTTCATTAACCTTTTGTAAATTGACCCCTGCTTGGTAGAACATATGTCCTTTTCCTTATCAGCTTTAGCATGAATTACTCATCTGCTCACTTCACAAGCTGTCTTATTTAACCTAAAAGGAGGTTATTTCATGATTTTTATTCAATCTGGTTTATTTATTTATTTATTGACATTTGAATAATGCAGCTTTTGCCACTGACGACATTTACCGAAACGTTCACAGACTCCGGGCCATGTGACCTCTCTCTGTTGCCATGGAGGCGTCCATTAAAAGACAAAACAGGCTCTTTTTATCGGGGACCAGGTAAATGTTGCTTTTCAGATTCTAATAGGACCTCATTATGAATCGTGCCCACGGCTGACATGTAAAGTCAGCTAAATGTCTAAAAGCTTGTTGAACCAGTGGAGTCCCTTTACGGAGCCCTAAGCAACACCTCCCCCTCCAGACGTCGATTCAGGCTGAGTGAAGCCTCCACGAACGACTCACAGCCACTTGGTCATGTCTTAGATGTGTCAGTACATATCAATTATTCAACATGCTAAGACTCTATATTTTATTTAATTCACAGTGGGCATCACAGAGATGAGTCATACACTCACTGTCCACTTTATCTGAAACCCCTGCCTCATATTGGCCTCTTTATAAATCCACCTGCTTCTCAGGGGCTATAATTTTCCACCTTATAACAATCGCCTAACATGAATCAATACAATTTTCAATATCATTTCTTGAATTTTTATTGGAGGGGTAATGATCCCATTATTTAGGCCAGTTTTCATATAGAAAACATTCCGTTTAACTTCATTTGCATGGGATTTGGGACTATTCATGTGATCCTGCTAGTGTGGGTTTCCTCCCTTTCAGTGAAGAAGACAGTGGAGCTCCCCCTTGTGGACAATCTTCATGGATTTATAATGATCTGAGATCACTATCCTGATTCATCGAAACCATACATTTGAATCAGCTCCTTTTTTAAAGTAATCATGACTGTCAATTGCATGTTTTCACTTTCTGGCCACTTTATTAGAAACACTCCTTGCTGGTAGTGTGTGTGTTGATGTTACAAGTGTATCAGACACACTGGTGTTGCTGGGACGTTTACACATCAGCGTCTCCGGGTTCGGAAGCTGAGGATGGTTATTTGTGCGTGAATATTTGGGCTACAGTTTCAAACTCTACATCGACCGGATGAACATCTTCGATGCTTCCATGTGTAGGTGTTTCTAATAAAGTGGCCAGAGTAAACACTAAAGAACATTTATGTCTGCGCTCCTTCTGCAGGCCGGCCTTATCCTCGGTTTGGAAACAGCGATGCTAAATAAGGGGCTGTTGCCAACTCAGTCCATCTCCAAGACAAACTTCCAGTAGGTTTTTAAGGCTCTCAGGAATTTCTCAGCCCAGTCCCTGTTTTCTTTTCTCCTGCCTTTTTCGATCTGCTTGCTCTGTACATGCATGTAATGGAGAGAGAAAAAACATGGACACGGTTGTGCCTTAAAAGCCTCTTGTCGGTGGTCTTTTACTAAAGAGAACCTCTCAGGAGAAGGTATAACAGATGAGCAGAACATTGGAAAATAAACTCAAACTCCACAAGTTTCCAGTTCTTTCATATTTTTCCAACCATGTTTGATGTCAGGTGTCACATTCTTGAGAATTGTACCAGGTCAGAATTGCTCACAGTGCTGGAGAATGGAACCAGACATCTACAGCTCCCTCACCTAAAGCTGTTACATAAAAATGGCTATGAAGATGCTGCCTGATGCTTGAGACCTTGTTTTTCAGATTTGGAGAATTTTTTGGACCTAAAAGTGAAGAAATTCGTGGTGGAGGCATCCATGCAGGGCACAAAAGCCCAACAAAAAACAAATTTAGACCAGATGAACTTTTTCTTTTTTCTTTTTTTAACATCTCACCATCCCATGAAGCTTCACTAGTGGGTTTGGAGAGGAAAGTAGGTATACTTGGGTCTGGGATGTCTGGTTTCGTTCACAACAGCTGTAACAAGATCTGAACCATCTCAGCTCAAACCTACGTTTAGTGACTTTGTTTACAAATCATGATTAAATTATGCAGATTTTCATTTTACGCCTAATGTGCAATTATACAGAACTTCATCTGCATTACCAGATTTTGGAAAATATAAAATTTTCCTCCCTTCTACAGCAGTTTGAAGGCGTGCATGGCACGGGGAGTAATAATGTAGTAGTAATAGCTTTGGCCTTCAGTCTTGACTCAATGTGGGTCATGCTCAACAGGCTTCTGTATGATGTAGCTTTTAAACAGAACTATGATTTAGATCAGACGCAGCTCGTTAGTGGGTGAGGTCACTACAACTGTAATGTTTACCTACCAAGCATGACCCCTGATCTGCTCCGGCACCAACCGAAGCCCTGCTCTGGACTTTACGAGGCTTTGATGTTTATCATCCATTATTCATCTGTGTTTTTCTTCAATTATTCATCTGTGTTCATAGCTGGTTATTGTTTTGCCTGTGGAGCTGATCGATGTAAGAGACAGGTCTTGGCATGTAGTGAGGAGCTGGCTTTAATTCCTCCACCATCTGCATCGCACATTTCTCCACCAAAGCTTCCACACATGTGCCTTTATGAGAGCAATAAATAAAGGGGCTAAGAGATCCTGACCTTCTAAAATGGTTAGAGCACTTCTTTCCACCTCATAGCACAGAAATGCCCAAAGGGTGTCTACACGCTATTCACCCATCAGCCTCAGGACCTACTTCATTTCTAACCACTAGAGCAATCCTGGACTTAAGTTGTGTCAACATGACTGACAAGTAGATAGAATCTTTGGTTTTGCGAATCAAATATGAAAGTAAAAGCAAGAAACCCTGAAAAATGACCCAAACATACATTTGCAATATATACCTAATTTAGGCTCCACCCACAAATTTGCTGCTTTGTAGCTACTGTCTTTAAGAAGGTGCACATCCAGTTCAAGGACCTTCCAAATTGCTTTCCTCCACACATCGTTCCTGAAGGCTGTTGTTGACAGTGAACCAGTGTTTGAAGCACCAGCTGTGGCCAAAAAATGTATCTAAAATTGTAGCCCTAGCAACCACCTGGAATACCATAGTAACCACCCAGAAACATCCAAGAAACTACTTAGAACACCATACCAATAAATGGCAACCTAGCAAACAATAGGGGTGACAGCAACCTCTTAGCAACCACTATATATTGCTCAGCAAGCACCTTACAGAACCTACCTGTGCATTTTTATTCTAGTTTCCAAAAAAAATTCAAAAAGTTTATGATGGCTTGTTTTGTATCTCATCATATTAATGTCAGCAGTGATATTATTTGGTTGCTATGGTGTGGTGTCAATCTCATGCATGTCAATGGCTCTGCTAACTCCTGTTGTCCTAATAAGCCAAACCTTTTTTGAATATTAACTCTCAGCAAAAATTAAACACTAACACACATTTTGTCCTTAGTCTGAAAGGGATTTTTGTCTTCTTAAAGATTGTCCAACTAAGCACTGTTTTGAAAAGACATGAAGCAGGTTTCTACAGCCAAAATATACAGTACTGTGCGATTACAATCCAGTGTAAAGCACAAAGAGAGTTTAATTCTTACCAGCTTTAAAGCCAAAAATCACCATTATTCTTCAGCACAGCCTCAACTCTCTTAGACAAGCTTTTATGTTCTTTCTTTAAGTCTTCAGAAGGACGTTCCGAAGCTTTTCTTCAGATGTTGGCCTCCTTATTTTAGTCATTCTCTGTGAAGATGATCCACTGCTTCTGAATCTGCTCAATGGAATGATATATTTTGATATGACGACCTGATTAAAGGTCAATTAGGCGACATGATCTAAAGTGAACAACTGAATTGCATGACTATACTGTCAGTTACAGCAGATTTCTTGTCTCTCCTGTTTTTAGGTCACTGGTTCAGCAGCAGCATCAGACGACACTGGAGTCTAACATGTGGTCTGACCCCCAGAGTTCAGGACCCCTTTGCAGCAGCTAAAAATAAGGGGCAGATAATGAGGGCATCAGCCAAACATGTGAGGAATTAATTCAGGCCCATTAGTGCAGAGCGGTGACCTAAGTGAAAAAGGATCGGCTAAGAGTGTGTGTCTGGAGCTTCTTCCAGTTTGAGGTTCATGTTTTAATGGGCCAGTATCGTTAAACACCAAAATGAGTTTGATGCAGTATAAAAAGACTATTTTAGTTTTAAAATGTCTACAAAATCCATATTAACCCCCTCCAAAAGTATTGGAATGAGGAACTAAACAAGCCAGCCAATCAGAACTGAGATCATTTGCTATGCCAGTCTTTAAGGCACAGAATTGACCCTTCCCAGGTTGATGACGTCAACACAACACTCTAAACATCTTGAGGACACTGCATGCTAGAGACCTACTTTTCTTTTTGTCCAGAAGGGCAGCATTATGCCGTCCAAATGAGGGCTCAGGTGCTTTCATGTCCCTTTAAGAAGCTCTGCGAGAATTTGTTAAATAAATCCATTGAATTAAATGAATTAACCCAAGATTGGATGCAATCTTCAAGCATTAACAAACCATTTCTGCAAAGCATTCACTCATTTTCTGAGCCACTTGTCCTGATTAGAATCGCAGGCAGTGCTAGAGTCTATCCTCTCTCTCACAGGACGAAAGGCGAAGAAACTCCCTGGAAAGGTCAATAGTCCATCACGGTTCTGTGAAACATCAGATATATAACATGGTTGTTGGTCACCACTGGTAATCTCATGGTGCCTTGGGTTGAGTCTGTGGACCAATCAAAAGCTGTGTTTTGACTGGGTCTGGAGGTGTCAGGGTTAAAGATGCTGAGAATTGCATCAGGAATGATGAGGATGGACAGGATAAGAAATGAGAATATGAGAGGGACAGCTCAGGTTGGACGGTTTGGAGACAAAGTTAGAGAAGCAAGACTGTTGATTTGGAAATGTCCAGAGGAGAGACAAGGAGTACATCAGGAGGAGAATGTTGAGAATGGAGCTGCCAGAAAAGAGAAGACGAGGAAGGACAAAGAGGAGGTTTACGGGGACATCCATGGGACTGGAGTGAAAGAAGAAGATGCAGAGGACAGGAAGAAAGGGAGAATAAATTGGAAATTAAATAGTGTAAACTGGGGAAAGTTAGCACTAATTGTAGATGAAACTGCAAAGGTCGCCTTCTGCTGCGAGGTCAACGTAACGGACCACATGGGACGTCAAAGACCCTGGCAGATACGTAAACACAATACAGCGGAAACGCATTTGTAGGTCTTTCACCTTAAATGGCATGGAGACCAGCTAATGGGGAAGCATGTACCGCAAACTGGGAACCTGGTGGTGCCCTAATCTATTTCACAACCAGAGACACACTCACACACCCACACACACACACCCACCCACCCATCCTTCCACCCTGCCCCTTGAACATCTAATTCCAGGCTGCACTAATTCCATTATAAAGGTGTCCCCAATCCTTTTAGCACCCAGCCAGTGAAAAAGCTGCCTAAACCCACACTGACACACAGTTCACTGGAGGAACAGAAGCTTCACCCACAGTCTTAACGCTCTTCACACTCACTCCTGTTGAAGCAAAACAGCCCTGAGTGATTTAAAGCTAAGCTTTAAATGTAAACGTCCAGATCCAACAAGTGTCGTTCTGGAAATTTGTCGAATATTTGTTTAAAAAAGGAACATTCAAACTCACATTTGAGAACATTTTACTACACGTGGACCAACAGAAATGGTGCAGACGTACGTTTTCTTGAAAGTTTTATGACGTGTAGTATAAGTTTGATCCCTTCCCTGCAGTTCGGACTTGTGAGAGGTGAGTTTTTCTAAAAAAGGCCTTTTAATCTATTGAATGAAAGTGTTTATTGTAAACAGATCGTTGAAATACATTTACACATCATATCGAAAATGCTCGTAATATTTCACATTTGCAGCATTATATAGTGCAGTCAGCAATCAATCTAGAATGTTTTTATAATAAATGTTTATATTTCCATGGAAATATCTTTCATATTGTAACAATTTAAAATGAAAAACGAATAAACAAATAAAAAAGAATTCAATCTAGTTTAATTTTTTCTAAAGAAATGCTACAACAGTGTTACAGTGATACAGCCCATGTGGTCAAAAGTTAAAGAACGTCCATTTTAAAGCTCAAGCTGTCTGAATTTTAATCACCAGAAAAACAAACTAATTGACGCCTCGTTGGAATCCTGCAGCTGGACGTCTAATCAAAACGTCCGGAGCACGTTAATTGCTTTGGCCGAATGTAGCTTATCATTCCAGACCCAAGTGCATCCTCTTAATAAAGTTATTAACTCGCAGGGCATCTTTCCGAGAGCCGTATTCTAATATTCAGAAACGCCAACCTCAGCATCCTAACAAAAAGAAAAATGTGTGAGAATAATAATAAAAATACATTTTTGATTTGATGTATAGAATTAAGCCTCTTTCAGTGTCATTTTCAGCCTCTATGAGAAAAACTGAAACCTTTTACTAATTCAGATTTAATCTAAGAAAAAAATCTGTTTCATTTTGCCAAATCATGTGTCAAATTACTGCCACCTCTCATCCTAGACTTCCTGTTTCACTGGGGTATGAATAAATATGAGGTGACAAAGAGGCCAAATGCAGATCAAGTTGGGGAAGAATAACGGATACAATCAAATCACACAGTGTGCTGACCTTCATTTTCCACTAATAGTAGAAGTTTCTCCAAGCTTCACAGTTACTGGTTTGCAGAAGGCAATGTGTGGTGCCCAAGCCTCAGAGAAACCACCTCCATGCTGGGAAACTGTTTAGACAGCACATCAGAAGGAGGCCTTTTCTTTCATCTAACCCCAAACGTAAGCAGCTGGAGTTCACGAGACCAGTGGAGCCCAACAACAAAGGTGACTTTGGAATAAAAATAAGAGTGGGCACACAAAGAGCCCCATCCACACTGTTAAATATCCTTGGGCGTCTGTGATGTTTGGGCTGGTTTTTCATCCAGAGGTCCTGGGAACCCTTGAGGGGACATGTAGCACCAAGGACTGATGGCCAAAGGCAGGAAATTCTAAATTGACTTCAATTAAAGGTTCAGTTTTTCTCACAGAATGTTCCCGACTTCTTTTTCACAATATTTAACCCTTCTTCATCAAAGGTGCCAATAGTAATGAAGCTGCCTCACTTTAGGGCAGCACTTTTCCATGAACAGACTAGAACTGAAGACCAGGAAAGTTCTAACTCATGTAAGCTGACCGACCTGCCTTTGGCCTGTTCTTTGGTGGGCTAATGTGGGACTAGGCCCCGAAATCAGAAGGTCATGGGTTTGAATCCCAAACCAGTAGGTTGCCTTGAGGTACCCTTGAGAAAGGTACCATTCCCATCACTGCTCCTCGGGTTCTGGACATGGATGCGCCCTGCTGGACGGTGTGAGCGTTAAATGTAGAGGATGAATTTTCTGTGGTTCACTGTGAGCCGCGTTCACAATGACACTAGTCACTTTCACTTCACTTCCTTGCTAGAGAAGAAGGGAGACAGGGCGGGGTGGGTGGCGAGGGGAGGGGAGGGGCAGGAGGGAGTGGAGGAGGTTAATCACCCGGAGCTTATCCCTCACTGAAATAATCGCAGCTGTTTAAAGAGAGGAGGCCTGAGCGGCCCGCGTTAATGTGATATCAGTGAACGGGAGCTGATCCGCCTCTCGCTCGCCGTCAACACGCCAGTCCATCTCGACGAGACCCCGAAAAAAAGAAAGAATGTGTCTACCATGTGTGCATTACCTCACTTTCTGGAGGAGGTTTTTACAGGTGCCACTGGAGGGCCTAATAATGTCTACTGCAGACTATAAATGCTCCAGTTTCAAAAGCTTTAGGACTTTAAAGGAATCCTCCGCTGTTGTTTCTTTCACCGTTTTTTCCCATGATGCTCTTCTCTGAGACTAAAATGCATTCATGCATTTTGTAGTCCTCAGAAAAGAACAGACCAGTCCAAACACATAAGTGAAGCCGTTGTGCAGAATGGCTGCAGGAGAAGGTTTCTGCTTTTAGATTTGCATGGAAATAATACTGTGCAAAACTCTTGAGCCCCTTTTAGACTTTGTAGGAAAAGGAGACGTGTGCCAACATCCATGTAACTCCCGTCTAAACACAAAGAGAGATTAATTCTAATCAGCTTTAAAGTCAGTATTCACTACCACCGCCGTTCTTCTTCAGCGCAGCCTCAACTCTCTTAGACCAGCTCCTTTCTTAAAGTCAGGAACACTTAAGGACTTCTCTTCTTTGGATATCGGCTGGCGTTTTTTTCGTTCTCTGTGGAGATCTCACACTGCTGCTGAAACTGCTCAGGTACAGAGACTGGACTGAAAATGAGAGACAACAACACTGTCCTTCAGGAAGATCTGGAGAACTGCTCAGGTCCAGAGACTGGACTGAACATGAGAGACAACAACACTGTCCTTCAGGAAGATCTGGAGAACTGCTCAGGTACAGAGACTGGACTGAACATGAGAGACAACAACACTGTCCTTCAGGAAGATCTGGAGAACTGTTCCTCAAGAAGTCATTAAAACACGAGAAAGTCTGAATCATTGGAAGGAAAATATGAAGACATGAGGGGTTCAAGACTTTTGCACTGTATTGTATGTTTCTTTGTTCACTTTTAGATATTATTTGCATTGATAACTTCTGTATTTTGTTAATGTTTTTTGCACTATGGAGACAAAAACATGTATCTCCAAAATAGTACCTTTTAAGTAAAAAGGAGTTTTACCTTTTTGGGAAATTAGTAGAACAAGAAATCTGTGAAATTTGTGTCACTTTTCAGAATGTGTGCAAACATTGGTGTGTGTGTGTGCATAGCAGAGGCTGACCTTACAGATGCCAGTTTTTCAGCAGTGCGTGTGCGTACGTGTATGTGTGTGTGTGTGTGCGCGTGTGTGTGTGTGTGTGTGTGTGTGTGTCAGCACAGCTGAAAGCAGACGTGGAAAAGGTCGCACTCCAGCTCTGGTGTGCAAACTCTCTCCAAACACATCCTTCTAAGGTTAAGCTAAAGCCGGCAAAAGGAAAGAAAAAAGGCGACCACTAGCTTCTCCACAAACCCACTCGCTGACATCACAGCTCCGGCCACGAGCGTCTTTTATTTTTTCACATTAACGTCAGAGTGAGTCACGTTTAAATAACAGGCCTGAGGAAAGAGAGAAGAGATGCGCTCAGATTTGGGCTCCAGTAATGAACGCTGGTGTAAACACATTTCAAGATTCAAGATTCTTTATTCATGACGTTCACGGTTATACACAGACGACCCGCCGAGCCCGGCAGCCCTGAGCCGCTCTTTAAACTGAAGAAAGAAAAAATCATCATAAAAAAACAAACTAAAAATCTACATTACCCAGGAAAGAGAGATAGATAGACAGACCGCCAGACAGATAGCTAGATAGACAGACAGACAGACAGACAGATAGCAGATATAGAGGGAGAGACAGACAGACAGACAGACAGAAGATATATAGAGAGACAGATGGATAAATAAACACAGACAGACAGACAGACAGATAGATAGATAGATAGATAGATAGATAGACAGACAGACAGATAGCAGATATATAGAGAGACAGATGGATAGATAGACAGATAGATAGATAGACAGATAGACAGACAGACAGACAGATGAATAGATAAACACAGACAGACAGATAGATAAATAGATAGATAGATAGATAGATAGATAGATAGATAGAGAGATGGACGGATGAACGGACAGACAGACAAAGTGATAGATAGATGGACGGACAGACACTTTATTTACCAGTAAGTTAAGTACCAGCAGCCAAGGATTCAAAAATAAACACTAAACTACACAAAGTCAGCGGTGCTCTAGTGGTTAGGGCCTAGGCTCCAGGATCAGAAGATCATGGGTTTGAATCACAGGCCAGTAGGTTGCCCTGAGGTAACCGTGAGCAAGGTTCCGTCCCTGTCACTGCTCCCCGGGTGCTTTCAATAGCTGCCCCCTGCTGCATGTGTTTGTGTGTGTGTTCAGCGCAGAGGTTTGATGTTATTGTGGTTTGCTGTCTGCACTCGCAATGGCAAAAGAGAATAGTCTTTCACTTATCATTCACCTTCAGCACATGATGAGATCAGAGCAGGCGGCAATGTATGGGTACATCTTTATTTTTTTGCTCCGCTATTTTCACTGATTCTCTGTATATTAAATTTGGAGAATCATTTGTCCCAAAGAGAACTGGCAGGCTTCCTTGTCTTTTTCTTTACATCTGCCCGTGCTTTTGTTTTTGTCCACATCCATCCACATCCTGTTGTTGTCCATGTCCTAGACCTTTCCATGTCTCCGCCCTTGCCCCAGGTGTTGTGAGTTTAGTCTTGTTATGTACACCCCTGTGTTGGTCTTGGTCTTTGCTGTTCTTTACTTGTATTGACGTTGTCATTCTAACCTTGCATTGCTCTGTCTCACAATAGTTTGTCTGGACTTATCTTTACTAGCTTCCACTCTAACATTCCTTAGCTTCTTACCTCTTGTCTCACTTTGTCTGTTCATTATCATGCTTACTGTCATTGTTATGTCTAGTTTGACATTGTAAAGTATGTCTTCTTCTTAGTTACTGTCCACTCCCTTGTTCTCTCCTTCTTTCTGTTTAGTCAGTCTACAGTTTTGTTTGTTATTAGTTAATAAATACTGCCTGCACTTTCATCCTGTCTCCAACAACATTGACTGAAGGTCTGCTTGAACTGATGATGATCTTAGGATTCAGGAATGCAGAGTAGGGAGCAGCTTGAGGAGAACCTGGAGAGATGGAGATCTGCTCTACAGAGGAGAGGAATGAAAGTGAGTAGGACAAAGACAGAATACATGAGTGTGAATGAAAGGGAGGAAAGTGGAGTGGTTAGGATGGAGAGTGGAGGTAATAAAGGTGGAGGAGTTTAAACACTTGGGATCAACAGTTCAGAGTAATGGCGAGTGTGGAAGAGAGGAGAAGAAGAGAGTGCAGGCAGGTTGGAATGGGTGGAGAAGAGTGATATGGGAGGATTCAGACAGACGAAAGAACAGCGTGAAGTGAAAGGAAGGTTTACAGGATGCAGTGAGACCAGCTATGCTGTATGGGTTGGAAACGGTGGCACTGACAAAAAGACAGGAGGAGCTGGAGGTGTCAGAGATGCTGAGGTGTTCGCTGGGTGTGACGAGGATGGACAGGATTAGAAATGAGTATATTAGAGGGACAGCTCAGGCTGGATGTTTTGGGACAGTTAGAGGAAGCAAGGTTATGCTACTGGACGTGTCCAGAGTGAGAGTGAGACAAGGATCATACTAGAGGAGGATGTTAACATGGAGCCAGAAAGAGTGAAAAGGCCAAAGTGGAGGTTTATGGATATGAGAGAGGACATGCAGGTGGTCGGTTTGAAGGGGGAAGATGCAGAGGACAGGAAGAAATGGAGATGGCAAACAATGACCATTTTTCATTTTGACAACTAAAGCAAACAAATATGATATACTCAGAATTATGACTTCACATGTGGGAGGTAGATCTTCCAACCAGCAGATCAAGGACGGCAAAAAATCCAACAGGACTGGGAAGACCCGTCTCTCCTTGATGGAGCCAAAACAGTGAGCAAATTCAACGCCTCTGCTGGATAAAGACCAGCAGGATTAACGGTCTAGAGATGATAATGCAAACACGCTCTAATCTAATATCTCTTTTCTGTCTTGAGAAGACAAATGTGTGATCAATATGAAGTTTATAGACCACAACACGCTTTATTAGGTTTGACGTTCTGTAGTCCTGTGTTTCCACAAATCCTGACCACATTTGCAGAGTTGCCAGTTCGAGACAGTGACCTGCCCAAGACCTATCTGTTTTATGCTCATGCCAAGCTGTACACCTTTGCCTATTCTGGCTAAAAACTCCACCGGTTGGCCGCTGCCTGGTCAGACAGTGTCCAGCCAAGTCCTAAAAGACTCCCTGTTTGCTGTTCTGCACAAGCCACCCTCCTCTCTCTGCACAAACACAAACTGAATGCAGTGGGAGGAAATGGGGGTGTGTGGAGGGAGAAGCAAGGGGAAACTGAGGTACACAGTGTTTCTTCTGCTCAGTGGAGAAGCCAGGTCGGCAAACGGGAGGGGGGTGGGGGGCATCAGCAGTCCAATTATAGGGAAATGAACTGGACTCGCCGTCCTGAGCGGTGATGAGCTGCAAGTGGTGGGAATTTCAACAATGTGCCTGTGTGTGTATGTGTGTGTTCATATATTTTTCTGCACAAAATTAACTGACTAGGGGAAAAAAACACAGCACACACTTTCCCCCTGTGGCTCACTTCTAATGTTTGTGGTTTTATGAACCAAAAAAACTGTCATAATTCACTGTTACACTGTTTCCCAGCCTCTCTCTATCACCCTGAATTTAACAGGAAGTTTTTGTTACTGTGCTTTTAAGACTGATTTATAAAAATGAGCTCAGTTCTGATTGGCTGCCCTGCATTATGTGGTGTTGCCATATATATGCTGCACATGAGGTATTTTATACACAAAGATAGATAGACAGATAGATAGACAGACAGACAGGCAGATAGACAGGCAGAGAGATAGACAGATAGACAGGGGCAGGCAGGCAAGCAGACAGACAGGTAGATAGATAGATAGATAGATAGATAGATAGATAGACAGATATAGATATATTAGTAGAATGACTAAATCATGACAATATATAAACAAGTTTATTAATGTAGTCTATAAATGTATGAATTTTCTTTCTAGAAGATTTCACAATTCTTTTTTCTCTCTAATAATGCCTCTTATTCTCTCTCTCTCTCTCTCTCATTTTCAGCACATCTGCAGAACATTCAGCTCCTGCTTTAGACCAAATTCCAGCGCTGATTTATGTCAGGTGTTCTTTGGAGGCACATCTGGACGTGTGGGTGTAGATGCAGGAGTGAGTGACACCACAGAAAACACTAAACACTGCCGTCGTTACCGTCAGGGCTGCCGTGGCGGTAAATACAGGTAAAATCTCCCATAAACACTGGCACAGGGCTGTGGATGGGAGGTGGGGGGGGGTTAGGTTAGTGTTCAGGATTAATGAATGGAAATGAGAGAGTGAATAGAGAGAAAGAGAGCTGATGCAGAAAAAAAACCCACAAAGATGGCAAACAATCAACTTTACAACAAGCATTAAAATGATTGTTTGGCTTACAATGCATTCCATTTATTACGTTTCTTCTGGTTAGTCCCACTTTACATTTTGTGTCTGTAATAAATGTGTAATTACACATTGTTATAGCTGGATTAAAGTTAGGCAGCTAAAGATTTAAGGTTTAATTCCAGTAAAATGTAACATTAAAGCACTTATGATAACATCAGCAGCATCTGTAAAATCCAGCTGTAAGAGTGGGTAAATAACTACTAGTAACACGTTTGTTACTTGTGTTATTAATGTGTAATTACAAAGGTATTACCTTTTTTTGGCCAATTCACATAAACTGGGACCCTGAACTTTTCCTTAGTTTTGTCCCAATGTGGCTTATGTTCCAAGATAGTTATTATAAGTTAATATAAGTCGGTTATGAGCACCAATTACCACTACTATCAAGAATGCATTACTGTAGGAAAGCATTCATAAGGCTGCATGAGCCTATTATAACAAATGACATTAATACTAAATTGACATAAATAAAGATTTACTCTGAGCATTACTTATTATAATGGCTACTTTTATCAATATTTATATAAAAGGACAATTGTTGGAGTAAGCCTTTACAAATGTCTATATATAAGTTAGCGTCAAGGCTTCTGTGGCTGAAGTGAAAGTGAAAGTGACACTGTGAAACACAGCACACAGTAAACCACAACAAAATGCAACCTCCGCTTTTCAGTCACCATGCAGAATGTGGCAGCCATATCCAGCGCCCGGGGAGCAGTGATGGGGACGGCTCAGGGCAACCTTTTGGTCTGAGATTCGACCCATGAACTTTTGATTATGAGGCCTGGTCCTTAACCACCGCTGGCCTACATGCCATAACCATGTCATGACGGATGTCAAACGCTACCAGGAGAGATCAGAACAGATACTGCATGTTAATATACCAGTGCCATGTTATCATTTGATGTCATGACCTTTAGTTGGCATATGGGAGAAATATAAAAGCTCAAAACTGTATCAGCAGCCTTGAAGTCTGAATTTTGTCCAAAGTGTGAGAGAGGAATAGAGAAATACATGACCAGCATTACAAACAGGATTTTTAGGAGTGTGGGGCTGCACTTCAGACATAGGAAGCACACTGGGGCGATAGAGAATTACAACTGTGTGCGAAGAATAGCCACGGCTCATCTCAGCCTGCAAAAAAAAAAAAGAGAAAAAAAGAGATGGAAGGTGGAGGGAGAAAAAAAAGAGTGAATAAAAATGTCCAGATGGCTCCTTCAGGCATGTAGCAGGCAGGTAGGCCCCACTACCGCAATCCTAAAGAGGGAAGTAGGTGTCTGAGCCGGGCCTTTGTGTGTATTGTGTGGTGCGAGCGAAGGAGTGGGTGGGGGACTAAAAGAATGAGCTAGAGTTTGTAGAACGAGTAGGCTGACTAGCGTTGACTAGTTTCCTGGAGTTTCATAGACGTCCTTCTGTTCTGATGGACCATCCATCCATTATCTGAGCTGCTTAGCCTTACCAGGGTGGTGGGAAATGCAGGAACCTTATTTGAAAAACTGTAAAGTTTAAAATTTTGAAGTAGCGCAGAATGATTTTGATTAGATTCCTTTTTCTTTGATCCAATGGATTACATTGCTAATTAAAATAATTGCATGTAACGTCGAGATCCTGACCCCTCCAGACAGATGCTAATATGAAACGTGAAAAGTCGGGGTCCTCCGCCACTGTGCCAGGCAGACACCAACCGAAAGGCACCGCGTGAAACACATCCATGGAGTACCAGGGAACTATA
The DNA here is from genome assembly GCA_017165825.1 of Hepsetus odoe. Taxonomy (NCBI): domain Eukaryota; kingdom Metazoa; phylum Chordata; class Actinopteri; order Characiformes; family Hepsetidae; genus Hepsetus; species Hepsetus odoe. The sequence goes on from CM029387.1 coordinate 20,093,010, forward strand.
GCGAAGGGAAAGATAAGAGAGCGGAGGACATTGGGTGTGGTGAGAAAGAAAGTTAAATCCATTAAATCAAAAGAAGCTGTACTGCGGGACGGTGATCCCTCACTAGACTACCAAACACCATAAATCACTCTGGCTACAAGAAAAAAAGAAGAAGAAGAAGAAGAAGACGACGACGGCAGCTGAATTTCAAGTTGCAGGGCTGAGGGATGATTACACTGAAATGGAAATGGTCGTTTAGGAATCGGACCAAAATCTGCGGGCCGACTTCAATCTGTCGACGGAGAAAGGAGCAACAGAAGAATGAGAAGAAAATCAGTTAGAGGGAGTGAAAATATCCTGGGCACAGAAGAAGAAAGTGTATGTGTGTGTGTGTGTGTGTGTAAAAACAAATCAGAGAGGAAAGGCCTCTTTGTATCCAGGCAACCTGAGCACAGGTGCTTGAGCAAGCTACGGGGGATGTAGAGGGAGCACTAGCAGCACCGTAATTACACTAACTCTCCGTTAGACTAACTCCATCTCTCCCCCAAACCCACCACATTCAGCCACGGTCACATGCCAGAAAGCCATTTTTGCAAGAGGACTAGTGTTTTTACGAGAACAAACCTCTTCCCTCCTAAACTCCAGATCATCTACGTCAAACTGGATCATCTGCAGGAGCTGCTGCCACAAACCAAGACCAGCAAAAGCTCCGCCCACTCCAACAGAACCACCACTATCAGTTAATTGAACTGCCAATTACAGATTCTAATGAACTTCTATAGAACTCACTCGTTGGTGAAATCTATTATCTTGCACTTTCTCTTCCTTTTCTTTTTTGATTATCTGATGTCGATCAAAGGAGGATGGGTTCCCCTTCTGACTCTTGGTTCCTACCGAGGTATCTGCCTCCAGTTTTAGGGAGTTTTGCCTCTGCAGCCTTCGGTTTGCTCACTTTGGACTCGGACCCGGATTCTGTAAAGCTGCTTTGTGAACAACGGTTGTAAAAAGCACTATATAATTGACAAGGGTGACGACAAATGATGGACTCAGCATTTTGCAGTCCATCCACAAAGTCCAATGGCAATATGTGCAGACTGTGGCCGGATGAACCTCAAGAGGCCTCATCTGAAGCCATGCAGGAAAAAGAAAGGAATGCAGATCTCAGAAGTGTTTTGGCGAGCATCTTGCTGTAGCTTGACTGAAACCTCCCTACAACTGGGAGGGGAAATGTTAGGAGAAGTGTAAGCAACTCAGAAGTTGAGCATGTTTACGTTCGGTTTAATATTAGCGAAGAGGGAGGAGCGCAGCCGTGGTCTTGGTCCTAACTTGGTTCAGATATTAGCCAAAGAGAAACAAGCCCAACTAAGGAATGGAGGGCATTTCATCAAGCAGGATTTCTCAGTTGACGGAGCTAAAAGTCATGGTCATCCCACAGGATAATGGTCCGTGTGATATTTTTTTAGTAACCTCACCCTTGTCCTTGATGGATAAGTGCCCTTTTTTAGAGACGGGAGGTTATAAAGCAGAAACATGTTGCTTCTGTACGTGAGAGTATTCAGATATCTGTCATTTTCATTTAACTCTCTACATCTTAACCCAAATACCCGAATTTCATTTCCAGACTCCAAGACAGAATAAAACGAATTCTACATTATTCTTTCTTCCACCTTCTCAGCATCAAGACCCATTTCAGAGAAAATAAGCCAAAACATGATGATCCTTGGTCTGTCCATCAGTGCAGATAACAAACAGCAGTAGTAGAAGATGAAACAGAGAAGACAACGGAGAGAAGGTATTCTAACCATATTACCATACTGTTCTAGTTTGTGTTCTGGTGCTCTTAATGGTCTGAAGAAATGCTGAGTGGCTTTAATCACATGTGGAAGAGTAAATTATGGATAGGATGTACGTTTTACCGAAGTAACCATAGAGCACCAGCAGGTCCACTTGAAGCCAAGCTTGGAGATAAAATTGGAAGCTTATTTTCCAGACCTATGACCGATGGAACCAGTGTTTTGGTGCCAAAGGTTTTGTATACTTTTGTGCATGCCAAAGGAGGTCAATTTTAGAACCCATGGAGATCTTGGGAAATATGTCAATACACCTCTTTACATCTTTTTGCCTCATGTGAGTTCTGCATCCCTGTGAGTTCTCTCTCACTTGCATTGTCTGCCACTCATCACTGTTGACGTGTTGCAGCGATGCTCACAGTGCAAGATTTACCACTGAAGGTTTAAACATGCAGATAAAGCTTGCCAACATGGAAAAATGCATCAATGAACACTCCACACTGTTAGATAATGAGAGCATGCAGTGGTTTCAGGACACATTTTAGGCCAAAAAATAATCACCTGGCCAGGAGAACCAGGGCAGAGACAACGACTCGTCCTCAGACTTGCAGGTAAAGGTGTGTTTTACCTTGTCCCTTGTCATTTTCATAGAAAATATTGCCTGTAAGAATGGAGAATGGCATGGCAGTTGCCTCACAGTGAGAAGGTTGCGGGCATAAGGTGGACAGGATGTGCTAAATTGCCCCTTTGGGTGTAAGTGTATCAGTTTATCTGTCCTTCAATGGATGAAAGCATGTCATTTACCTTATGCATTCATTCCCACCAGCTTCTCTATGACAAGTAAAAATGACACCAAAAGGCACACCACAGAACAATCCGCACCATGATGCTATTAGAGAACATTTCCTACTTCTTGTAGAACATCTTTTATGAGCACGGATGCTTACTGGAGAACAAGTAGAATACCATGGAATTAATAAACACCAAGTAGGACATTGTGGTGTGAGATGTTAGGCACAACGAGGACAAGTGTTTAGAAAGATGGAGCTTCAGTGGTTTTAATTTCTTCAGAGATCCTACCTGTTGTTCTAATTGCTGGGGCTTCAACAGTCTGGCTCAGAGCTGAGAATTGAAATGAATCATTTGGAGCACAGGGTGGGACTACTGGATTGGAGCTATGTTCACAGCTACATAGCCACTGTGATTTGTATCTGGTAACATTGCCAGAAAAACTCTCCAGGCAAGTTCAGAAACCTTTGGCTGATGATGAGGCAGGAGGTTGGTTAGACGAGACAGAAGGATGACTCTACGGTGTCGTTGAGAAGAGAGAGAACATTAAAAGCCTTCTGTCACCAGTCAGTGCACACAGCAGTGGAGAGAGCATATGCACCACTGCTTATGTCTCACTGAAGCTCTTTAAGCCCTGCTTTTCAGGCAGTAGCTGCAGGGTAAGGTTCCATTCCAGCCCAGTGGGAGTCAGAAAGGAGCTAGCCTCCAACTCACTGCATGTCACGGCCTTCCAGGGAGGCAAGCGGAGAAGAAAATTCTCTCCAAAAAGGCAAGAAATGGCAGCCACCGGAGGGCGGCTTACACGCATTGCTTCTGCTCTCAATTTGACCAAATGCCACTTTTTTCAAGTTTCTGTCAGTGAAGCTCAGCTGTTGGGTGGGATAAGTGCTGATTAACGCGCACTCAGATGTGTGTTATTTAGGATGACTAAGGTGCGGTGATTCAAAATTGCTGCTTCTTGGGCACCTTCTTGCTTAGCTTTGGTCTGTGAATACAGTCATTTGATGATAAAAAATCATGTTCAGAGTTAAATATAGGTACGGATGCAAATGTCAGCATCATTTGTCAAACAAATGAAGATTTCCTTCGAGGCGGGAGGTCTTATTTCACTGCTTTTGCGAAGTTCCATAAAAACTGAGAACGATCAAGGAATTCAGAAGAAAGTGCACAGGTTTCAGGTGTTTTTATGGTTAGAAAAACTGCAGAAGACGCCCCTCGTTGTTTCATATTTTGTAAGAAAATGCAAAAAGTTACAGTGATTTATTGCAACACGCATGTGAATACAAATTCTAACACAAGGAGAGTTTTATTCTAACCAGCTTTATAGTCAATGTTTTATTTGACCACCCTTATTCTTCAGCACAGCCTGAACTCTCTTAGGCGACTTCTTGATGTTTCTAGTCCTCAGGAATAGCACTTAAGGCTGCTTGAAGGACGTTCCAAACGGCCATCTATCCACAGTCTGCTTTTTATTTTTATCGTACTTCTTAATGTTGCCACACTTCTTGTGTTAATGATGCTTCATTTCCTTCAGCTGCCCCGGAGATCAAATCGCAGAGCTGACTTCATATCACGTTCGGTCGTCCATCTCAAAGATCATCAGAGAGCAAAGAACAGAAAGAGGAGAAGCCGTCAGAGGCAGTGAGAGCGTTATTGCAAGCTAAAACCACCAAAGAGCAACCCCACCCCACAGAGGCAGCGTCGCCAGGGCTTATGGGTAAAAATATCTTCAGCAAAACAGCGAGGAATGTATCGCATAGTTCACCAGGACGAGGAGTTCATTTCAGACGCGAGTTCCAAACAATGTGCGTCTGCTTTGGCATTAGGTTAACAAATGCACACACACACACACACACACACACACACACACAGAAATCCGTTCTATTCAGTGGTCTCCATGTAACGCAGCGCTCTGTTGGGAAAAGATGACACAATAAGCAGAATTTCTGAGATGGATTATGTACTTTTTCGGCTATTTTTAGATATTTATACTGAAAACATCCTGCAATTCTTACAGTAAGCAAATAGTAAAACATGCTTACTTTTACAGTTATAGCAGGACATCTGCTTCGCAACTGAAGCTTTCTGACTTATAAATCACAAGGCAGAACTTTTTAGCCTTAAAGATCCCCTTTCCTTCATACGACGGGGCGAAGCAAAGGTTAAGATCTGTTCTTTATTTAATGTAATACAAAACTTGGTCAAATGTATTAAAAATCACTTGGTTTCCCCTGTTTAACCGTGTCTGGTCTTCATGTGCGCTTTTCCTCATTTAATAACAAATATCGTCTCCACAGTTAAAGTCCAAATCTTCAGCTGAGCGTGGAAATCAAGAGCTGTTTAGAGTTTAAACAGTCAGTCCATCAGGAAACAGCGGTGTAACTTTCATTTCATGCTCTCTTGAGAAACTGGGTGGTCAGATACAAAATGTTCTATGTAACCTGACACGTCTTTACTCCAATCAATTTCTTATGATGCTGACTTGGGATTTGGACAAAATAAGCCATTATTAAGTCAAAACGTCACGAAATCGAGATAATTTTTCAAACAAAAGGTTTGAAAAAAACTCAGTAAAACACAAAATGCCATCTCAAAGTTGCTTAATAGATGCCACTTGACTTCCGGACAAGAAGGACGTGGGTGAAGTGGGTTTCTATGGCATTGCTAAAATTAGATCTTAATTTCAAAAGTTGGTCCATTTGATGGAAGGTTTTAGGAACGGTCTGAATTTGAAATCACGACCATTACAAACAGCAGACTGACTGCAACTCTGTCCCCACGTGGAGCTTAAAACAGTAATAAAGATTAGAATGAATAAAGATAAAGAATTAGATTAGAGGGTAAAGTCTATGTTTTGTATACGAGCTCGGGGAAAACGTGCAGTTTGTGGGTCTAAAGAAGAAAGAAGGCACCAAGAGGTCCGGAAGAAACTTTGGTTGTGCAGATTTCGTACTAGCGAGTGTAACAGAAGCCTCTTTCACCGAGAGGAGATGGTGTGAATGTGCCGCTGATGTATAACATGAGTGATGTGAACTGCCTGCTCAGCTGCCACGCTGCAGTTTGGACCGGTAGCCCCCGCACGTCTCTCAAACGACAAACTTGCCGATATAGACCTCAGTAGTGACTGACAGGAGGGCTGAGGCATCGTCTTGAGGCCTTCTGTGAGTGCAGGGCTGTACAGTCTTCTCTGTGTGATTCACTTGACAAGTGACTGTACCCGATTTCTTCATAACAGAGACTCTACATACAGTACCTTCATCGAGAAGCCACGGGGGTCCACATTCACTGACCTGAGACCTGTCTTATTGTATCGCGATTGTAAATGTTTAATAAGAAACGAGAGCTACACTGTTAGAAACTCCCAAACGGAGGGCAAAAAAGGGCAGAAATGGGTTCCACAAGCAATTTCTTAATAATAATAATAATAATATAAATAATAATAGTGGTGGCCTAGTGGTTAGGGAGTTGGCCCCCGGATCGGAAGATTGTGGGTTCGATCCCCTCCCCAGTGGGTTGCCCTGAGGTGCCCTTGAGCAAGGTACTGTCTCTGTCACTGCTCCCCAGGTGCTTTCAATAGCTGCCCACTGCTGCACGTGTGTGTATGGGTGAAATGCAAAGGACAAGTTTCTCATTCGTGGGATTATAAATAAAAGGATTATTATTATTATTATTATTATTATTATTATTATTCAGTGGAGATGCTCTTCACAGACACACTGACACTTAGGGTGCAATCAGGCACCTCCAGTGTCCACATCACATCTATGTCTTTGGACTGTGGGAGAAAACCGGAGCTCCTGTCCCAAAGTCAACCCATGGACATTTATAAAACCAGTATATAAAGTTAAAAGACATGGAAACATTGAAGTGGACCTTCGCAACAACTCATGAGGCAGATTTCAGTATCTGAAAAAGAACGAATAAAAAACCTACAGCAACGTTTTTGCCCCGGCTCGCTATAATTACACTTTACCTTGACATTTAATTGTCAAAACATCAGAATTAATGTGCGAATGCATTTAGCACCTCATGTTTAAAACATCTTTTAGTCCATTAGGGGTTAAGAGTTTTTTTTTCCTCTTTGTTTTTAGTGATATTGTGATTTTCACTCACAAGGCCACTTTGAAAGTACAACCTTGTTGCCCAAAAACAACAAAGTAAAGGGATAAACTTATGCGAAATCAACAGAATGTCCTTAGTGTCCTTGGCATGGATGGGTTTTTTTAAATCTTGTACAATAAAACACAACCTTGAGTCATGTGAGTCTTTTAAACCATTTAAGTAAAAATTCGATTTTTTTAATACAATTTTAATTGCATATAAATATAAAAATAATATAAATAAAAAATGCATGTAATAAATCTACTATATTATAATTTATTATACTATATTATATTATATTATATTATATTAATACCAAAGTTGAGACTTGAAGAGCTGCGAGAGCTGACTAGCACCTCACGCATGAAAAAAAATTGCAAGCAAAGACAAGAAAAGGCCATTATTTTTCTGTTTAGACATTTAAATTCACGGAAGACCTGCTCTGCAAGGCACATAAAATGTGAGCTGTGCCAAAATTGTGAGCCAGAAGTACCTTTGGGGCAGCGGTGGCCTAGTGGTTAGGGAGTTGGCCCTGCATCGGAAGATTGTGGGTTTGATTCCCACCCCAGTGGGTTGCCCTGAGGTACCCTTGAGCAAGGTACTGTCCCCATCACTGCTCCCCGGGCGCTTTCAATAGCTGCCCACTGCTGCACGTGTGTATGGGTTAAATGCAGAGGTCCAATTTCGTTGTGGTTCATGTGTGCTGTGCCATGACCTCGCAATGACAAGGGTTGTCACTTTAATTAAAAAAATTTAATTAATTTTAATTTTTTTCTGTTGAAAATAATTGGAAATAAGGGTGTTGGTTTGCAAAAATGGTGCAATGCGCCCCCCCAGTCTTAATAAAGCATTAGATACATGAACCTCTGCACAGATTTAGCCCTACGGTTGTCTAAAATGTGCAACAAATAAACCTCTAAACAAAGCAAAGGTTCCATCCCGCTAAAATCTTTTACGCCAGCTTTCCCGCCCCAGCAGTATTCCTTTCTGAAGTCCTATTTTCGTAGACTATGGTTGATTGAGTCCTATATTTGTTTCACTTGCACAATTAGAGAGGCCCGAAGCCCAAGACACCACACCCCTCTGACTCATGGCACACAAGCTTAGAGAGTGTCTCACAGCTGAGGACAGTCCAGACGGTAATATTCACTGAGGTGTCAAAGCCTGCCTAATATCAGACGCTAACACTGGTCCAAGTGGTAGCAAGATCTCTGCATAGAACCCTGCAGAAAATTTCTTCCCAAATGTGAAGGTTTCAGCAAGAGCTCATTGGAGGAGAACCACTATACCTTCTTTAGGACAGAGGCTTTCTGGTCATCAGGGCTCTTCAGATGGTCCATATTTCTACAGTTATATCTGCAGCACAAGCTGGATCAAAAAATGAAGCATTTGAGAACCCATCTGAGAAATTTGAAAGCTGTTTTTCTTTGGGATCTTCTCAAAGAAAACAAAGCAATGGAAAAAAAAAAAAACATCTCTGATAATTATCTCTGAGAAAATCTGAGAAGGTACTGCGTAATACATTTTGAAAACAAGCTCAGTTCAGTTTATAAGCCTGTGTTAATGTTATTGCAGGTTTTTGCTGATAAGTAAGACTGTGGTGGTTTGGGCATGCCCAGAAGAGAGCCGAGGAGTAGATCAGAAGAAGGATGTTGAGGACGGAACTGCCAGGCAAGAGGAGAAGAGGAAGAACAAAAGAGGAGGACTATAGATGTGGTGAAAAAATTTGCCGGTGGTTGGTGTGAAAGAAGAAGATGCAGAAGACAGGAAGACATGGAGGTGGATGATCTGCTCTTTCAACCCCTAATGGGAGCACCTGTCCCAGGTGTGCTTCTGCATGGATTTGAAGACTAATAAAAAAAATGTCAGCTATTGATTTAAGGAACTCTAGCCTTTGTGTCACCTGATATTTATGCCCCAGTTTAACAAATCAGTTGCTAAATTTAAAAAGTGAAATATCAATAGGAACTTGACTCGGGTACATTGTTTTATTCTCTTATTTCCTAAATGTATGCATGTTTTGATATCTTCATATCATATCTTCAGTGAAAGACTGAAATAATTAACCACAAAGACATTTTTCACAATCAAGTGTGCCAGAAATGACAGCGCTGACAGTATATTGGCAAGAACGGGAAAAGAAATATGTAAAGGCACTTCCAGTTCCAGGTCGTCTGAGTGAATCTAGTGCTACTTTTCAAAAGAAAGGCTTTGAGAACGTGCAGAAAAGGAGACTAGAGCTCTGCTCTTGAACAGAACCATTTCAGTGAAGTTGAGAAGCAGCGGTTTTGGTACTGTAGTTATTTCTGGAAGTTAAAAGCATCCCACTGCTTATTACAAGTAACACCAGTGTGGGAGAGAAGCAGAAATGTTCAAAATATTTCCAGCCGTGGAGCTTAAATACCACGGCTCGCTCAGCAGAAGCGCAGCTTCGTCCAGTTTCCATCTCCCCGACTGTCCTTGTTTACCGAATTAGCCCTTATTGCCTGGAGAACATTCCTGCTCTATCATTTCACTACTTGGAAGGAGCTCCCCACTGATTTATTATTGCCCAATGGACTCACGCGGTTGACATGAGCCACAAATACATCATGCGACGTCAGGTCTGCTTTGTAATGAAAGTTTACTTGTCAAGGCCTTCGTTTATGCAGGCTGACAGCCTTTAGGCCAAGCCAGCACAGCCTGGCCGGCTCACCTTAAAGGGCTCATAGCCTGGAAAAACTGAACTGTTTTTTTATTGCTTCGAATACAAAACTCCAGTATATTACTCAAACATGAGTGACGTCGGGGCACAGGGGCTGGCGCCTCACCGCAAAAAGGTCCCGAGCTCGATTCCCAGGCAGGGTAGCCTGTGTGCTTTCCGTGTGTTTTGTTTCTCCGTGGGTTTCCTAGTTTCCCACCGTAGTATAAAGACATGGTATATTGACTGTGTGAATGAGTTCGACTGATTGATCAATTGAGTAAATGAGCGAGCGAGTGAGTTTTGATTGACTGATTGAGTGTATGAGTGAGTGAGTGAGTGAGTAAGAAATTGATTAATTGATTGCGTGAGTAAGACAGAGAGAGTGTATGGGTGACTGAGTGAGTGAAAGTTATATTGATTGATTGAGTAAATGAGCGAGCGAGTGAGTTTTGATTGACTGAGTGTATGAGTGAGGGAGTGAGTGAGTGAGTAAGAAATTGATTAATTGATTGCGTGAGTAAGACAGAGAGAGTGTATGGGTGAGTGAGTGAGTGAAAGTTATATTGATTGATAAATTGAGTGAGTGAGTTTGAATGATTGGTTGAGAGAGAGAGAGAGAGAAAGTGTGTATAGGTGAGTGAGAGAGAGAGAGAGAGAGAGAGAGAGAGAGAGAGAGAGAGAGAGAGAAAGTGTGTATTGGTGAGTGAGTGAGAGTATAGGTGAGTGAGAGAGAGAGAGAGAGAGAGAGAGAGAGAGAGAGAGAGAGAGAGTGTATGGGTGAGTGAGTGAGAGAGAGAGAGAAAGTGTATAGGAGAGTGAGTGAGAGAGAGAGAGAGAGAGTATGGGTGAGTGAGTGAGTGAGAGAGAGAGAGAGAGAGAGAGTGTATAGGTGAGTGAGAGAGTGAGAGTTATATTGATTGATATATTGAGTGAGTGAGTTTGAATGATTGGTTGAGTGAGTGAGAGAGAGAGAGAGAGAGTGTATAGGAGAGTGAATGAGTGAGAGAGAGAGAGAGAGTGTGTATGGGTGAGTGAGTGAGAGTATAGGTGAGTGAGAGAGAGAGAGAGAGAGTGTGTATGGGTGAGAGTGAGAGAGAGAAAGTGTATAGGAGAGTGAGTGAGTGAGAGAGAGAGAGAGAGAGAGAGTATGGGTGAGTGAGTGAGTGAGAGAGAGAGTGTATAGGTGAGTGAGAGAGTGAGAGTTATATTGATTGATATATTGAGTGAGTGAGTTTGAATGATTGGTTGAGTGAGTGAGAGAGAGAGAGAGAGAGAGAGTGTGTGTGTGTATTGGTGAGTGAGAGAGTGAGAGAGTGAGAAACAAAGTAAAAGGCAAGAACTATTTTTGAAACATGAAACCTTACAAACATACAAAGCTTTCAGAAAGGGCAGAAAAAACCAACAAAAAAAACCAATATATATAAATATATAAAAAAGGCTTGGATACTGTTTTTTGGACTGCGATCGGCCCGGCTCCAGGAGAGGAAGTGGGAGAAATCTGCAGCGAGCACCACTAACAGAATGATGACGGTGACTTTGCAACTTTGAAAGGCTCGGGTTACGCGCAGAGGCAATGTGATCCAATGACACGGCTGCTTATTCACTTACAAGGTCGAGCGGGCCCTATACATCAGGGGCTGGAGAAAGTCGGAGGGGTGGGCTGTCAGGAACAGACATGCTCTTTTGTGTAACAGGGAAGTGAGGAGGATCGAATTCCCTCTTCCCTCACTTTCCTGGAAGGATGTCTCTCAGCTGAATATGCTCCTTTACTCTCACTTTTAACTTTTCTTTCTTGCTTATGTTTGTCAAACGTCCGGGCACCGAGGCTGGATCACTTCTATCGATCCTCTTCCTGGGTTTTCATTTTATTGTGATGGATCTGATTGCATTAAATGATCTGCTTGGATGATGCAGAAGTGGAAAACGACAAATTTCTTTCCTCCAATAACCCGCAATCATGAAAGAGAAACAGTCGGTGGTGCTAAGGGAAGAAAGGCATAGAGGAGCGGTTGATGAAAGGTAATACGTTACGACTGTTGGGCCACGTGTGCCAGCAGGAGGCAAGAGCACAGAGCTGGAGATATTTATTCAGCGTGCTTTTCTGCTCTGGATCAGCCTCAGTGTGAGAGAGGCGGTGAAACGAGGTGAGATGTTAATGAACGGGGCGGGTGTGTGCATTAAACAGTGACGTGGTATCAGGGTAATCATCAGCTTCCAGAAGAGCGGTGAGCAATCCTGGAAGTGGCATGAAACGTGGTGAAAGAATAAGAAACAATCCTGATCACATGCTCTTGTGAGGTTCCACATTCTGTAAAGGGAGGCTGGAGTGTTAAAAAAAAAAACTTCAGATAAGATTTTTCTGGGTTTGATTTCAGCCTCTGTGTGAAGTTTGTTTTGTAAGCTTTTGTGGGCTTCCTCCAGGAGACTTGGCAGGTGGACTGGAGGCCTTCAAATTCCCCCTAGATATGAGTTTGTGTGTGTTTGTCTGTGTGTCCGTCCTGCAACCTGTCCAGAGTGTTTCGCTGCCTTTTGCTGTATAAGTTCTGGGATGGGCTCCAACATCACCCTCAACTCTGATTGCAAAGGCAGCTTAGATGATGGATGGATGGATGGATGGTTAAAAAAGTATGCTGTTGAATACAATAGCTGAAAAACAGAAAGAAAGTCTGGGAGTTCAAAACTTGTCAAGGACAAAGACAGGCTGGATCAGAAAACGATGCAGCCTAGAAAAGGAGGACACAGCTGGACGAGTTCAGTGGGTTTAATGATCCAGAAGAAGCTGGAGCCCTTTATCAGGAACACATTACTGAAGGACTTCATAAACTGACATGAAATCTACATAAAACTTTTATGAGATGATCTTACATAGAGCTTCATTTGTAAATATTTTTCAGATAATTCCATTAGCTTCACACATGGACAACAAATTAACCTGGACATCTGAGACATGGTATCAAACTCTTATGTTACAGAGCTCATGGAAACAAACCATGAAGAGCAGGTACTCTCAACTTCTTCTTTTGGCTCCTCCCATTAGATGTCTCCTCAGTGGATCATCCCTCTCCAGTTCTTCCTCTTTCACACCTGCATGTCCTCTCTCACCACGCCCATAAACCTCCTCTTTGCCCTTCCTCTTCTCCTCTTTCCTGGCAGCTCCATCTTCAACATCCTCCACCTGATATAACCCCCACGTCTCTCCTCTGGACACGTCCAAACTAATCCAGTCTCACCTCTCTAACATTGCATCCGAATAATGAACCCAGCGAGGGACGAGGCTCAAAATGAAAACGAATGATTAGTTCATGTGAAACGCGACCTCCGCATCTCTTCACATGACACTGTTGTGTAATTTCAGCTCGGTGGGCTCTGCAGTGTCGCTGGCCGAACGTAAGCGCGGCGTCTCAATAATGCTTGAGTCAGAGGAATTGGAGCTGACCTTGCTGTTAGCAAGTGAGATGTGGCAGTGTAGCATTGACCCCTGAGCGGCGGGGCGAGAGAGATCTTGGATTTATGCATCCCTGCGGGAACAAACACATTCATATCAATAACGGCAGACTTCGACTGACACGCCGCTACACGGCCTGGGTGTAAAACAAGGCCCAAAGCAGACCCGGCGCTGGCCAGCTGGAGTCTCTGAACTTCACTCAAACATGAAATATAGCTGCTGCCAAGCGAGGGAGACGAAGCATGCTGGAGACGTTCACTGGGACCTTCACTCGTCTGGCCAATGTGACTGAATTTCCAACACGCTGGACCAACAGGAGGTGACAGAACGGTCTGCTCTGTATTCGGGGACGTTTTCAGGATTTGACGCAATATGTAACCATTTGTAAGCCTTAAGATAAAAGTCTTCAAATCTCAGAACCAGAATCACTTAGTATTTAGGTTTTTTTTCTTTACGCAGCCTTTAAAAGACACATGGCTCCTTTCAGCACCGAGGGTGGGCAGACCTTGTAGTTCAGTCCCCCATCCACAGGAGGAGCCACCTCTCCCTCATAATGACTGAAGAGGAAAAAGTCATTATTATTCTCACTGCTCTCACATCGCCCCCTATCAGCCAAACCTGTTATTACAACGGGGGAGAAAACACCGAAAACACACTTTATCCTCTTCAGAGTATCCAGACAAGTTTCCAAAGATCATTTAACAAGATCTTTTATCAGTCTCTCTTTTATCAATGTCAATTAAAAAAAAAAAAAAGGAAATATAATTAAAATATCAAACCAAATGACCCACTGAACAAAAACATATGAATTAATTAATTAATGGATGGACGGACGGACAGATGGAAGGATGAACTGGGTGTCCCATGTTAATAACGCTGTAAATATTCTGACCATCAGCCTGTATTGTATTGCGTTTGAATGCGTGTAACTTGTATATTTGTGTGCGTTTCCTTTTATAAACTTCACATCTTCCCCATTTCTCATTTTGGCATTTCTATTTCTCCACCGCGAGCTAATCTTGATTTGGCTCCATTATGAAACAATGAAGTACGACTATTGCAAAAGCAGCTCTTGATTTATGATTACTTTTCCACTTCTGCTGTGACTTCCTTCAGTTTCTCTTTCGTACAGCAGTGATCTCGCAGTGATTTACTCTGAAGCTGGACGATCTGTCCGCCGGATCCAGTCCCTTGTGACTTGTGATGAGAGATTGCTCTATTTCACAAGAAGTCGCCCAGAGACATGAAGATTTCACACACATCTGCATACAAACACACACACCAACACACACTCCGTGTCCTCTGGGTACCTTTAGACCAAATCGCAAATCATGGTGGCGTCTCTGGGTGCACACCTGTATTCACTTAGTACACTGCTGCCCCAACATCCATCCATCTATCCATCCATCTCACTTGCCTGTCCATCTATCTGTAGATCTGGCTGACCATTTGTCCCTCTATCTATCTATCTATCTATCTTTCTCTCTCAGAAAGGATGTAGTTTGAGAAGATGTTTGAAAGCCTAAAGCTTATTGGATGAGCTTCAGTAACTCAACAGGAATAATGTTTGGAAACCTCACAGTTACTGGGTCCAGAAACCAAAAGAGACAAAGGTTCAGGAACCCAACAGGTATAAAGTTTAGGAGAATTCTTGGGCTCCGAAACCCCACAAGTTTGTGACCCAGAAATCCGACAGATTTCGTTCTCATAAATCAAATAATCATTTTTAAAAAAGCCCCAAAAAATATACAGACGAATATTTTCATGTGGACAGAGAGGTGGCTCAGATGATCTTCTAAAGAATACATGCAAGAGTTCTGAGTTTACATCTGCAGTTTAATACACGTGCAGTGCTCTTTCTAAAAGAAGACCTCATCTCCTCCAGACGCTGAAAGTTCAGGAGAGAAAAAGAGAGAAATATTGTCACGGCAGGGAGACACAATGCGGAACAAAACTGAGACGGAGAAACCGTCCTCCTTTCGCTCTGACCAGCTTTGAAGCCTAGAGTCAAAGGCTTCGGAACTTAAGTCAAGCAAAAGACCTTCAAAAAAAGGTTAAAACTCTCTCCCTCTCTTTCACTTCCCCATTTTCTCTCTTTCATTGTTCTAACAAAACATTGTGAGGTCAAGAGGCCATATTTGATTTCCCCTTGCAGCTCCAGGTCTCAGCATCCGCAGTGTTCACTGCACTGTCCCACTTCAGCCAAGAGCTCCTCCCCTGCACTCAGTCCCAACACAAAAGCAACCAAAAAAGGCTTACACACACTCTTACAGCAGGATCCAAAGATTACTTAGTGAAGACAATGGTTAAATATAAAACTAAGACATCTTAGAATGGATAGAACCATTAACACCTAACTGGTTCTTTGTCTGACCAACTGGTTATTCTTTTCTTTAATAAATGTTTTTACACCAAGCAAGATTCAAATGATATGGGTGTAAAATCAATGATTATCAATACTTCAGTTCTATCAAAACCTCGACTGTGTTGCATGGTAGACAGACAGAGACAGACAGACAGATTTCCAGCTTTCTGTGTGTGTGTGTGTGTGTGTGATTTGTGTGATGATGGTACACCAGGGTCTTCAGGGTGCTTTCCACTCCACGTTGGCCTTGTTTTAGGCTGAAGCTTTTCTCCTTGGCTCCATGTCCTAATTCTGAGTCTGACACACTTACAGTCCATCTCATCTGCTTCCCTCATCAGGCTCAGACTCTAAATAAAGCTCTTTCTAACACACACGTATTTTCAGCACGTCTTCTCAAACATGTCTCACATGGACAGAACAACCCACCACATCAGAAACACTGGTCAGGTGGACAATGTGTATAATACATACCTCCTCATAGCAGCTTCATAAATACTTCATGCGGCTGTGCTGGACTTTCAGCGGACGCATACAGGTTCCTTTCACCCTTTAGACCATGTGCGCTTTCAGGAGCTGTACTATTGTGTCAGATTTTGGGGAGAATCATTTAAACGTTTGTATTTTAGGTATTTGTTTCTTTGCAGTCCTCTATTCCAGTCTGTGTACATAAGTATTGGACCTGTGGGTGACCTTGACCTGCGTTTCTTAAAGTGGGCGTAAACCCCCCCCAGCAGTGGTGTAATACACACATGCACCAAAACACACACTCATACAAAGATTTTGATCCATTATTCACCAACATATTCTAATCCATTATTCAGTCTGGAACAAAGTATACAGGCATGGGTCTACTCCCTAAAGTACCATAAGGTCGCAGGCTGAGTTTCTATCTTGGTCTGTCTGTCTGTCTAGCTGTCGACATCAATGTTGAAACCAGCATGTTGCTAAGCAGCAAGTAAAACAGTCCTGCTGTGTTGGATGCAGGAAAAACTGCCAAAGCAAAAGCATCTGAGCCACTTTCACTAAAAGCTGTGATGGCTAAGACAGGTCTTGTGGGGTGTTCTGGGTAGGCAGTGGTCAGTACCTACCAAAAGGGTCATAGATTCCAGGGTTCATTGATGTGCACAGGAAGTGAAGCCGATTTCATCTGATCAGGTCCCACACCAGAGCCTTTGTAGCAGAATCTTCTGAAAAGGTCATACTGCTTGTGTAAAATGGCGTTTCATTACTGCTGATTGCTGTCAGCTGTGGCTTCGCACCTGCCCGTCCTTCCTGGATTGTGCTGCCCCCTGCTGGCTGCTGCAGGTACGGGATGGCACCCTTACACACAGCACACCTTTGGAAGTCATGTGTAGGAACATTCTGGCAGTAGGAACATTATTTGGTAGCTGATGGGAGTATATTAATTGAATACAATGCTAACCTTGCCTATTATCTTTTTGGAGCTTTTCCACCAGTTCCACCAAAGTGATGCAAATGTAATAGATCCACGTCCACCACAGACACCTCACACCCCCACCGAGATACACAGATATAGCTCAGCGTCCCACGTGGCCAGTGGCCGCTTTTTAAGCCCCAGGTGACCCACAGACACACTCTGCTCAACAGGCTCTAATTACTGCTGTCTGCACTCAATAGTGGCCCTGCACATGTGCAGCCACGAGTGTGTGTGTGTGTGTGTGTGTGTGTGTGTGTGAGGGTGTGTGTGTGTGCGTGAACGCCAATGCAAAGACACACCCTAATGATTTAAATGCTGCACATTAATTAACACTGAGCAGAGACCTAAATCTACATGCAGATCAGTCCTCAAAGTGCGCAGTATGTGGATCTGAGATTGAAATCGTACATTCATTTAACACTAGACATCCAGATTTTACCAGCAAATACACTGTCCAGACACAAAGTGGCATCTAAGTAATGTAATCTGAGGCTAACAAGGTCAGTGTCTTTAGAGACTGTACCCATCTAAAGAGGTTCATGCTCTGCTCTACACTGTGCTACTAAGTTGGATCCAATATTAGAAGTCCTTGAAAACACGACAACAACATCCCCATAGAAATAAACAGCCATGCAGAGGAATAGTTCAGTCAGAAACGCTAATGCTGCCAGCAAAGACGGAAAGAAAAAATAGAAAACTCGCTGTTTTGCAGATGCCACAGCTTTTTATGCCCTGTCTGAAGGATGATGACCAATCAAACATCTAAACCATAGGTTTTCAATCCTGTTTCATGGCAACTAAAGAACAGGCATTTAATATTTATCACTGTGTCATCGATTACCAGCAAGATCAAGAGACCTTACATGTCCTCTCTCCGGATTGGACGGCCCTCCCTCAGCATGTTTGTAGTTGAACAGACCACAGTTCAACACCATGACAAAGTGTTTGCGGTGTCAGCGATGGCTCTTTGCTCAAGGGTAGCTCGAGGTAGGCAGTGATCTAGTGTTTAGGGACTAGGCCCAAGGTCATGGGTTTGAGCCCTTGAGCAAGGTACCGTCCCAATCACTGTCTCACATGAGCTAGACATGGCTGCCCCCTGCTGGACGGTGTGTGGGTTAAATGCAGAGGATGTGTATCGTAGTGGTTCACTGTGTGCTCTGTGTTTCATGATGACAGTCACTTTCACTTCGCTACTGGTCTGGTACTCGAACCCATGACCCTCTGATCTTAAGGGGTCATGTACCACCACTGTCCCGGCACTGCTGAAACAAAAACACTGTTCTCCTCCGAGTGCTGAGGTGTGTGATGACATTAGTAATTTGGAAAATGTGATGATGCTTGCTAGCTTTCACCTTCCCAGTTTGACATTGCTTGATAATATCTACAGTACTGTGCAAAGGTTTTAGGCAGGTGTGGAAAAAATGCTGTGAACAAAGAACGCTTTCAGAAATATCAATAATGATGGTTTATTTTGATCAATTTACAAAATGCAAAGTGAGCAAACAAAAGAAAAATCTAAATCAGATCAATATCTGGTGTTTCTACCTTTTACCTTCAGAGCAGCATCAGTTCTTCTGGCCCCCTGATCTCAACATCATCCAGTGTGTCTGGATCACATGAAGAGACAGAAGGATGTGAGGAAGCTACATCCACAGAAGATCTGTGGTCAGTTCTCCAAGATGTTTGGAACGACCTACCAGCCGAGTTCCTTCAAAAATCGTGTGCGAGTGTACCTAGAAGAACTGATGCTGTTTTGAAGGCAAAGGGTGGTCACACCAAATATTGATTTGATTTAGATTCTCTTTTGTTCATTCACTGCATTTTGTTGATTGATGAAAATAAAGGATCAACACTTCCATTTCTGAAAGCGTTCTGTTTACAGCATTTTTTCACACCTGCCTAAAACTTTTGCACAGTACTGTATATATATTGAAGTGGAAAAATATAAAGATCAAACCATCTCAGCATTTCCTGAATGACACTTTGATCTTGACTGGTTATTTGGAAGCATTGCAGAAGAAAACATTTATTGATCCTAACTCCAAGAAAGGTAACACTGCGCATTACTGTTCTTAAACGAAAGATTTTATTTTGTAAAAACTGCTACATAATATTCAACAAAAAGTCTTTTTTTCTACCTTCATAAAATTCTTCATTAAAAGTGGTTCTTTGGGGAACTAAACTGGTTCCTCGATGCCGCTGCCCTCTCTGTGTTTTGAATGGGGGGATTTTTTATGTACTGGGCTGTTTGGTCCCCATTGTCTGGTTGGCTTTGTGAAAATCGATGGCATCATGAATTTTCAAACATACAAGAGTATTTTACCAGGAGGCCTTGTCTTGACGAAAGATGGACGATCCAAAGTGCATTTCCAAAATAACAAAGAAAGGCAAGAGTGGAGGGAAAATAAAAGTTTTGCCATCTCAGTCCCTACACTTGAACCCTTTTTGAAAACTAATGGTCTAGGATGAAGTGCGCCGTCCATACGGGCACTCGTACCATTTTAGTGAAGTGAAAGTGAAGTGAAAGTGACTAGTTGTTATTGTGAACACAGCACACAGTGAACCACAACCACAACGCATCCTCTGCATTTAACCCACACACTCCGTCCAGCAGGGGGCAGCCGTATCCAACACCCGGAGAGCAGTGGTGGGGTTGGTACCTTGTTTAAGGGAACATCAGGAGAACCTACTGGTCTGGGATTCAAACCCATGACCTTCTGATCCTGGGCCTGGGCCTAAATCATTAGGCCACCGCTTGACCTGACGTGTTCTAGTGCTTCATCAAGCTTCTTAAACCTTTCATCTCCATTGATTCCCAAATAAGGTCTAATTAATCTGTCTGAACTCATTCTTTCTTCGATACTTTTTTTCTCCACATTTCTCAGCCAATGATCACGGTTCACTGCCGTGGAAGTGTACAGTCAGACTTAAATCCTCTGGCAAAACTGTTATGCAAATTAGACCACCATATAGCTCCCATTTTTGCAAGTAAGCACTCGGGGCTTGGCTGTGTGATCTGACATACTATATTGCATGCCTGAGTCAAATCAATAGGGATTAGACATTCACTTACATCAATCAAATGCTATTAGTGACTACGGGGATTATACGGCTGGGACCGGATGAATGGCTCCATAAATATAATGACTGCTACAGAATGGTCATTTAGAATATCCCTTCAGTTAAGACCGTGAGTCTGGAGAGAGATTTTCTTGCGGTGAAAAAAATGACAGAAATGGGATTTTGAAGTTGTTAGGCACATAAGACATGCATCATCTCAACTTCAATTACCGCGTGGGTTTTCACCTCTGAATTATAATCATGTAAAAGTTTCAGACTAGACATCTGTCGGAGAGCAGCAGCAGGTTGATAAAATATCTCCGTATATTGGATTGTCCATGCTTCGCTCACAAATGCATCATTTCGTCGCTACTGTTAGGCTGGATAAGCTTTATAAAATATAGACCGGTGTGCTCAGTCTAATGGAAAATATATCACTTCAAGTTTATTAAAATCACACATTTTTGGGGATTTTGTAAAAGGTCCTGTTTGTCAAGGATGATGCCATTATGGCCATTTTATAGTCAGAAAAAGGGTTAAAAAATATTAAAGTAATTAAAAAAAAACAAGGTTACTACGTAATAATGCAGAAACCCTGTTCAATATTTTATGTGGCATGTTGTGATCTTTATACATTTTAAATGCATATTAATTTACATAAACAACAAACTGAGCTCAGAAGTCAAGCTTCAGCCTTCAACATGCATATCCCAAAACGCCCATATAAGGAGTTGTTTTTTGTAACTTCGGTGATACAACTGTGCATTTTAGGGTTTTTTTCTTTGCACAGCTTTTTTTGCACTGCTCCATGCAAAAAGCCTTTTACCTTTAAATGAAAATCTCAACGATCTGAGCGGAACAATCTCTCTTTACGTTGAAGCACCGGATTTCTGCAAGGTTATAATGTGAAGGAAGTTCAATTCAGCCCTGGGTTCCCATTGAATACAATCATTTCTGCTTACTTTAGTAATTCGGTACCTTTTCTGCTCGTCGTCACTCACTGATGTTAATCTGAATCATCCTCGCTGAGCACGATGTTTTGTTTTTAGGCTCCAGATAAGTTTTTGTAAACGAATTAAAGGTTAAACGGGTATTTACCTGGGTATGGCCTTGGGTACACAATCTTTGAAAGGTTGTGTATGTGTGTGTGTGTGTGAATGTGTGTGTGTGTGTGTGTGTGTGTGTGTGTGTGTGTTGTGGGGGGGGTTGGGGGGATGGGGGATTGGGCAAATTACACATGTCTGTCACACGGCCTGACAGGCAACGTGGGCGGCAGCTAAAGAGCAAGGCTTTTGCTCAGACAGGCCCAACCTCTCACACACACACACACACACACACACATACGCACATACGCACACACACAGTGACCTGACAACTGCAGTTTCCAGTCCCTGCCCTGTCGCAGTGAACCAGACCAATTAAGCATGCGGCTTTTAATGGCCCCCATGGGCAACCTCCCTGCACTCACATTTCATTTCATTAAGTCTCTCCTACCTCTGTTCTTTAACCCGTTCTCTCTCTCTCTCTCTCTCTCTCTCTCTCTCTCTCTCTTCTCTCTCTCTCTCTCTCTCTCTCTCTCTCTTTGTTTTTCTGTTGATGTATGAGGCAATTACCAAATTGGATCAACCATGTATGCCTATCTGTGTGTGTGTGTGTGTGTGTGTGTGTGTGTGTGTGTGTGTGTGTGTGTGTGTGCGTGTGTGTGTGTGACCGATATTGTCACTCGC
The DNA here is from genome assembly GCA_017165825.1 of Hepsetus odoe. Classification (NCBI taxonomy): domain Eukaryota; kingdom Metazoa; phylum Chordata; class Actinopteri; order Characiformes; family Hepsetidae; genus Hepsetus; species Hepsetus odoe. Next base: position 20,114,387 of record CM029387.1, read on the forward strand.
TTTATTCGCTGAAAGAAGGGACCCCAGTGTTGAAAGATAAAAGCCTATTGTAGTACTACTCAAAGCTCAGGGTTAAAGGCCTGTAATGAGGTTAACGCAAGTTCCCCTTGAAAACAGACACACACGCACGCATGCACACACACACACACACACACACACACACACACACACACACACAGTATCAAATGGATGGGAACATTATCTGTCAGCACAATCTTATTGCATAAATGGCATTGATTTGATTTATAATTCATTTGGTCTTTATTATTATTATATAACTGTATATCTATATCATTACGTCTCATGATTCACATTATCCTGCACTGTGCACCGCTGCTTGTCTGCTCTGATTATTACGGTTCTTCTCCTTCTTCTTCTTTGAGCCGCTCTCATTTAGGGGTCCCCACAGCGGATCATCCATTGCCATGTCTTCCTGTCTTCTGCATCTTTCTCTTTCACACCTGCATGTCCTCTCTCACCACATCCACCAGCCTCCTCTTCGTCCTGCCTCTTCTCCTCTTTCCAGGCAGCTCCATCGTGAAAGTGAAAATGAAAGTGAATCATTGCGAGTACACGTCACAGCACAAAATGAACCACGACGAAGTTACATCTCTGCATTTCACCCACACTCACACGTGCAGCAGGGGGCAGCTATCGAACGCACCCAGGGAGCAGTGACGTGGGCGGTACCTTGCTCAAGGGTGTTGACCCATGACCTTCTGGTCCTAGAGCCAACTCCCTAACCACTAGGCCACCGCTGCCCCATCATCAATATCCATCATGGCAGCACTTGTCACTTTTTTCTCCATTAGTAACTGCGTATGTAAATGAAATCTTTCCACACCTCCGCTATGTTGTTGCTTGTCTTCCACACAGCCACCCAAAACAGAAAGAGTGATCATGCTTGCTCATCTTTGAGGATTATTAGCACACATGAGACGTGACATTGCAAGCAACCGTCCCATTACTAGTGAAAGGTTCCTTCAACCCAAAATCTGTCTGTGGTGCAAAAAAATAGTGCATGAGTCACGCAGATCTCCTGTAACGAGATACGACCACGAGTGTGCGCATTATGGAGCCTGAGCGTGGACCTGCTAACTTTGATCAATGACCGGCATTGATCGAGTCATTAAGTAAATCCTCAGGGACGCATTTCAAATTCACATCATTAAATATGAGTTTCTAACCAGGAAAATAATGTTCAGCAGTGAGCACAGGGGAAAATAAGCCCTTTCCTTTATAACCATATTCCTCCATTTGTTATTCTAAGCAGCCACAAATGGAAGCTCGGGTTTTGGACCACATCCTCATCAAAATAGGGTGTCCTTGTTCCTCCGCTTGGAAAAAAAAATTGAAGAAGCAATTGAAATGCCCTTAAATCTCGATCAGGGCTCATCTTTTCACAGAGGATCGAATGAATAATTGATGAGCCAAAAATGGGCGACATTTACCATCTTGGTTCATTATGCAGAAGCTGCACAGTAAGCACCTCAAAGTGGCATAAAATCTTCAAAAATATTGTCAAGCGATCACATAACTCCTCTTAAATCAAAGAGCACTTTAGCAAAAGTTATACAGCATAAGGGGCTTGTACCTTTACCTGGACCGAATCCAGCAAAACTCAGTGCCCGGGGAGCAGTGATGGGGACGGTGTCTTGCTCAAGGGATCTCACGTTAACCTCCTGGTTTGGGATTTGAACCCTCGACCTTCTGATCCTGGGGCCAATCCCTAAACCTCAGACCTTCACTGCCCAGTTAGTGCTACATGTCAAAGTAACATCCATATGAGAGGTGGGACCCAGCAGAACATGGCCTGCAGCACCACCATACTTCCAGCAGCTTTCCATTTTCTCAGAGCGCATCTTTTTACAGGTGAGTGATGCAAACATACCTGCCCGTCCACATGACACGAAAGAAAACATGAATCCTCCCCTTCTTGTGTATGCAGGTGGACCAATTCTGACATGGCCATTTTAGATGGGTCATCATTAGAACCAATGCACATCAGATCCTTACACTCGCCCATTTTTTCTGCTTCCAGTGCAACGCCTTTAGAAAGTGACTGTTCAGTTGCTTCCATTTCTATCCATTTGACAGATGCCGTTGTGCCGTTTGAGCTCAACGCTCAGTGGTTTTAATGTTTTGACTGATGTTTGTATGGCGACTAGGGTGTATGGAGTAAGACTAATTTACATCCCATTGCAGACTTTTCCTAGAAACTGCACTTGGATGGTGTTGTGGTGCCCTCTTCTGGTCACCATGCAAGTAACCTTTAGAGTTAAAAACTTATGTAACAAGGCCTTTGTCTATCTCAACAGTGCATTTATGTTCAGCGCACATAATGCCTGTCTGTTTCAAAATTCTTTCTGAATGATGCTGCCAATCAGAAAACAAATAAGCTACATATATTAGTTTTAAAGAAACAACAACCAATAAAAAACAAAACATCCTATAAGGGGAAAAATAAAAATGTACATAAGTGAAATATATTGGGATATGGGACCTCTATTTACTTTGTTTAAAGGCCTGACACTGGTATGTGAATGGTGTATTCCAAGTGATTCACTGAAAGGTAAACGCTTTCTTCTTTACTTCGCTCAGTTTTGTTTTTAATAAGGAAAATACAGAGCGCTGAAGGCCAGAACACTTACTTAAGCATGAGTAACACATTATTTTCTGCAGTTCTAGTGCTGCCTGTGTGGCTTGTTTCAGCTCAGAGTCATGCTGTAAATTGGAAAATCATTTATCAAGTAAAGAGCAGATAATGAGACACATGGATCTGATCTTCTCTGTGGTTCATCATTTATCCTGTTCTGTAGTTCTGTAAACTGGAGCCACTTAAGTGTAAAAACCGTTTGGTATAGTACGGTATAGTACAGTATGGTATGGTACAGTTTGGTATGGTATGGTACGGTATGGTACAGTTTGGTATGGTATGGTATGGTATGGTACAGTATGGTATGGTATGGTATGGTATGGTATGGTATGGTGCGGTACGGTATGGTACAGTTTGGTATGGTATGGTATGGTATGGTGCGGTACGGTATGGTACAGTTTAGTATGGTATGGTATGATATGGTATGGTACGGTATGGTACAGTTTGGTATGGTATGGTATGATATGGTATGGTACGGTATGGTACAGTTTGGTATGGTATGGTATGGTACGGTACGGTATGGTACAGTTTGGTATGGTATGGTATGGTATGGTACGGTACGGTATGGTACAGTTTGGTATGGTATGGTATGATATGGTATGGTACGGTATGGTACAGTTTGGTATGGTATGGTATGGTATGGTATGGTATGGTATGGTACGGTATGGTACAGTTTGGTGTGGTATGGTATGATATGGTATGGTACGGTACGGTATGGTACAGTTTGGTGTGGTATGGTATGATATGGTATGGTACGGTATGGTACAGTTTGGTATGGTATGGTATGGTATGGTATGGTGTGATACAGTTTGGTATGGTACGGTTTGGTATGGTTTGGTATGGTATGGTATGGTATGGTATGTTATGGTACAGTTTAAACTTTATGGTATGGTATGGTATGTTATGGTATGGTACAGTTTGGTATGGTATGGTTTGGTATGGTATGGTATGGTTTGGTATGGTTTGGTATGGTATGGTATGGTATGGTATGGTACAGTTTGGTATGGTATGGTATGGTATGGTTTGGTATGGTATGGTTTGGTATGGTATGGTATGGTACAGTTTGGTATGGTATGATATGGTTTGGTATGGTTTGGTATGGTATGGTATGGTATGGTATGGTACAGTTTGGTATGGTATGGTTTGGTATGGTTTGGTATGGTACAGTTTGGTATGGTATGGTTTGGTATGGTTTGGTATGGTATGGTATGGTATGTTATGGTATGGTACGGTATGGTACAGTTTGGTATGGTATGGTATGGTATGTTATGGTATGTTATGGTACGGTACGGTATGGTACAGTTTGGTATGGTATGGTATGGTGTGGTACAGTTTGGTATGGTATGGTTTGGTATGGTATGGTATGGTACAGTTTGGTATGGTATGGTTATGGTACAGTTTAAACTTTATGGTATGGTATGGTATGTTATGGTTTGGTACAGTTTGGTATGGTATGGTTTGGTATGGTATGGTTTGGTATGGTATGGTATGGTATGGTTTGGTATGGTTTGGTATGGTATGGTAGAGTATGATATGGTGTGGTATGGTACAGTATGGTATGGTACAGTACAGTATGATATGGTGCGGTATGGTACAGTATGGTATGGTACAGTACAGTATGATATGGTGCGGTATGGTGCAGTATGGTATGGTACAGTACAGTATGATATGGTGCGGTATGGTGCAGTATGTGTCTCAAAGAATTTGTGCTATAATTGTGTGAATTATGTGTACTCTGCTCTTTATGCTCACCCAGCTTGGGACCTCCATTAACCATGACAACCAACCATCCCAGCAGAAGGACCAAAATCAGAACCAAAATGTAGAAGCAGACGCCGAAGTGCATGACTGTGAATAACCTCAGGACGTAATAAGGGAAGCAGTGGATGAAATTGTCCCAAAACCCTAAGCCACAGAGCTGCATCTTCAGATGGAGCCTGACAACTGAGCAGATATTTTTCTGCTGGAACATTTTATGCTTAAAGCAATATTTAATTAGAATTCAAATCCCCCTTCCTCATATTAAACCACACCATTTCCTGGCTTTGTACACGAGTATTTCTAACAAGTAATGGAAATCCCACCAATTAGCAGCAGGCTCAACATGCTTGCTTCGGTGTTCTCCATTTCCAACACTTTTTTGGGTTCTATAAGCTTTTGGTTTGATCAATTGTACTCTCACATTCCAGCCAATATTATAATTATAAGCAGCACAAATTGCTTTTGTGCTTTTATACCAACGTTTTAGTACTAGGAATGATTTATTTCTTTAATATTGTACAAGAGTTACAAGATTATTTAATAAGTGCTGGACTTTTTCACAAGGCAGAGTCATGACACACAAAGTGTTATCCATTATCTAATCGCCGAAAATCTCGGATCCTATGAGTTTTTAGTGTTGCCCTTTGGTTTTTCCCATCCCCCTGCGTTGATTTATAAGGTAGGTGGATTTTGTTTTGACAGTTGTGAGAAGAGAATCTTCACCCATTTCAAAATCATTGGAGGAAACCACTAACGACATTCTGATAAGATAATGCAGTGCGAAATCATTTTCAGTAATCCAGCCTTACATTTTATGTAGGTTAGTTTGTTTTCCTGGTAATACGGCATACATATAGATGATGTTTTGTGAAACATACAAGAAGTTGCCCTTATTTTTGCAGCTAAAGAGTTTTTTGTTTTTTTTTAGAGGAGAAAAAAGCAGTCAGTCGGATGTTTGCAGAAACCAACAGCTGCAGAGTGAAAATGAGCACGACCTTGAATTGAGAATCCTTGAGATTGTTTGTTTTTTTTTTGAGCTCTGCACTCCCAATGCCGTGTCCCTCAGGGGCTGGTCCAGGGCTCGCATCTTCAGTCCCATGACTGGACAAATCCCCCAACGCTTTCTATTTCAGTTATAAAAGAAACGAGCTAAACAACAGAAGCAAATGTGCAGCCGCAGGAGCAACACATCTGATAAAAGGGGACTGTTGGGTAATTTGCTTTTCAAAAAACAAGGGAGGGTTGTACCCACTTTTTCACTTCCATTCATGTAAATGTGACCGACCTGCGACTTACAAAAAGGACGGGTTTGTAATCCTAGTATTTTCAGATGATAATTGATATATATTTATAGAAGAAAGCAATTTTTGTTTTATATGATTCTATATTAATAGCATACTAGTGTTTGGAGCACTTTATTTTAGACCAAATGAGAAAAAAAGAGTCTCTTCTTAAGAAAAAGCCCTTTTAAAAGAGTCAAGTGCTGTCCACCAGTGGAAAATCTTTTACATGTTTAAATAGTTCTTCAGGATGTAGGAGCAGTTTCATGTGGTTCTTGAGCTCAGATTAAACTTTCACAATGCAATAAAATTCCCAAACAACTTTTGCTCTGTAATGTTTGAGTGTAAAAAGGACAGTTTCCATGAAATCATGAATTGAATTATCAGTATTAAACATCAAAATGAACTCCACGCTGCTTCAAAGAATGACAAAGTGTCAAATTGGGCTTTATTCTGAAATCTTCTCGATGATCACAGAGGTCTCTATGGTCTGTCATGGACAAGGCCTGTATTTCTGGCCTTATGATTTGTTTTTACATATTCAAAGTGAGTGCTGAGGCTACAGCTCATCTGTAGCAGCTGTTTTTACAGTCCAAATGCAAATTTTTGTGTGCATGTAGAAACTCGGGTATTACACTAGTTAATCTGTTTATTACCATCTGGAAGCAACATGCATCTAATGCACGGTGGGGTTTACTATTTCCATACTTACAATCTAAACTAGCAATCTGAGGTTCTAACCACGGTGTGTTCCTGCTGTTCTAAATCTTACAGATGTGTTTTAACAGTAGGTTTAAATGAACTTCTTTTGGGAAGTACCAAAGGCTTCATTCTGCTGTAATGTTAGAAAAACCTTCAGATCATCAGTCTAGCCCCTTTTAGCAGCCAGATTGAAAGTTGCATGGAATGATTAAGTAACGCAGGTTGATGAAAAGCAAACATGGCAGGAGGGTTTTGCATTTTCACTTGCAAATTTTTGATGTTTGCATTTTCCTTGTTGAATCTGAAGCCATCTTTGGACTCCTCGCTGCTAATTTAATGCAGTTTGACCTAAATCATTTTCAGTCCAGTCTCTGTACCTGAGCAGTTCTCCAGATCTTCCTGTAGGACGGTTTTTGTCTCTCATTTTCAGTCCAGTCTCTGTTCCTGAGCAGTTCTCCAGATCTTCCTGAAGGACAGTGTTGTTGTCTCTCATGTTCAGTCCAGTCTCTGTACCTGAGCAGTTTGATAGTTCTGTGTTGGTTAATCCACACAGTGATCTACGTCTGAACCTTCAAGCAGAACAAAGCGACTAACTTAAAACACGAAGCAGTGAAGAACCAGGTGCAGATGATTCCAGATGAGCAGGGGATTCATGTACTTCTGATGCTGGATGCTGAGCGGGTGGAACCCCTTTATCTAGAACCTTATATCTTTAGACACTTTGCAGCGCTAAAATGTTTCTGTTTCTTTCCTGTTTCTTTAATCTACTCAGTATGCCAAAGATACAAGTGACAGGCATGATATAGTACATTTGCACCAACAAAACCAGCAAAAAAAGGAGTATCTAAAAACTTTTGCAAAATACTGTATTCCTGTCATGGATTCTTTGAAGCAATGCTCTAAATGGTAAGTATTTAAGCAGTTTCTTTATCATTAAATATATGCATATTTAAGAATATATAGCAGTGGCCTAGTGGTTAGGGAGTCGGCCACAGGATCGGAAGATTGTGGGTTCAAAACCCTCACCAGTAGGTTGCCCTGAGGTACCCTTAAGCAGGGTACCATCCCCGTCGCTGCTCCCCGGGCGCTTTCATAGCTGCCCCCTGCTGCACAGTGTGTGTGTGTGCATGGGTTAAATGCAGATGTCCAATTTCGTTGTGGTTCACTGTGTGCTTTGCTGTGACCAAGAATAGTCACTTGCATTATACATATAAGAACATGCATGAAGATCTGTGACCTTAATTGAATGAAATGTGCTCTATATAATTAATCTATTATTATTATTATTATTATTATTGCTGTTGTTGTCGCAGTGTTTAAAAGAGCTAAGTGGAGCATTAGAATCAATGCACACCTCAGCATCCTGTTTATGGTGTGGTCGAGTATAATCTTCCTGCCTTTGAGCTTCTCACACACAGTTGGTTTTCTTTTTCACAATGGGTTGAAAAAAAATGAAGGTTTGCTCCATTTAAACTATTTACCAAATTAAAAGTCCTTTTACAGTTCAAAGGTTTACTCCTTTAGTTGACCAACTCAACAGTGGTTTTCTCATTCACATTGTTTTCAACAAAAACATTCACAAAAGTGGAGAGTTAATGGTGGCTAATGAGGTTATTAAAGCTGAAATCAGCTACGCTCTAAGGAGGCGGTATCTGTTCAGTCTCTAATCTTGCATGTTGCTTCATGCACAAGATTTAAAACCCTGAATCTTGCCTGCAAAGCCAAAAACAGACCTGCTCCTCCCTGTCTGATGGCCAAATGCGATCTGTATCCACAGTCCTGCAAGCTTCAAGCTTAGAAGACAAGCATCATGATTCTTGCCTGTGCTGCAAGACCGAAGCAGATCGAAGCAGGCCGAAAGCCTGTTCACGCATCAACGAAGCACTAATCAGATGCATATCGAAGCATTCTGTGTTTGCTCTTATGCTATGACTGTAATCAGGCCCATCGTTCTGGATGTCATGCCTACTTAGGTCAGTTGCTAAACTGATAAAAAAATAGTAGCTGTGCAACCTTTTTTTCTTTATTGTTCTTCAAAAGACCATTTCCATTGTGTTTAAGCTCACAGTTCATGCCTTGGCCAGCAGCAACCACCAAACAGGCGAAGAATCGGAAAAGTAATAAAAAAGGTGGATGATATATATATATATATATATATATATATATATATATAAAATGAATGAAAAACACCACATTTTTGTGACTGGGTGAATGGAAAACCCCCACACTCTGTTACCAGATTAAATAGGTCAATCTAAACGTTGGCTTAACATTTTGCTCTAGGTTTGACTGTAATGCCTGTATTTCTGTCTGAGCATCAGCACTTGCTCTTGTTTTGGCAGCAGCTGAACTCAGGGGTGTTTATAAATGAATGTACTTGTACTAGCAGTTGATTTATTCATTGAGGAAACTGTGAAGCCTTTTCATAAGCCGCTTTGGAAAGAGCGTTCGGCAAAATGCCGGCATTTCAGCCCTTTGAGTGGGTTTTGTGTTATGTGCCTTGAGCACAATGAGATCAAACTACCTGAAACCATCCAGTTCATCTCTGTAGAGGGCATCTATGTTTCCTTTCCTATGGGCTACACAAGAAGGCTATCACATGATCAGAGATGTGCCAATAATATCGCAATGTTCTCAGATATCCCTGTGATCTTACGGCCATGAAATCAGCCAAGCTGACCTTCAGAGCTGCACGTTCAGGCCTGAAACAGATGGAACTGTTTGAAGCACCAGCCCTGCACCTGTCAGCATCACTTCATCCAGATCACACGGTTATGTTTACTGGTTGCATCAAGAGTGCTGTGAACCACATGGACTTCCTCAGACATTGTGTAGCGATTTGCTTTCGTGTTTAAAGGTCCAAAAATATACACAGATGAAAAGTTTAGATGCATCACTTCCACCTCATACTTTCTTTAGACAAATGCCACTGAAGGAACACTTTTAGGCCCTTCCAACAGACCAAGACTGACTCCAGCAACGGCAAGTCCGAGCCAAAAACGAGGACCATCTTAGCAGAGTAGGAGGTGCGCGGCAAAAAGAAAGTGTGAGGAAATTGATAAGATCAGTCTTTTTGCTTTGTTAACGCTTCTACTTGATGAAAAAGTTATGTTGCTGGAGAAGAAATGATGAGAGAGATAGGAGAATTAGAGTTGACCACTTCCCACCATTGTATCTCGACCATCTTTTGCCCAGCTTCTGACAGGTCTGACAGGCACTCGTACAAATGACGGCGTGGGTTTATGAAGTTCATAATCCATATGCTGCTTGTCAGAGTATCAGCAGACACAGTTTCTTTTGTCTCAGTGCATATGCAAACTGGATGTACACTGGATTTGAATTTTGAACTTGTACGACTGCCCAAGTTCAACTGTCTGCATTTACAGCACGACGCTCTGCAACCAGGTACAGGTAATGTAAAACCTTTAATCTGCTTCTTCAGTGAGTCTGAGGTTTGAAAGCATTGAACCATTTTACCTTCATGTCTTAACAACAAGAAAAACACCGTCAAGAAAACTGCCTGCTTGCAAAAGTCAAGGCTTCAATTATGAAATATGTCTGAAGATGTAAAATATACAAAATATCTGCAAATTGCTTCATGCATATGATAATCCAAAGCAGTTCTTCCAATAAAAAGAGACATTTTCCCACATTAGAGAAACAATGTAACTCTGCATTAAGTTTAAAACTCTACCAATGGGGCGCGCTTTCACTCTTTTTTTAAAATTTTTTTTTTACAAATATTAGCTGAAGCTATCATCCTAGTAATGCTCATCATACACCTGACATGCTAATTGTGCTACTTGTTAATTGTTAATTGTTAATGAATGTCATTTTTCACACCAGCTTTGCTGATGCCAAGGCTTTGAGTCTATTTTTGGCGCTTGCTTTCTATGCAGAAACTGTTCAAAATGTATCATTCTTTCCATCTTCTTCTTCAAATGGCTCATAGCTGTCCTCCAGATAAAGTTGAGTTCTAATGTGATATTTCTGGAGTTTGTACAGAAAATGTTCTTTGTGTAATTAAACTAGGAACCATACTGGAGCAGTGAAGGTTTCCCGTGCAGGCCATTCCTGTTCAGAAGAGGCTCCAACCTGTGGATACTCTTGCAAAAAGTACTTCCCTTTTGGTCTGCAGACACACTATTAAAAACCAACATGCAACTAAGCATTCTTCAGAAGTAGAACAACCTTTCGAGCTGTTAAAATATCTCTGAGGTTCTTCATGGGACCATAAGTGGTTCTTCAATGAGAGACATAATTTGGTTGATGGACAGGCACTATGGTGACTTCAGACTAGCTCAGCCGCAGAGTGCTTTATCGGGATGATGTACCTGGCACACATCTATAAATAAAATAAAAATTTGTTTAGCTACTTTCTGTTTCACAATTGCCATTTACGTTTGTTTAATGCACGCTCGGTTGCACCCTCTTTAGTTTTGCACTAAAGGAACGAGGCTAATGTGGCTAATAAGTAATTAAAACAAGTGCATGCGAAAGCAGAAAACTTGGATGCCAAGCAAAAGCTGTAAAAATTTGACCAAACTTTAATGCATTTTTTAAAAATTTATCATTTGACTTTAGAATGTTACAGGTTTTATAGCATTAATGTTTTTTTGGAGTACAAAATATTACAAAATATTTTAAATTCATTTTGAGGTATAAAAAAAAAAAATTATAGTTCAAAAAAGTAGTTCTGCAAATCTTTTACTTTATGTACATTTCACCACAATCACAGTTTAACCTGCTTTTTTTTTATTTTTATGTGTTTTAATGTGTAATTTTACATCAGCAAAAATCTGAAAAAAAAAGAATTAAGGAATAAGCCTTTCTAAAAGTTAATGTAAGATTCTTACGGCTGCCGCCAAAGGTTCATGTACGTGTCATGTATCATTATTTTATTTAATGAAGACTCAGCACTTTAAAAAACCTGGTGACAGCTGGAGAGTAAAGAACCTTAAACTATTGGACTCCACAGTGGTGTTTTGCTTTATTCTCACTTTTAATCAGTCTAGGCTTAGAGAAACACAAGATTATCAGTGCCATATGATGTGACCGTATTTGGCAGTCTTTTGGCCTCCAGTATGTAATTTCAGATGTTTGTAATGGAGCTTTTTTTTAAAAATTTTTTTATTATCCTGTTTGAATATGTGAAACCATGATCCACAATTTAACTCAAAAGCTTATGAGATGTTCCCTTTGCAAAATCACGATTAATATCAGAATGGCTTTTTCCTCAAATAGTGATCCTCAATGCCTGAAAGCGGCATGTTTTGGTGTTGATTTAATCAGTCTGAGCTCGACCACATCAGTATCTTATCTCCGAGAAAGGATGTGTGTTCTCTTTTTCTCTGCTCGCAGCATGTTCTCTAAAGAGACTTTCTCAACAACTGTGCGTCTACTCTATGCTTGATTGCAGGGCATGTCTGAGCCTCAGGGCTGTCGGTGATGAAGATGGTGTTGGGTGCTTTATCCTTGTTTTGCTCCAGAGATAAGATCCCTGCAGTCGTTCCCTCCTCTGAAAAACAGCAATAAAAGCCACACGGCACCTCCCTGCGTCAGCGCTAATTCTTGTGTCCAGATTCTCTTTGCCGCTTACTTTTGAGGTTTGAGTTGATTATTTTCAGTAGATTGTTTTCATTGGAGTTGAAGTTCGAGGCTTTAATAGTCTTTAATTCTATTAATATGGAGTGAGATTCAGTTCACTTTCAGCACAGACAGACGCTCCAGACGTCCTTCAGAGGAGACACGTCTCACTTTACACTCTCAGTACATTCCTGTACTTTTACTTTACACTCTCAGTACATTCCTGTACTTTTTCTTTACACTCTCAGTACATTCCTGTACTTTCACTTTACACTCTCAGTACATTCCTGTACTTTTTACTTTACACTCTCAGTACATTCCTGTACTTTTTACTTTATACTCTCAGTACATTCCTGTACTTTTTACTTTACATCCTCATACATTCCTGTACTTTTTACATTATACTCTCAGTACATTCCTGTACTTTTTACTTTACACTCTCAGAGCATTCCTGCACTTTTTACTTTACACTCTCAGTACATTCCTGTACTTTTTACTTTATACTCTCAGTACATTCCTGTACTTTTTAATTTATACTCTCAGTACAATTCAGCGTCTGTACATGTTCACTTGTATTGTAAATAAGGTGAATCAGGAAGCAGCCCCTGAATTGAAACACATCAGAACAAAATGTATCTCAATTTTTTTTTGTCAATTGGTGCTTTTCACATACATTGGAACAAACATTGTATGTCATGAATGGATCACTAATTGGAATGGTTCCCACAATAGTAAAACGTGAAAAAAAGTAAAAAGTAAAAAGTGACAAGAATAGTTACTTTCAATAGTGTCTTTGCATCCAATCACCAAATTCTGAAATCTATAAATGAGTTAGTCAGTTGTATTTGGGTTGCTTTTTATATAGTGTGTATACAGGTTTTGTGTTGAAGTTTTAATTTAATCACTTTTAAGCTTTGTAACCAAGCAGATAAAAATAATTCAGATAGCAAGTATGACTCTTTCACAAAAATAAATATATCTAAAGTATAATATATATAATTCCAAGATATAAAACTATGACTATAAAGTTATACATAAAATTACTAAGCATAGCTTGAAAACCAGCATGAACTCTTTGCAATGATACAAAGCTATGGTGAGAAGTTTCTCAGTAGGGTTCAAGGTGAGTCTTTCCAATATTCTCCATAACTGTGAGCCAAAACTCAGACCTGAGAAAAAATCCCAGTCAAAAAAACAAAAGCATTTCTTCTTATCCTTGGACTCTGCAGTGCAGCAGTTTGTTCTTTTAACAAATTGATTTTCTTGTTGACACCGGACACAAGTGTCAAAAATTCCAGGAAAATTAAAACCATAAATTTGGTCTCTTTCCTGCAGTGTTGAGTGCACTTGCAATGTGAGAATGTTTGTGTTAGTTGTCCAAGCATGTTAACAAAAACACGTCTAAATTAACTCTTAAACTATGCAGGCCATGGAACGATGACCCATCACTCTCTAATGTTGGCTGTTCACTATTCTAGAATAAGAATTGACAAGATTTGTGAAAGAAGGAGAATAAGTGTGAGTCTGGGAGAACAGAAAAGTAACGAAGAACATCCCAGTAGACAATGAATGGAGTAGTGACTTCTTCTAGTGGAACATCAGCCCAACATCTGGGTTTATTGGTGTTTGTTGGAGAACTCTGGATCAATGGGCTCTGGTCTGAAGGTCCTGCAGTTTCTAATTCAGTTCTTCAATCTGAAAACTGCAGGCATGTTAGTTTCATAAAAGTGAGAAGATAGAACTCCTTTTTTAGCTTCATGATTTTAAAGTTCTTAATGGAGCAACACCTTCAAACATCACAGAATGCCTGATAGAATACACTCCTAATCCAGACTTAAGATCAACAAACACTGCTTTACTGAAGGTTCCTAAAATGAAGCATAAAGCACGAAGCATGGCCCAAAATAAAAATAGAAAAATATTCTTATAAACAGAGCTTTCTTTTACTACATTATTATTTTTTGTATAGATGATCATTTGTCATCTTATTTCTTACTGTCTTATCTTCTCTGGTTTGTAGGATCGGGTTCCCACTTCAGAGACAATGAATAATTTTCCCAACTGTTCCCACTCAGAAGAGTACAAGTTCACCACCTACGCTGTGGTTTTCAGCTTGGTCTTCATTTTCGGACTCGTGGGCAATGTCGGCGCTCTGTACATCTTCTGCAGGTACTCCATCAAGAATCGCCTGTCTACCATCTTCCTCATCCATCTGGCTGTATCCGACCTCCTCTTCATCCTCACCTTGCCCATACGGATCATCTACTACTTGACTCATTTGCAACCTTTTGGCCCTTCTACCACACCGTCCTTGGACTTTACATGCCGCATCTCCACTTACCTCTTCTACATCAGCATGTACTGCAGCATCTTGTTCCTGACGGCTCTGAGCGTTTGCCGCTACCTGGTGTTGGCTGGTCGAGTCCGCCTCCAGAACAGCGAGGCATGCCGGTGGGCCCGAATCCTCTGCTGGGGCATCTGGGGCTTTGTGCTAGGTGGGAACATCTTGTACATCTCTCTAACTTTTGGGTTCAGCATGGAAGCCGAGGGATGCCTAGAACCCGTTGGTGAATCCTGGAATTTGCTGTACAAGCTGAATCTGGTTGTCCTAGTGGTATGCTTTCTAATTCCTCTGACCGTGGTGTTGATTTGCTACTTCCTAATGATACGCCATATTTTGCGGACAAGGAGAGGTCAGAGGCGGCGGGATGTGGCGCTAGTGTGCCTGGTGCTTTGTATCTTCTGCTTCTGCTTCCTGCCCTACCACATCCAGCGCAGTCTTCACCTCCATTACATTCTGCAGAGGGGGAATGACTGTCAATGGCTAGCCATTTTGCAGAAGTCTGTGGTGGTAACGCTCTGCTTTGCTGCCTTGAACAGTTGCCTTGATCCGCTCATCTTCTTGTTTGTTGGCCATGGATTCATACCGGTGATTAACAAGCTTATCGCTCAGTGTGCACTACAAGGACAGCCTCCCCGTGAGCTGGTTACTTCCACATCAAATTGTACATCTCCACCTGCGATGCGGCTGCCTTTGATTAAAGGTCAGAAGAATGTGGAAAAAGAGCAGGATTCTCCTGTTGTTCTGAGTTTCTTTCAAAAAAGTGACACCACTGCTTGATGTTGCGTAAGGCACCACCTGATTGAACAGTCATACCTTTTGATTAAAACATAAGTTGTTATTTCTTTGTTGCGTATATACGGTTACCTCAAGATTTTTCACGGGCAGGAAAGTCCTCTAGATACAAAAGGACATCTAGGCATTTCAGAACATTTTCTTTGAAGCAGGGCTTATTGTTTGACACTGTCCTTTCTTTCCAAATCTCATGTCTTCTAGTTCCTCACACACAAGGTTTTGTCATGTGTTTCTCGTTTGCTAGAAAGAGACTGCAGCGATTGGAGAAGAAAATAAAGTATGGCTGATATGTTTTCATGTTAAAGTCCTTTCCCTGCAAATGAAAGCAGATGGGCAAGTGACTCTCAAGATTATCTTCTAAGAAGTGAGAGGGTTGGGTTTGAAGACATGCAAAGGCCATCAGAAAACCTGTGTTGCTACGATGGATATCTATGTTAGAAATGTAAATGGATGAGATTAGGCTATACTGGTTTTGGTAACTATGCACATGTGATGCCTGAGCAATGTTTCCTCTGCATACACCAAATGGATAAACCTGGATTATGAGTGCACACAGCAAGATGTGTGGCGCTTTCTAAAGCATATGAGTTTTCTCCCTGCCCGCAGCAACAACATGCACTTTTGTTCACCAACTAAACCACTGTGTGATATTGTGTTCTTGAAAGGTCATGTCTCATCGAAGATAAATGTTTCTCTCGTGGCTAGTTCAGGTGTTATATGAAAATTAATGGAGCAATTTGTCCTGATTGTATCTTCTGCAATCGTTGGGTACCATCTTATCAGAGTTTGCCAAAGCAATGCTTCTCCTACACTGATGGCAGTTCTGCTGAAGCTTGTTTCAACCCTCGTCCCCCCATTACTCACTGTCCCTTGTCCCAGCCTGTGATAAAATCTACACACCAAGCTGTCCATCATAACTTTGTCAGTTGTATTTCAAAGTACAGATACAAGTACAGTTTGAGGTTTATAAGCCAGTGTCATCACTTTCACTATTTAAAAGCCTTCAACGCCTCTTGACTTTATATTTTGTAGGAAAATTAGACGATAGATAAAGACGATAAATGTGCAGACATTCATGTAAATCCAGTCTAAACACAACGAGAGTTTCATTCTAACCAGCTTTAAAGACAATATTCACCACCACTACCGTTCTTTTTCAGCACAGCCTCAACTCAACTTAGACGAGCTTTCTTCTCATTTCTTTACGTCATCTTCAGGAACACTTCCCCTTACATCTTGAAGGATGTTCTTTTCTGGATGTCGGCTACCTTTTGTTCTCCACTCTCCATGGAGATGATCCCACACTGCTTCCGAAACTGCTCAGGTACAGAGACTGTTCTGAAAATGAGAAACAAAAACTTTGTCCTACAGGAAGACCTGGAGAACTGTTCCTCAACAATGCATTAAAATACATGAATGTCTGAAACATTGGTAGCAAACCATGAAGAAATGAGGGGGATTGCTCAGTGCTGTAGGTTAATAATGTTTAGTCTCTTTTTTCAAGGCATTATTTGGTTTCCATCTTTGCTCCTGCAAGCCATCTTGTCCTACAAATATTAGACATTTCTGCAATCTTAACACACCTGATCCATTCAATCAACAACCACTCCTAGGGTTGAAGTGGGTGTACAGAAACAAAATGAAACCTAAAACATGCAGGACAAGCCAGACCTCCTAGACTGAGGTTTGTAACCACTGATATAGAAGATATCTTCGTAGGTCTCTGGTCGGAAGACATTTGAGAAGATTTATGTGATTTCTCTTCACAGTGGGCAGCGGTGGCCTAGCGGTTAAGGAGTTGGCCCCAGGCTCAGAGGGTCGTGGGTTTAAATCCCAGACCAGTTGGGTGCCCTGAGGTACACTTGAGCAAGATACCGTCCTCATCACTGCTCCCTGGGTAATTTCAATAGCTGCCCCCTGCTGCACGGTGTGTTTGGGTGAAAAGCAGAGGTGTAATTTGGTTGTGGCTCACTGTGTGCTGTGCTGTGCACTCAGCAACTCTGTAGATGTCTAGATGAATCTAAAACAGTAGGTTCAGAATTCAACCAGTCATTCTAGAGATCTCCTGCACTGCACATTTATGTGTTTTCTTGTTCTAACACACTCACATCACTCCAGAGAAGGTTCATCAGTTAGTTGCACAGGTGAGTTGGGAGCAAGAACACTAAAATCTGCAGAGCAGGGGTCTCCAGGACCAAGGCTGGAGTCCTGTGCACTATACTATGGCATAAGACTTCATATTCAGCATATAAACAACATTTGTTTAACAAGTCTGTTTGGATGAAACCATGTTTTCACACTCAAACTCCTAAAAAAACTGCAAGGATATTCTTCTGACCTCTATTTTTATCATGGTATCTGCATACAACCCTGACAACCCTGACAAGACTGAGCTTCTCTACTTCGAAGGCCATCAAACTCCGCGTCATGACCTTCTCATCCCCTTTGGGGGATCACTTCTCGTCCCATCTCGATCGGCTAGGAACCTCGGTGTCACTTTCGACAACGAGCTCTCCTTCTCCTCCCACGTCCTTAATCTCTCTAGGTCCTGCCGGCACCTTCTTTTCAACATTAGAAGAATCCGTCCTTTCCTCACCACCCAGGCAACCCAACTGCTGGTCCAGTCCCTGGTCATCTCGAAGCTGGACTACTGCAACTCTCTCCTGGCAGGTCTTCCACTGAAGGCAACAAGACCACTACAATTGATTCAAAATGCTGCCGCTAGACTTGTCTTCAACCAGCCCAAGTTCTCTTCATCCACTCCTCTGCTGCAGGACCTGCACTGGCTCCCAGTGGCTGCTCGTACCAGGTTTAAAACTCTAACTCTCGCTTACAAGGCTACTAACAGCCTTGCACCATCTTACCTGTCGACTCTAATTAAACATCGTGTCTCTTCTCGTCCCCTCAGACCATCAAGCACTGCTCGGCTTGAACCTCCACCGTTGAAAAACAGAGGAAGACACGCATCAAGACTCTTCTCAGTTCTGGCCCCTCGGTGGTGGAACGAACTCCCCCTGTTGGTCAGAACTGCGGAGTCTCTCGCTGTCTTCAAACGTAGATTAAAGACCCACCTGTTCATGGAATTTCTGAGGGACTAATCCCTCCCAACCATCCACTCTCCTACCCTTACTCTTTCTTTCCAAAAAATCTCTACTCTTTCCTACTTTCCCACCCCTGCTCCTCCTCTCAAAAAAAAAAAAAAAATTTGATGTATACTTGTTTTAAGAGCTCTTAGTCTGTTACTTAGGTGGTACTAGCTAATTAACAGTTCTGATCTGTGCTGGTTACCAAGATGACGATCGATTGTGGAAATAAAGCACTGTTGTAAGTCGCTCTGGATAAGAGCGTCTGCTAAATGCCGTAAATGTAAATGTAAATGTAAATGCATACTAAAACGTATCTGAGTCTCTGCTACTCTTAAGAGGTCTTTGTAAACATGTGTAAAAATATATGGAATACATACGTTATGCAGCATTTTTAGCTCTTTATTGATTGGGTTAGTTTTATGTAGTCTTTATGTGTAAGATTGTGTAATTTTTAAGTGCGCTTAGTTGTTTTTTTTTTTGCAGATTTGCTGGTTCTTGGACACAAATATGAAAATGAAGAATGATTTCATAATTGCTAACAGTGCTGTAGAGATGTTATAACTGTCTGTGCCTTAATGCTTCATGTTGGAAATGTAATAAAAGTGATTTTGAAACGTTTGGCTCAGTTATCTTGAACTTGTTCCACAGACATGATTTGACACCCAAGGATTTGATCCGTTTATAGAAGGCCGCCCACTTAAAAACATTGTTGCATTATTGTATACAATAAAGCAACGTCTCTATGGACTGTACCTTTTGCTGGGATGCGCAGCAGCACCCCTGGTTAGGGGAAGTAGATTAGACAACAGATGGATGGACAGCAAGGTTTCCCGGCCAAAACCTGGTCCTTTACACTCTCAGTACATTCCTGTAATTTTTACTTTATACTCTCAGTACATTCATGTACTTTTTATACTCTCAGTGCATTCATGTACTTTTTATACTCTCAGTGCATTCCTGTACTTTTTATACTCTCAGTACATTCCTGTACTTTTTACTCAGTACATTCCTGTACTTTTTACTTTACACTCTCCGTACATTCCTGCACTTTTTACTTTACACTCTCAGTACATTCCTGTACTTTTTACTCTCAGTACATTCCTGCACTTTTTACTTTACACTCTCAGTACATTCCTGTACTTTTCACTCAGTACATTCCTGCACTTTTTACTTTACTCTCAGTACATTCCTGTACTTTTTACTTTCAGTACATTCCTGCACTTTTTACTTTATACTCTCAGTGCATTCCTGTACTTTTTATACTCTCAGTACATTCTTGCATTTTTTACTTTACACTCTCAGTACATTCCGGCACTTTTTACTTTACACTCAGTACATTCCTGTACTTTTCACTCTCAGTACATTCCTGTACTTTTACCTTGGTAAAGAAGTTGAATCAATACTACTTCAATAAGGAATGGGTGTTGCTGTGACTCACTTCGACTTGTTCACAATCTAATAAACGAACAGGACAAACACTGAAATGTTCAGACCAGCGGAGTTGGGGAACACCTCAGTGGAGGAGTTTGGAGCAGATGCCACAGGGGCCAGTGAGTTTTTGTGAGTATGCTAGGAATGAAATGAACTCCCACCGTTCAAAGATCTGACCTGGGCTGAGGCTCTCCAAGTGCAGGGCTGTGTGAGTGCATACCTTCGCTGATCTTTCAATTCCTCCTTCATCTCCTCTGTGTGACCCTATCCTCCCCTGATCCCAAAAGCAGTGCTTTAACTCGGGAGGGCTCGCGCTCCACCAAACAATCTCCTGCTGGATCTCTGGTCCAGCTTTCTAAAAGAAACTCCCAAATAAGCACTAGTTCTCTGGGCGCACCAGTTTCTTACCAAAGAAAAATGAGAATTTCTTTTTTTTTGCTCCAAACGCACTCTGGGAGTGCAACGCAACGGAGACGGGAAAGACAGATTGGAGGATAAGACGAGCACAATTTTACACCAAGGTCACATGAAGAATGTCCCGAGGCCAAAAGCTCCAATGCACATTCCATTCATTTAAACAAAGGTTTTTTTTTCTCTTATTCTACTTCCGTCACACTTAAAGGTCCGTTAGCGCCACTTTCTCATGAAGACATGAAGACTTAAACCTTCAGTTGACTTTTTACTGCTCGATGAACCGAATGCTATCAAGTACATCGTTCATACAGTGGAACACGAGATCAACAGAACTGCAGGAAAGACATCAGTTTGCACTTTCAGAAAATTGAAAAAAAGGAGACGATGATATGTAACTGATATATACAGACAGAAATCGTGTGGGAGGTTAAAAAAACAGGAAGTCGTTAAAGCAGGTGGTGAGAGAAATCTAGATTCATAATAAAACAACAGAATATTCCAAAGTCCTGATGAAGTTATCAAATCAAAACTGTGCCCTTTGGTTAAAAAAAATACCTGATCTGTCAACAGCAGCTCTGTAACAGCACGAAACAAATACACAAAATGCGAATACATTAGGATAAATAATAATAATAAAAAAAATTATAATCTAAACAGCCAAGAAGGGCATCTAAAGAAGGTTTGTAAAGGAATGTAAAGCTTTTCTTTATATTAACTTACAATACTGCTGATGATGTCATTCACAAATTTTGTAAAACATCATTTACACGTTTAGTAAACTTATACAATTAGCAAAGCTTGAAAAATTGTATAATTTACAACTTTTGTAAAAGTATGTCATTTAAAATGGTCGCAAACACCAAAACTGTAAAATGATGAAACAGATTTTGCAAAGTTATAGAATTTCACAAAATTTGCAAATTAATGGGTTAAAAAGATGTTAACTTACTCACTTTGTAAGCTAATTTACACATTTGGTAAAGTTAAATTGTATTTTTTTTTTCAATTTGAAATGTGCAGTTTAATTTTGCAGACTGGTGTCATTTACAGACTTGACGGTATTATTTAATTTGCGTGTTTGTGAGTTTACAAATTGCAATTTTGGTAAAAATGAGTCCATTTACAGTTTTGTGAATTTATATCATTTACAACATTTGTTGCACCATTATCCGGCGTCATTTTTGCACAGTTCCACAATTTTTTCAGTAAAATCTTACAATTTACAAACTTTGTGAAATTTGATGAGTTACAAATTTTGCTTGAGCCATAGAATGTAGTTGTTTGTCATTCTTCTAGCGATTTCAAAGTCGGTGGGCCACACGGTAAACATGAGGGCGCCGTGAAACCCGCCTTGGTAATGTTCATGCGTTACGTCCACGCCGGCCTGGCGCAAGCGCGTGACATACATCATGCCGTCGTCCCTCAGGACGTCATATTCGCACGTCAGCACGTAGGCCTTGGGCAGCGGGCGCAGCACCAAGTCGGGCACCAGCAGCGGCGAGGCCCGCGGGTCTGTGATGGAATGGGCGGGGCCGTTGGAGCTTTCAGGGGTCTCAGTCGCCTCTATAGGTGGGGCGCTGTAATTGTACGCCTGGCGGTACGACTCCGGCAGGAAAGCACTCCAGTTGACGAACTTCAGCAGCGCGGCCGATTCAGGACTGTTGTGGCTGTTGGCCAGCATGGCCTTGAAGAAGGATTTGTCGGTAGTGAAGTACTCGCTCCAGAAGCGA
The DNA here is from genome assembly GCA_017165825.1 of Hepsetus odoe. Classification (NCBI taxonomy): domain Eukaryota; kingdom Metazoa; phylum Chordata; class Actinopteri; order Characiformes; family Hepsetidae; genus Hepsetus; species Hepsetus odoe. The sequence continues at coordinate 20,136,169 of CM029387.1, forward strand.
ACCATCAGCGTGCGGGGCAGGATGGGCATGTGCTGGTTCTGCTGGTAGGATGGGGTGTTAAGGTCCAGGGCCTGCAGGACTGGGTAGATCAAGGCTTGTACCTTCAGCTTCACGGGCTGCTTTGGGTCCAACTGCAGCTGATATCAGAAACAAAAGCGTGGGTTTAAAAGTTATAAAGTTTTCTTATCAGGGGACGAGGGTAGTGGACAGTATATGGGACGGGATAGATGGCAGGGTGTGTGTGTGTGATTTGGAGGGATGATTTGTGTTCATATATAGTTAATAAAACCAACATGATGAAGGTCCATCTGCACTCCCACCTGCTGGGTCACCGCAGCTGCCAGGTTGCCCCCTGCACTGTCCCCTGACACAGCCACCCGCTCCGGGTCCACTTTGTACCTTTCCAGGACGTCTGCTTGAAGGAAGTGCTTGACTACGCGGTACACGTCTTCAAATGGGACAGGAAAGTGGTGAGGTGGCGCCAAGCGGTACCTGCACAGAGCTCAGGTGAGATTTCTCTCGAACCTTTACACAATACAAGGAAAACAATCTCCATCTTTATTGTTGTAAAGATGTGAATGAGCTAAATGGAGAAACTTGCTTTCTGCAGGCTTAAGGTTTAGGCTAGAAGTGAACTGTATTACTTCAAATGCAATTTTAAAACTCCACTAAATATTAATTCTACAGTTTAGAAAGCACCAAATTAAGCTCAGCGTACCATCTTGAGCCTTGACCTTAGCAACACTTCCATATAAGGAGTTGTTTTTTGCTACCAAGGGGATTCACAGGTACTTCTTTTGCGGTACCAGCAATCCTCTTAGGTTAAACAATATCTTGAGGTTTTAAGTGACCCAAAGGTTTCGAGATAATTACTGAACCTGGAACGGTTTCCCAGGTCTCCTCAGTGGTGATACACCTGCGTCGGTTCAGGAAGGTCTTCATAACTTTCTCATGAATTGAATCAAGTGTCTCTGAGCAGCTACAAAACAGCAATAAGGGCTTTCATAACCGGCGCACAATAACTGCCTTTATATTATTATCTCTCAGCTCTGTGAAAGTTCAGGATAACTATTGTTTACTCCTCAGGCATCATACCAAACCCGTCTGAAAGTCACAAATCCATCGGAAAGTCTCCTTAGTGGAATTTCCGAAACACTGCTTTAGGCAGATCCCTGGCTTATTGTATTTGCACCATGTAGCCTGGGTGAGGCAGAGCGCGGTACAATGCACTGTTTGGACAAGCACAGCTGAAAGGATCTGGACACAGACCTTTTTGGAGCCGACATGGTCCATCAGTGACACTGGACTATTCAGTTAACTCCTTCACCATCCGGCTTTACTAAATCTAGTCTGGGTTCAGGCGAAGGCCACTTGCTTTAGGGTAGTTAAACTTGCAGAGTCCACTGGCTGCTCACAGCACACCATAAAATCCCTTCAAACCACACAGTCACACTTTCAGAACGAAGAAAAACAGGAACTTCTTTGTGCTGATAGAGGGGAAAAAAGTGACATAATACTCACTCTACAGAAACAACAACTGCATTGAGCTCTGTAACCATCTGTCTGGCCAGAAGATCGTAGGGTCCCATTCCTGCAGTTAGGCAAGCAGAGAAGAAAAGTAAAGGACATGTAAATAAAATAGAGGTCTACAACTGATCATGCTAAACAGTGGCTTTTCTACCACTGACCAGTGAGGCTTTCATAGCTTTGGGCAATTTTACACTCGAGTATGATAACTTTATAATGTACCATCACCTTCGATTGGAGAACCAACATGGCTGACACCAAACCACATTGTTAGGTCGTGATTTTAGGGTTGTTTTTAAAGCTGGCACCATGACACTGTTCGGTTGTTATTTGTAGGTCGGTCTCACAGGGGTCTGTTCATTTTTGCTTAGGCCCTAGTTACACCACTCCTAATTTTCCAAAATTGATCACCCCATGACAGCAGAGTAAATGAAAGCAATATAAAGCCTCCATGCCAGTGACTGTAGTTATCTGGCACAATGCTGGCATGAGGTTGGCATTGAAAGCAGCTTGACCAGACTGTGCGACATCCCATGTCACATCACGTTATCAGTGTAATATCAGCCATCTAACGGCTGGTTACCGAGGGTTACCGCCGTCAGGATGCATGTCTGACGGTTCCACCAGATGGTTTTGTTTTTGCAAACGGGGAAGGATTTGTGGTGTTGCTTTTTAAATGGACATGTTTGAAAGTTTCATTAATCAATACTGATAAATAATACATTATTTTCATTTGTTTTTTAATAAATGAACTAATTAATGACATATTTAAACAATGTAAAAACTAACCAAAAATGTTTTGGCATCAATAACTGGATTGCTATGTTTAGCGTGGCCTAATGTTTAGGGACTAGGCCCCAGGATAGAACCACTAGGCTGCCCTGAGGTCCCCTTGGGAAAGGTACCGTCCCCATTGCTGCTCCCTGGGTGCTGGGTATGGCTGCACAGGGTGTGTGTGGGTGAAAAGTAAAGGATACATTTTGCTGTGGTTTACTGTGCTCACAAGGACAAACGGTCACTTTCACTTGTGTTGATATCAGGAACGTCCTACTTTAGCTTCTGATTATTTAAATTAAAGGAACCCTAAACATATGAGTAAAAATGATGAAGCTGGAGGCCTAATTGGGATAATTATAGCAGCCCTTATCTACGGATTAAACCTGAGATTTTCTCACTGCATGTCAGAAACCTAAAATGTTTCGGTGTTGAGCAACTGAGGTCATGTAGTTCTGAGTGGGGCGGGACTCACTGGAGCTGCCCAGGCACCATCCTCCCCCGTGCAGATAGATAATGGCTCTCCTCATCTCTCCAGCTCCTCTCTCCTGCCTGGGCTGGTACACCACCACCTCCACACCATCGAAAAGCTCTTCCGCCACCTGCACCCGCTCGTCGGACACCAACACCACCCGCTCGGCGAACGTGATGAACATCATCACGCCCATGTAGTCCTTCAGCCCCAAGAGCTCACTGAGCTCTGCCTGGAGAGAGATGGAGACAGACATGAGAAAGGGGAGGATATGGACAGATGGACAGGAAGTGACTTATAAGGACTTTATTCCCCTGATTAGTGTCTCACTGTTGGATAATTCATCTGCAGTGATGTGAGAATCGCAGCCTTTCAAATGATAATTTTGATACAAAAACGAGAACTTGTTCAGCTCAAATCGACGGGCACCCAGAGACTGTCGATTTCCTGACTGATTTCCTGAGTGTTCTTTATGAACAGTTGTCTCAAAATTAAAAATTGGACATAGTTTTCATTTAAAAAGCATTTAGAACTGTATCACTCCTAAAGGGTTCTGTCAGAAGCTGTAGTTGGCTGGTGTAGAGAAGACAAAATGAAGAATGACTGCAAAGCTGACCAACACTGAGGGCCCATGATGCAGCCACATGGCTGGAGGTCATGCAGAAGACTGGTCAGTTCAGCGTCTCATATTTCCAACCTCACGATGATGTTGAATCTGATTTGTTCAGAATAGAGTTAAAAAAAGATATTCGGCACAACCACTCGTTCCTTTTTTGCCTGCAAGGATCCAGACTTACTTGTATTTTTAATGTTGAGGAACAGTTCTCCAGATCTTCCTGAAGGACAGTGTTGTTGTCTCTCATGTTCAGTCCAGTCTCTGTACCTGAGCAGTTTGATAGTTCTGTGTTGGTTAATCCACACAGTGATCTACGTCTGAACCTTCAAGCAGAACAAAGCGTCTAACTTAAGACATGAAGCAGTGAAGAACCAGGTGCAGATGATTCCAGACGATCAGGGGATTAGTTAACTGCTGATGCTGAACGCTGAGTGGGTGGAGCAGTTCATTTAATCCCAATATGCCAAAGTTAAAACAGTTTGAGAAGATAAGAAAAGCATTTACACCAACAAGATGATTTCCCAAATAAATATAATGAAATAAGGGGCTTGAGACTCTCGACAGTGCTGGAGCCACACCAGGCAGCTGAATGGAGCTTCCTGAAGAGTTGAGTTTACCTTAATCTGCTTCACCTGATCCACATAATCAATCTCTTCAAAAGACCTTGATCAGCCGGATGAGCGTGAGACTGGGGGGTTGGAGAAGCAGGTCTACATCTGTCCTGATCGCCCCACTCATTGCAATTCCAAAACCAAATGGCCCAATGGCATTTTCCTGAACTTTTAAAGACGAACTGTTTCTAAAGTCTTACTTCAACAAGCGGTCACCGTGGTTACACTTTTTAAGGACAAAAGTAGCCTGAGAGTGACGCTTCTGGAACAAATCTTAATGAACGTCTATGCTGATTATTGTCAGCTGAAATTAAAGCCTTATGTAGATGTCAGGCGTCGTTATGGACCCAGTTCTTTAAGGCACCCCGTCAATGTTTCCCTCAGGCTTAAGCTTCACCCGGTCCAGCAGATCCTTTTCATTTCCACCGAGGTCAAGCATCCGCCAAGTGCATGTCAAAGTGAGCTTCGGGGCTGGAGAAAACAGGCCGGCGATATTTCAGGCTTTGCAACGTGGTGGGTTTTTAATAACTTTCTGAGAAAGGTGCTTCGTGAAGATCCCACAAAGTCCAGTGTGATGAACCTGAACTTCTCTGGACCAGGGACCCCGTCCAGCTCCAGGTCATTCACAGGGAGGCTGTGGAAAGCTCCAGGCTTCAGAAGCACCATAAATAAGTATTGATTTCCATAATAAGGGCCTATTATTAGCCCGGTGCTCGGATTATGATCTGACATAATCTGTTGTAACCGCCGCCCTGCAGTATTAACACCTTCACTCGGAACACCGCGGCGTCACAACATAACTAACGGGTTCCAGCACAAGTGTGTAACCACCGTGTTCACACAGCGTTACACCAACAGAACGTCCATCACCTGCTGGAACAAAACCACATCACTTCACCGAAGAGACGAGACGATAAAACACCGAGCAGCGCAGACGGACTCCTGTTCTGTAACCGGATCAGTCCCTTCACACCTGAACACACACACACACACACACACACACACACATTACACCTGAACACACACACACACACTACACCTGAACACACACACACACTACACCTGAACACACACACACACACACACACTACACCTGAACACACACACACACACACACACAACTACACTTGAACACACACACACACACACAACTACACCTGAACACACACACACACACCTACACCTGAACACACACACACACTACTCAACCTGCACACCTTTACCTGAACACACACACACACACACACAGCTCTACCTGCACACACTGATTCCTGCGGAGGAAGCTGTTCAGTAATAATCAGGTAGTTTTTTTACCAGGTGGCTTAAACTCCTGAAGAAAGAGTCTGTGATCATGAGTTTCCATCTCTGCTCGATGTTCTCCGGAATGGGGGAGTAGATGTAGTTCGCCGTGAACGCGCTCAGCACTAACAGCCCCAGCGCTGCTCCGGACCGCATGTTGAAGCGCAGCTCGGCGGGAACGGCGCTGAGCGGGAGCGCGCAGCTTAACGGCGCGCCTCGCACTAAATCCGAGGGTGGGGGCGGGGTGGGGGGGTGATTAATTTTGGAGCGGACCGAGCCGGCACGTGCGCGCGTCTCCGAGGGAACATAGTCAGGCGCGTGGCGCGCGCTGTCTTTCAGAGTTCCTAAAGGGCGAAGATCCGATTCATTAGTGAATCTTTTGTTTCAACCGACTCCTTTGAACTTTTCTAAAATGTCAGCATTGATTCAATGTCTACTGAACTCTAGCGGTAGCTAAAATACCTATTTTTGCGGTTGTTTATGCTTATACTTGATTTCTCAGTGTGTATTATCATGACAATCACGCACACACACACACATATATATAAATATTATGTGTATATATTAATTATTGTTCATAAATTATATTACCAGTTAAACTACATCAATGCAGAAATATTAATTATTTGCCCCCTAATTCTTTTTTCTTTTTCTTAATACCCATCACAGTCTTCAGAATCAGCCTGGTGAGATAAAATATAGTAGAAAGGTTCAAAGGAATCGGTTCAGGAATTATGAATCGAACCCATCCTCCCGACTCCTGAGGTCCAACGGTCTCGGGTGGCGCGCGCTGGCCTCGCGGCGTTTCCTCTGGCGCGTCCCTCGTGAGCGGCTAAAGGGGTTAGCATGAGGGCTGGAAAAAACGGCGTAGAGTAAAAAATCATCCGCAAACACCACCTCAGATAGAGTTTAAATGTAGGAACGATACACTTTTACCTCAGAAACACGACCCTTCGCCAAAGTCCGGGATATTTTAAGCTTCTTGAGCAAAGAAACGTGGCTGAACTCTTCAGTAAACGTGTCCGTGCTCTGCTAAATATAGCCCCCGGTGTCAAGTGTTTGAAACCGGAGTTTTCTTACAGTACTGCACCATGAGAGGGGCTTTCACACTGTGTAAAAGTCTAGTTCCCCTCCTTTCTTCTTATTTTGCTTCCAAAGTGCCAGACCTTCTTGCATTTGTTGTTGAGGAACCGTTCTCCAGGCACCCTGAAGGACAGTGCTTAAAGACAGAAGGTTTTTTGGGTCATCTTTGAAGTTTGACGGCTTTGAACGCTCAGATGTAGATCACTGTGGATCAGCCAACAAAAAACACAGACAAACTGCTCAGGTACAGAGACTGGACTGAAAATGAGAGACAACAACACTGTCCTTCAGGAAGATCTGGAGAACTGCTCAGGTACAGAGACTGGACTGAACATGAGAGACAACAACACTGTCCTTCAGGAAGATCTGGAGAACTGTTCCTCTACAATATATTAAAAATACAAGAATATATGGATTTTTTTGTATTTTGAAGTAAAATTTGAAGAAATGATGGGCACGGTGCTGTTAATGTCCCAGGACAGTACTTTGGACAGGAAGGCTAAAATGGGAGAGTTCTTTCTCAGCATTGGACATTCCTAAAGTGTCTTGATGCCGGTCAACCTTTCTTCCAGGGCTGAAATGCTATATGCAAGCTACACAACTTACCAACTTTCTCAAAAAGACTTCACCCTAAATGCTCCATGTGGTAGCTTTTGAAGTTCGCACATGGCCGTGCTCTAGGAGACTCTTGTAGATACAGGCCTCAGCGTTGGTCATGTGCCATGTGTCCATGCACGTGAGCCTGTTTTCCTCTTCTCTGAGTTCTCTGTTCCGTAACTTTATCGAAAGAGTTTCAGCCTCTAATTGGGCAGAGTGGGGGATGCCTGGCTGTCTGCTTCCACTCGTGATCAGGACCGCTCATGCGGTGGGACGTTGGAGAAGGCTGAGGTGAAAGCCCTTTAGGGGAAGATCAATGCGATGTGCTTGAACATCAGATCAGTTCTCCAACTGTCTGGGAGTTCCCTCACAGTTCGCTTCTTCGCCCACGCACCAATCGACTCCTTCAGCATCGGGGAAGCTCCAGAACAGTTTCTGTCTTTTCAAATAGATCTTTTTTTGTAAGTTCCTCTTTCAAGCCACCTGACTCCCTATCCTTTTAAATGAAGATGTTTCTTCCAAACACCTTGCGTTCTTGAGTGCACGTTCAGATTTTTTTTCTTGTTTTTTTCTATTATAGATCAAAACCAATGGTTTCTGACGCCCACTGACTAGCACTCATGCTGTGACTGGGACTCAAACATGCAGACAGAATCTTTTTAATTGAGTAGAGGAGGGAAACTTTGGCACATCAGCAGATTTTCGAAGCACTGAGAAACGTTGAGAGCCAAGAGCTTGCCAGAAGTTCTCAGCGTTGGTCAGGAATGCTGGTGTCAGGCCATACATAGGTTAAGCCTGTCACAATAATTTTACCGTTCCTAGATAATAACTCACGATGCTTAAGTGATTCTTCAACAAACTTTAAAGGGGCAAGAGCTAGGATTTTTGTTGGCCCGGGTTGTGGTCCAGGTTGTCTTGGTTTGCTTGGGAAAGCTTGATTTCAAAATTTCTAAACAACGATTGATATTTCTTCATGCAGATTCAATTTAAACAAGTCTACAATAAGTACAATATCTTCCACAATGCAAACTAATGCTTAACATTCAACCCCATGTACATCCAGTTGTTTTGCACCCATAAACCAAAGAAGTCAGACATGTTAAATCTATCATGTTGGAAGGATGTGCTCCTGGCACAGCTTGGTCCCTAATCAAGAGTTAGCAACCATCTCTTTTCATCAACAAAAAAATGAAGAGACACTTCTTTCCTGTTCTTGCATTGATGCAAAATGAAACATGGTCTCATACTGTTTCAGGTTGTGTGGGTGCAATCCAAGCTTTGACCTGATTTGTCCTGCTTGAGCATATCTATCTCGTTCTGCTTGGAACTATTGATTGACAAGCTCCCTAGAGAAACATTTGCATTCAAGGCCTAACTACTCAGGTTGCTTTACCCATACTAGTGTCTGTACTCTTTTGTAGAGTTGACGCTCAGGTTGTCTAACACCAGTTTCCCCAGAATGTTGGGTGAATCCTTGCTTGGATGCTTTGGCTTGCCTATCCCAGGCCAAAGTCTCCAACCATTTTAACATCCAACAACACTTGGCTAACTGCACCTGAGACATCTTCTCAGCCATCACTATCACTTTAGCTGGTCCACAAACTGAGCCGTATGGAAAGTCCATTGTTGGCGTCAACACCCAAGCTATCCAGATCTGCACATTGTCTATTGCCTGTAGAGATCCTGCCCTGGTTCATGTGTCAGGGCTGATATTAAGTTTAATGCTGAGCTCACTTTCTTTAGGGAATGTGACATCTTCTAACATGCTCTTCTGAAAGTTCGCCATATTTGCTATTAGTCTTTGTACTTTGGAAAGTACTTTGTACTTTGGAAAGTTTGGAAAGAAACTTTTCAGATTACACTGAAGACCACCTTTAACCAGCTAAATATTAGAGGGCCCACATTGTGAGTACACTTAGGAAAGCTCAATGGAAACTATTTCTATGTTCCCTCCAGCAGCTTCCTTTGGTATTAATGTCTTGAGTTGAGCCTGAGGTATGTTCTCATCCATTAGTATTCAGGCATCACCGATTTGATGGCTCTACTGGTCAGCGTGGCGTCCATCTTCTTTCCCTGGACCCCGTTCCTTGATATAGCTGGATACTGAACCCATGGCAGCATCCGTGTCAACCAGCTATGTTGGAAGACTTAGTGTTTATTTATCCATCCATCCATCCATTTTCTGCCGCTTGTCCCAAACGGGGTCTTGGGGGAGTGCTGGAGTCCAACCCAGCGCACACAGGGCGAAGGATGGGGGACGCACCCTGGACAGGTCGCCAGCCCAGTGTTTATTTATTTATTATTTTTTTATTTAAATGTATCTTCTCCTGGTCCTGTGTGTGCTAGTTCACACAAAGGACACTACAGAGAAAAGATGTCCCCTGTAGTGTTATTTTGTGCAGCAGTGTTCTTGCTGCTGGGGCAAGGGTGTGATATATGGTCATGTTATCTACATCATAGCTAGGCCGAACTGAGACGTTGCCTGGGGTTTTCAAGATTCTGTATTTTTCCACACGCATACAGCTCTATAAAAACAGACAAAGCATGCTCTCAGCTTATCTGACTGCTTCTGCTCCCAATGTACTCGACGGCTTTCTACTATTAAAACTTTGCTTACGTAAGAGACGAGTCCTGAGAGTGTTCATCTGATTTCCACAACACCGCTTATAAAAAGAGGGAATATAACTGAGATTTTATGAGTTTAAGATCAGCAACAGTCATGCAGGTCATGCATATCTTTTAATTGTATTCCTGTCTGAGTCATATGTTGACAGTGCTGGTGTGAGCAATGACCTGCACAAGGTGTGTCCAGAGTGCTTTGCACCACACCTCAATCATTCACAACGTGCAGGACCACAGATATTTTCAGAGCAATTTTTACTGGTATTACAATAGACAAACTCCAGCTTTTCTGTAAACATTTTTATTCATGCAGTTGCTAAAACAACGAGCTATTACATTACTGTAGTGTTTGAAATTGATAAATTTACATCTAAGATAAAGGAGGGTTTTGTAAATGTTAATTTTTCAAGGTGTGTGCTGCTAATGTCTTGCTGCCAGATATCACATTAAACCTTTAGAGACCTTTAGAGAGCTGGTACCATGAGAGGGACCCTCATAATAATAGGGGCAGCGGTGGCCTATTGGTTAAGGAGTTGGTCCCAAGATCAGAAGGTTGTGGATTTGAATACTAGACCAGTAGGTTGCCCTCAGGTACGCTTGAGCAAGGTACTGTCCCCGCCTCTGCTCCCCAGGAGCTTTCAATAGCTGCCCCCTGTTACATGTGTTTGTATGGGTGAAATGCAGAGGTTGAATTTTGTTGTGTCTCACTGTGTGTTGTGCCGTGTTTCACAATGACCAAATAGTCACTTTCACTTAAAAATAGGGCAGTTTAATGTTATGGCTGATTAGTGCACATTTCAAAGTGATAATTTAAGAAGATGCCACCTCTGTAAAAGTGGTATCAAATACAGAATGACCTTTTTTGTTGCGCAGCCACATACACAGTGTTTTCTTTGAAGCATGATGTTAGGCAGAATAGCTGACGTAACAGAATACGTAGCGACTGCTGCAGTGTGTCAAGCTGTTCAATGAGTGCTTGGTAGAATCATGTGATTGAGAGATCTCTAGCTTGAAGGTGTAGTTTTTAGTGGTTCAACTGAGGGGAAAATGACAAGAATGTACTCATGAATCCTTTATGTGAGGTTGGTTAAGCTTTACAGACAAGAACCCTTTTCATCCAAATGAGAACTTTGTAACAGATGACTCACTTCAACACCCACAACCCCAAATAACCACTTTAAAAAGTGTTTTAAAAGCCAAATATTTGTTCAACTCTTCTGATAAATTGGGCATAATGTGCGTGCAATTGAACCATCATTAGCAGAGGCCTGATTTATATGAACTTTGACGTCAAAGTTTGGGAATAATACTTTGTTTGCATACATAAATATGTATTTTGACACAAAAATCATTGTATGCAACACTTTTTCATAAGGTTGATTTGTTCTTTGCCAGCATTTTGTATTACGTGTGTCCAAACCAGCACTTGTGAGTGAAGAATAGACTTATTGTTGTGTCAGACTTTAATTTATGGGTTTTTGTTTTTTGTTTTTAAAACAGACTGGTCCTTCAGGAACATGTCAGAGGGAGTTGGAACTGCACTGTTGAGCCAAACTGACTATTTTCCGCCAGTTTCTAAACCATAGTGATTGCCTACGGTTAAGCACGGTTAGAGAGGAAAAACATGTTGCTGTTGAAGGCCATTGTGAGGTAAAGGTGAAGTGAAAATGACTATCTGGCATTGTGAAACATTAAAACACACAGTGAACCACAGAAAAATAGTGCAGCCATATCCAGCACCTGGGGAGCAGTGTTGGGCATGGTACCTTGCTCAAGGGTTCCTCAGTGCCTTCAGGTCCGAACCCATGAGCTTCCGAGCACAGGGCTTCTTTTATAAACACCACGGCCCCGTTTGGGCAAGATCCTGCTCTTCAGGGATGAAGATTATTCATTTTCGAACTAATCGAAATTAATTAGTTTCATTAGTAAGGTTTCATAACTGCAGAGTTTCTATGTAAAGTGAAACTTTGGATCCAGGGCTCATTGTGCAATTTGACCCTGACTGAATTTCTGATATTCTTTTAAAAAGGTAATACCTGACCTCAGTATAATCTAGTGTCAGTAAAGACACTTCAGAAAGCAAAAGTTCCCTGAAAAGGTCTGGTACCTACTCTGTATTTCATTATTTATTCATTCAAACTAGTATTTAAATGAATACAATTTGGTGGCCTGGTGTTTGTCACAAGGTTGGAAGATTGTGGGTTCAAACCCCTTACCAGTAGGTTTCCCTGAGGTACCTTTAAGCAAGGTACCATCCCCATCACTGCTCCCCGGTGGCTTTCAATAGCTGCCCCCTGCTGCACAGTGTTTGTGTGCATGGGTTAAATGCAGAGGTCCAATTTCGCTGTGTGCCGTGCTGTGACCTTGCAATGACGAGTTGTCACTTTCACTTTTAAAGCCGTATGGCTTACGTTATACAAGAGACGTTATACATGGTCACACCATGAATTCAAACTTATGCATCAATATCTCAGTTCTAAATCTTAATCTTTTATGGAGAGCATACCAGGTTGAAGGAGGAAGATACAGAGGACAGGAAGAAATGGAAATGGATGATCCGCTGTGAAAGTGAAAGTGACAACCCTTGTCATTGCGAGGTCACAGCACTGCACACCATGAACCACAACGAAACTGGACCTCTGCTTTTAACACATGCACACAAAAACCGTGCAGCAGTGGGCAGCTATTGAATGTGCCCGGGGAGAAGAAGGAAATCATACCATGTATTGGGCAAACATGGAAATATCCTTTGAAAAAGCATGTATACTTTCTACAGCGTTGTAAAATTCTTTGTGTTAATTCTATGTAAAATTTTTCTAAATCCTGCTGCAACATAAGACACCTCAATCAAAGAAAGCTCTATAGGTGGTCTGGTGGTAGAATACTTGCTTATGAACCTATGGCTCAAGAGGTCCCAGGTTCAAATCCCACCTCTAGCACTACCACCACTGGGTCCCTGAGCAAGACCCTTAACCCTGAGTGTCTCCAGGGGGACCGTCCCTGTAATTCGGACATGGAAGTCGCTCTGGATAAGTAAATAAATTTAAGTAAATAAATCTGGATAAGTAATAAATTTAAATCAATATATTCAAAATAATAACTTCTTTTATAAACAGATTTTGAAGGATTCTGTTCTTTTTGAGTCAAGATACATATTTATGTTGGTAAACAGGCATTTTTCATACAATATCTTATATATATAATATCTTTCAATCAGTGGTGGCCTAGTGGTTAGGATGTCGGCCACGTGATCGGAGGATCGGAGGTTCGAACCCCTTCCCAATGGGTTGCCCTGAGGTACCCTTGAGCAAGGTGCCTGCAATGGGCTGGCGACCTGTCCAGGGTGCGTCCCCCGTCCTTGCTCTGTGTGCGCTGGGTTGGACACCAGCGTGACCCCGTTTGGGACAAACGGCAGAAAATGGATGGGATCTTTCAACCACCCTACATTTAGACACCCTTTAATACAAGAAAGCACACAAAAATGCCAAAAGAGACCATCTCCTTCCCTCTGTTGGAGCTCACCTAGTGCTACATTGCATCACTTATGCCTTGAAAACATCAGTCTGAGGTATTTATTACCCCATTATCAGTAAGAACTGCTTATCTCTCTGTTGTTAGGCATTGCAGAGCTATTGATTTACCAACATATCTGAGGAAGAATGGAATGTGGATAAGGTGACACAAAGATCTTTTAAATTCTTGAACATTGAAGATTGAGGTCCCAGTTTATGAGATGCTCCTGTTTGCTCCCTTCACTATAAAGGAGCGCAGATTATCACCCACACGTTACCATCTCCATCAGTGACGCATCATGTCAGGGTGGGTCAATCACTTATTTATGTTGATCAGATATTTTGAGTCTCTTCACAGCCCAGCATTGACTCTAGAATCTGCAAAGCCCAGGAAACACTGCGGTGCCTGAAATCATACCAGCACAGCACACAATATCAAGCTGTAATGATTGCTCCACTGTCCAAACAATATCTGGACACCGGTGGTCCCGTGGAGATCCATTTTCATAATCAGTTCTGAAGCAACAAAAAGGCTAGAGTTTCACACTAAGAAAAAGCCTTAAACATTTTTATACAGCAGAGCTTTTTGTAAATCCATTATTGTTATTTTTCATAATTATTTACTCTTCATTATTGTGTATATATAAATATATATATATATATATATATATATACACACACACACAACTAATGAACAATCAAACATCAAATTGAAAAAGAAAAGGTTTGAGCTGCATATAACTGCAAGAAAAGTGTTCTAGAAATAATAAATTCATACAAAATATATAATAAAAGTGTGCCTATATGAAAGGCTTATCTGAAGAAAAGATCTGAGTAACAGAAATCAGCATTTTTGACTTCCTCTTTCATTGCTTCCTGGCTTCTTCCAGTGTTCTGTTCTTCTAATGATTTCTAGTATTTTTAGATTTAATGGTTATTTAATGATTTTAATGTGCTCAATGTTACGTATTCAAAGTGTCTTTTTAATGGCTGTAATAGCATTTAATGATCATAATGTGTGTTTTGTTTTCAGGGAACAGGATTGAGAACACAGATATAAATCTATGGTTGGGAAACTTCTACCATTTGGAAAACAGCTTCCTTCTCTGTTGTTCCATTTTGGGCATTTCTAGAATTCAGTCATTTCAGAGCTGCTTTAAAGAATGTGGATTGAGTTGTTTTTGAAATTTCTCAAGTGCTTGTGGCCAGAAGAGGGCTCTCTAACTCTAAGGCCCCACACATTTGCAGTTTGTGTGATTGTAAAGCAGATTTCATCTAAAGACCCATTCACTCACTCATTTTCTTAGCCGCTTGCATTGGGTAGGGTCTGTGGCAGTGCTGGAGGGTGTCGCATGGAAGTCACACAGGGTCAATTAAACAACTCCAATCCACCTGAGAGGCAGGTCTTTGGATGGTGGGAGAAAAACAGCTCTTGGCGGAAACTTCTAGGAGAGAAAGCTTCAGAACTGCTGCTTTAAGTAACCACATGTGGTTCCCTACTTTGATTTATTCTAATTAGTATGCTTGATGTCTCTGAACTGGTCTCTCCAGAGTGTTTCTCCACTTTCTTCCTATGAGGGCCATGATTGGCTCCAGCAGCCCCATTCCTCTGGCTAAATGGATGCATAGGTGTATCAGAATTGAAATTCCAGATGGCAGGCAAGAGAAACCTGAGGGCAAAGGATGATTTTAAGGTTTTAAATTTGCCTGTTTATTTAATCTGCTTTGGCCAAAGGCCATTTAAACACATTTTTTATTTAATATTTATTACAATGAAAACTCCCAATAATGCAGCAAAAGCCTCAATCGACACCTCAATCAACAGATTGAAAATTTTGCTTATTTTTAACGGTGGAGCTTCCAAATTTATGCTGTTAAATAATACAAGTCAATAATCACACAAGAAGCTCATATCCTTTCTGTAAAAATACATCAGTCTGCAAAACTATCTGCTCCTCCAGCCTGGCAGGATTAAAATGAACCAAGAACCTAAAAAGAACATACAAGTCACATGTTGACTCAATGCATAACAAAAATCTTGCTTTTTTAAGAAGTGCACAAATTGACACAATGTACCTCAAATATACGTGTTTAGCCGAGACAGAATAGTTTTGCATTTGTTTGTGCTGAAGCTACAACTCATCATTTCCCTTAAAAGTATGCATTTTTATTCCAACAGTTCTTAAAAGAGACGAGTTCGTCAGAGAGAGAGTTCAGAGATCCGGCTCCATAACATTTTGCATGAAACAATTGATGCCTGGTTTTAAACCACTGGCAAACTTGAGAAAAGTACTTTTAAAATATGGTTAAAGAATTTTTTTTCTCAATGCGAGTTCTTTAAAATCCCTACAACAATCCCTATAGCAAAACTGACAAGGAGTGATGTCCCTAAACCCTCCTTCCTTTTCCTTACAAACAGGATTTTCCTTTTACATGTTTCGTTAGGCAGATCTATCACTTTCTTAACCTTTGTTTTTCCCTCCATTCTTTTAATGCGTTTTTAGGTCTGTTAGATGAAAAATGTTAAAGCAGCAGTGAAACATTTGCTCCTGAAGGAGGCAGAATTTCACAGATTTGCATCATCCTCTTGTTTAATCACTACTGCCACCTTTTCCACTCCAGAAACATTTGCGGATTTGCCACCTCTGACCTCTCTTCATCACTCTCGTCATCACTCCGCAGAAAAGTCAAGAGGTCATGTGAGAGTAATCAATAATGGACATTCCTGAAGACCACACTGGAGAAGCTGAAAGGTAGAGTCTCTTGATCTCGACTGTATAGTTCAATCTGTTTAATACACGACACATGGTGAGCTGGTTAGTTACTGAGCAAAATACTGATAAGGCTTCAAGGTGTGCAGAGACGCAGTGTTCAGTCCCTTGATTGTGGACAGCTGTTACACAGCAAAAAAAAAAACAAAGCCAAGACTTCTTATTCGCCAGCACAAAACGTTGTCACGTCTCGTCCTCTCAGAGCGTCAGACACTGCTCCCCATGAACCTACGCTCCTCAAACGAAGAGGAAAACCTGCATCCAGACTCTTCAGTTCTGCATCCTCAGTGGTGGAATGAACTTCCTGTATTGGTGTGAGCTGCTGAGTCTCTTTGGTCTTCAAGCGTTTTCTTAAGAGCAACTTCTTCAAAGAATTCCTGGGGGAGTAATAGTTATATACTCATTCTTTTTCACCATTTTTATCACTTATCACTCAAAAAAGGCAGGTTTTTGTGCATCATTAACAACTATGTTGACTTGTTCAGGGTTCGTAAGCTGGTAACTTGACAGTTGTTGATTTAAATCTAGGTCACAGGAATGAAGAACAGATGTGGAAGCCCTGATGTAAGAGCGAATACAAAATGCCATAAATGCCTGTAAATGTAAATGCAGGTTGAGATTGAACCAAGAAAAGATTCACTGCCACCCAGTGGGCCATGGTGGTACTGTTTTGGGGCTTTTGGCTTTTTAAATATATGAACATGATTTAACGTTTGATAAAGAAAACATTTTTGTCCATCAAAACCAATCTCTCTGTACTGGACCTACGATCTGTCTCATCAAAAAGTCACAGCAAGGATCTCACTTCCTGAAGGTGATGAGGAAGAACAACCTAATTCAGAAGCTGCTGGTGTCTCTTTACTGCTACTAAAGAGAACGTGCGCTGATATATTGTATCACAGTGTGGTGCAGAAGCTGTAAAGAGGAGGAGGCTTCAGCACATCATCAACACTGCTCAGAAGATTGTCAGACGCTCATCCCTCATCTACAAGACCTGGACACTTCATGAACACTTCATGAGGGCCAAGTGAATTCTGCCTTCTGGCAATAAAGTCCTGGGTTTGATTCCCCGGTGGGACAGTTCGGGTCCTTTCTTTGTAGAGTGGACTACTTCCAAACGTCAGTGGCTCTCAACAGCTAATGACTCAAAGTGAGGTGCCATCATTTTCAGAATATTATTTTGCCATTTTTTCTTCGACTTGCTGGTCCAGAAGATATAAGTGTGATGTCAGAAACCTAGGCTCCTAGCTGATTAAAGTAACAAAACATAGAAGTTAAAAGCGACTGGTTTAAGGACTAAAAGTTAAACGTTGGACCCCGAAAGCTTCTTGGCTGATTGACTCCATTTGGGATAAGAGAGAAAGTGTGTAAATTAAATTTTTTGCCAAAACCATAACTTTAAACAGAGAAGCACCATCTAACAGTTTGAAAAAAACAGCAGTCTCCTGTCATGCATCTTGAAAAAGAGTCTCTATCTTGGCAGAACTTTGGAGCACACTCAGATCTTTCCCTGTGATAATATCAAGAGCCAGCTGTAGAGTCATGTTGGAAGTTTAAGAGAAAAGTGAAGTCATTTAAACCATAAACCATACCACATCCACAGGAGCAGGCTCATGTTTTGGATGCCGACATTTGTACTTTTTTCTAAGGCTTAAAGGAAACAGAATGCTGGTGTTGAAATTTTTTGAATGTTTTTTACAAAAAAGTCCAGATGTTCAATAAAAAGACTGGACTGAACCTTTTAACTCCTGTTGCCAAATTGGTAATGAATTCCATTTCCCTTTTTGGTCTCCAAGTAGTGCAGGCTTTATCTTTAAAGATCATTAAAGACCACAGTGCTCGTTACCAGTGACGTCTTTTGCAGCATCCCTTCAATATATTTTATAATATATAAAGTGAATATATATGTATGAGAATGGGAAGGTCCTGGGTTCAATTCCCAGGCAGGTGGTCCAGGTCCTTTCTGTGTGTAGTGTTCTCACTGGATTTACATTAATGTCATTTCGCTGATGCTTCTGTCCAGAGCAACTTACAATTTCTAACTACAGGGACAGTTCCCTTAGTGGGATTCGAAACGGTGACCTCTTGGTCCATATGTGAGTATCCTACCACTAGACAACCTTTCAGAAACCCTTCTAATGGCAACAGCTTGTCTTCGATTATTCAAGACTTAACAGACACTTTACTGATGGAATCTCTGTCAGAAACATAGACATTTTAGGCTCTGCAAGCTTAAAAATGACAGTTACATTTAAAGATCTACCACATCGCATCAGTGATGGCCTTATCAATATTACGAGACTTGGGAGATTCTCAGCTACACTTCCTGCAGGCTCTCAAAAAGGTCCTGCACTGTGTCACCCTTTTTGATTTTTGGCTTATTAGACAAAGAATCATGTTTAAAACTGCCATAATCACGTGACTTTTCTAATGTTTTTTCTATCAGGCCATAAGAGTGTGAGACTGTGTTGATGAAACAACTAATACACAGATGGCTTCTTTTTTTTTGGAAAAATTTTGAGGAAAATGACTATAAGCAGATACTAACAGGCTTGCTTATCACATTTTCTCTCGTTTTAACAAAAATATCTCTAAATCATCCAAGTAACAAGTGTCCCATAAACTAAAGCAAATAAAGAAAAGTCAAAACGCCTTTGAATCAGTCTAGGTTTCATTGGTTTTCCCATCAATTTAAAAGACGTCTTTGACCTTTGCTCAGTTTCTGCAGACACAAATATTGAACTAATACCTTTAAGACAAAAAAACAAAATCACTCCATATCCCTTGCTGTACCTTTAGACCTGCTCAAGCAGGGAAATGCATCTTCAAACGAATGGTCATAAAATCAGCACTGGACTTTCCATCATGGAGTATTTATTTTGTTATGGCCCCAGAATGCCTTGTGTGCTTTATCACTTTGGGTCCTAATGGCTTTTTCACTTTCACAGAGATCACTGCTCAGACTTTAAAATAATCAAAAGCAAATCATTTGGACGCACAGTCTGCAGTGTCTCTCATGCCATATGCAGAAGAACATTTTAGATATATTGACAATAATTGAAGACATCTATGTGACATTAAAAGCATCTGCTTAATCACAAAGAAGCGAGTTTTTATCACGGGGTTAGAAAATCCAGCTTGAAGCCCTTTTGTGAAGGGGGACAGTGTTACGCTCCTAACACAGAGAGCCGCACTGGGTTTGGACCCAAGAGCAGCACCAGAAGCTGCAGCACCAGAAATACTCAAGATCCACCGACTGAACCCCAAAACGGGTGGTTTCTAACATCACGTGTTTGTGCTTGTGACTTTTTTCTCTTTTTTCTTTTCCTGTCGATCTGACAAAACACAAAGAGAGAAAGAGAAACCCGAGAGCAAACCCAAGGCTCTTAACCAAATTACCGGCAGTGCCGTTAAAACGACCCAGCAAGATCACGCTGCTTTGTTTTGTTTATAAAGGGGAGGAGTCAGCTGTAAGGAATCACTCCTGATTACCTTGCCTGACTTGCTGGTCTCCCAACAGCGGTCTGGCTCCCCCTAGCGCCCCGGCGGGGAACGGGCTCTGACAGACAGGGCGTGGACCTTACGTTGATCATTGTCTGACCTTATTTTGCCAAAAATGCTGAATAAAATGTTGAGTTGATCTATGTTTTTCATTGGATATGAATTGAAATTTCTAAACTTTTAGGCTATTTTGAAGTGAAAGAAAGTGCCCATTTGTCATCATGGCACTCGGCACAGCACACCGTGAACCACAACCTCATGCATCCTCTGCTTTAAGCCCCACACACGTGCAATAAGTGGGCAGCCACTGGGGAAAAGTGATGTGGACGGTACCTTGCTCAAGGGTACTTCAGCGCAACCTACTTGTCAGGGATTCACCCGACTACCCTCTGATCCTGGAGTCTAGTCCCAAAACTAGACCACCACTGCCTTAGGTTTAGCCCGACTGAATGCAGTTGACAGTTATTTTAAAACACATACTGACAGTGATTTATTTCAAATGAGCATTTTTAGTTTGTTGGAAAATCTAATTTAAACAAGTTAACAAGTTACCTTAAAAAATGCAACCAGTTTAGCATAGCCAGACAAATCTCCTTGGTTCATACATCCCCAGAACCTCTCTACTCATCTCAAACCACATCCAGCTCTTTAATAAGTAGCATGTGGACCTAGTTTAGGACAATGTATGACTTTCTGTGGGCTGTAAACATCAACTAAACTTCACTGTGTTGCAGCCAACCTGTGGTTACTGTGGTTACACTGAAGAAAAACCCTTGCAAATGTGTCGATAAAAATCACATAAACGTGTTGAATACATAGGTTTAGACATCTACACCAAAACCAGGGTTGTGGAAAAACCACCATTGTCACATTTCGCTCCAGTCTGCCCTGACTGGACGTACCTGGTGCTTTGTTAGGCAGCCAGGTGTGCCTCATTATTCTGAAGGTATATAAATCTCAGTGAGTCAGGGCAGAACCGCCGGTGATTGTTCGTCCTTTGTGTCGTTGTGGTCTTTGTTTCATGATTTGCGTGAGTACTGAGTTTGGCTAATGCTTGTGTGTTTTACGTTTATGTTCAATAAAATTCCTTTCTGTAATCCTGATCCACATTTACATCCTTGTTCTTATTGGACTTTTACATACCTGGTGCCTTGTTTCTCAGCTGTTTCATACATGTGCACCAGCCTAAAATTCAAACCACATGTCCTTCCAGAATCCCTTCCAAATCATCATTTCCTACAGACTCAGATTCCAGCTGTTTGTGCAGCTATTCTAGAAGTCATAGAAGATGACAGAGCTTCTACTCAAATTGATGACTGTTTAGAAGGTAGTAAGTGAAGTGTGGTGAGATACTATTCACTCCATACCATCTGCCTAACATTGTTTGGTGGCAGTGGTTGCCTAGTGTTTAGGGCTCTATCATCAGAAGGTCATGGGTTTGAATCCCAGACCAGTAGATTTCCCTGAGGTACTCTTGAGGAAGGCATTGTTCCCATCACTGCTCCCCGGGCTCTGGATGCATGTTGGTTATATCTAGAGGATGCATTGCGTTTTGCTGTGCCCACAATGACAAACAATTGCTTTGATGACATTAAAGCAGCTCTGAACCATCAAGGCATGGACTCCACAAGGCCTCTGAATCATATCTGGCACGAAGACATTCACAGCAGATCTTTAAAATACTGAAATTTGCAAGTGGGGACCTTGATGAATTGAACTAGTTTCTTCAGTCATTCAATCTAGCTTGATCTCATCGATATCTGGTGAATTTGGAGAATTTGTGCCCCATAGTCACATAGTGCTTTAGTGAGGTGGTAACATGGAGTCCGTTCTCAATCACAGACTCATCCCAAAGGTAACTAATGGAGCTCCATCACTCCAAGGTACTCAGAGCTTTATACCCCTAAAGCTGATGCGTGACATTGATGACCTAAATCTCTTGAGGGAACCCCAGAACCATTGACCAGTTCTTTTTAATAGAAGACTAAAGTCACTTATGAGGAGGGCTGCTTTATATAAAGATTGAAGGTGAATTGTCTCAAATGGAGACAAAAGCAGAATCATGGAGAAGTAATGAAAATGGAGACACAACAGGTCAAACACAATGAAGAAGAGATTAAAGACACTCGAGGGTTGTTAAACACGGGTGATAAAGTGTAGGAGGACTCTCTAATGGGGAAAGCAGGACCTGGGCAGAGACAAGATGGACTGGGACAGGTTTAGAGCAGAACTGAGGAAAAATAAAGGCATGACAGAGACAGAAAGAATCTGTAAGAAAGTACCAAACCTTGATCAGAACAGTGGTGTCTACAACACTTTATAAAGAAACTATTTAAAGGAGAAACCCTTTTCATCACTCTTTTTTCAGTTTTCTCTGCATATATTCACTGCATGTAATCTCTTTAGTTTTAAATGACTGATTTATATCAAATCTGTGCACAACAGGTTATTCCATTCATTCATATTTACATATTTTTCAGGTTTATTTGCATTAAACTCCTGTATTTACAACTTGAATTTATTTCATTTTATTTAATTCTGCTCATCCTTCCTTCGCAGAGTCTTAGAGTGTGTATATGACAAAAACAAGAATTTTTTGAATTTCTCTTTCTCTGTGTGACATTTGTACTTTCTTCTCAGCTTCCTCCTCAGCATTCTCTTTATCTCTGTTGTCATCTTCTGGAGTGTATCGTTTGATTCATGCTGGCCATGTGACAAGCAGCTCAAACTGGCAATAACACACTGTTCCTCAGAGTCGGAGGAACGTTGCCAAACCTTTGTGAGACTCAAAAGACTCAAAGGGATGCACACATGAGAAAAGAAGACATTTGGCTAACAAACCCTTCATCCTTCTCAGTCTTATCTTCATCATTCAGTCTTTAGCTTGTGCAACACGTTCCACAGTGAGCGGCCATTTACGCAGAGTTCACACACTCTGGGAACTTGGAAAAGCAGAGCAGGGCTTCTTCTGCACTCATCTCCAGCCACTGAGCTTAACCTGAAGAACCACATGATCGGATGATCGGGGGTTCGAACCCCTTCCCAATGGGTTGCCCTGAGGTACCCTTGAGCAAGGTGCCGTCCCCGTCCCGCTCCTCCCTGCGATGGGCTGGCGACCTGTCCAGGGTGCGTCCCCCGTCCTCGCCCTGTGTGCGCTGGGTTGGACACCAGCACTCCCCCGCGACCCCGTTTGGGACAAGCGGCAGATAATGGATGGATGGATGGTTTAAAGCAGAAGATTAAAATACAAGCCTGAAGTCACGACTGGGTGTCGACACCAGCAAGTGAGTGATGGAATTATGTTCCCCATCTAAAGGTACTGAAGCCATTCAGTAGCCCTTTTAGCATGTTTATTTTATTTATTTTTATACCTTCCAGAAGAGAAAAGTGGATACCAGCAACAGTGAAAAGGAAAGTTTACAAGATGGTAGTGAGACCAGCTTTGTTACACTGGTTGGAGACAGTGGTGCTGATGAAAAGAAAATAGGTGGATGTGGAGCTGGATCCTTTTCCTCATTTTTGAGTCGTATTATTGGGTAATCTTGCCGCGTTAATGAAAACAATGATCCATTTTGTCACAGCTTTGTTTATCAAAAATCTAGTTTTATTTCATTTTCTGAGCCACTTGTCCCCATTATGGTCACAAGTGTTGCTGGAGTCTATCTGAGATCTCACAGGACGAAAGGCACACCCATGGACAGGTCGCCAGTCCAACACAGGACAGAAACGCAAACTCTCACACTTAGGGGGGCAATTTAGCATCTCCAGTCCACCTGACATGCAGGTATATGGACAGAGGAAAGAAACTCCCAGAGGAAACACACAGAGACGAGGAGAACATGTTCACTCCACACAGAAAGGACCCGGACTGTCCTACCTGGGAATTAAACCCAGGACCTTCTCGCTGTGAGGCGACAGCACTACCCCTGGAACACTGCCATTTAGGACATCTAGTGATGTTCAAGGGGTATTTATGCAAAAATGTAGAAAATAATGGTTCACAAACAGTGGCTGCAGACAGTGGCTTAGTTTACAAATGAAACGTTACACTCCAATGATCTTTGCAGTGGTCTACGTCTGCTGAAGAGGAATGCCATGGGTACCTGGGGAACCACATAGTGCTTTATGGACCACATGTGCATGTGTGTTCTGTTCTGACCTGACAGAGTATGGATGAACCAGCACACCAGATTTTTTGGAGCTTTTTGGAGTTTTTTCCATACGCTTTGACATGTTATGAATAACAGGACTTATGTCTGAACGTGGCTGTACTCTTACAAACGAAAAGAGTGGGAACGTTTTGAAGAGGCTTTAATTCAAACATATCCCCAAATTCTTATTATTTCATGGTCAAAAGAAACATTGAAAGGATCTTAACAATGGAGAGGTTACGCAACAGATTCTTGTTAAAAGAGGGTTTATTTTGGCGTACTGACTGCTCTACAGTAGATTTTTCAGAACAGAAACATGTTGTGCTTTATGGTCCCAAGACTTTGTGGTTTGGAGAGAGTTTTTGCTCACTCTGTTGATTTTTACTGACTGTTAATTCTCTGCCTGACAGTCATCTTATTGCAACTGAATCCTTTAGAAAGATCACATGAATGAAAAAGACAGGAGACAAAGTAAAGGAAAAGCCAAAACCAAAAATATCTTCAAAAAGCATTCTGCATACCTCGATATAGATTCTAGAAGTCTCTAGAACTGGAACGCCATTCTTTCAAGAAATATCCAAAAAACTCCCAAAGTTATTAAATCTGACGAGCCCCAAAATGCTTTTTATCAACCATCAGAGAAATCTTTTATCTTAGATCATCATTCATGAAAACTTTGTATTAAAGTGAAGTGAATCTCTAGGTGGACATTCTAACAAAAATCAATGCTATCAATGCTATTTTTGGTAGACACATTAGATTTAGTCCTAGTTTTAGTCTGGATGAACACTAGTTTTGGTCACACTTTAGTTTTTTCTATTAATTTATTACTAATGCTGACACTGGTGCCTGATAACACAGATTAGCAAACTTTATATACATCTCGCAAGACTTTTTAATTTCATCGAACAGTCACCTAACTGACCGTGACATAAACAGCCAAGTGGTGCTCTGTCAAGAGCCTCGTTATGACTCAGAGGCTAAGAGGGTGATTGTTTTTTTCCAGCTATTTTAAACTACAGGGTGTCTCTCTGTCTTTTATGCTGTGCATTTTGTGTTCCATTCAGCCGAATCATGAACACTGTCCATAAACCCTGCCGTCTTTATCACACCATCAAAGCCGTGTTTCCATCCACCTGCTCAGTCTTAGCTTTTATGGCAGCATCTGTATGGTTCTGATTTGATCTTCTCTTGTCCCTCATCCAAACCAATGATGTCTTTAATATGGGGACAGACAAAGTAGATGAATTTTGAATTAACATTTATTCCTGTCAATTATCCAGTTTTTCCTAATCAAAGATCTATTTATTATAAAATTTGATCTAATAAAATAATTTTGCAAAATAATCCCTAACAACATAAGAGACTCACGGGATGTTCTTACTGTTAGGGTTAATCTTTTTGCCCAATGCCAAGCCACCATGCACAAAGTAAAGTCACCATGCCCAAAGTAAAGTCACAATGCCCAAAGTCAAGTCACCATGCCCTAAGTCAGGTCACTGTGCCCAAAGCCAAGATACAGTGCCTAAATCGAAGTCACCATGTCCAAATCCAAGTCACCATGTCCACACCAAGTTCTCAAAACGTGCCAAAACTCAGTGAATGCTTTTTTATTTCATGTATGACAACATTTTTCATCTTGTTGAACACAGAACCACCAGAGGAGATCATGCCTTTGGACTGTAAAACATTTCCAGGAAAATAAGTGATTAAATCTTCTGGTCCTCACATGCAGTCGACGTTTGATGTATTTTCCAGCAGTCAGACAGCAGCGAGAATCAGGGGGTCATTGTTCTCCACTTGAAAAGGCTCTTGACTACTTACTCCCACAACCCTTTTCATGGGACAGATAAGAGCAAGCGACTGCCTAATAATCTTACAAAACAACACCACAAACAGCAAATCAGGGATGAAAAGCAGTAACTCATTGTGAGAGTGAAAAGGAAGTGGGAAATGTTCATATTGGGAATGCTTTTGGTTCCTATAACCAGATATTCATCAGAAGTGGACCTTAAACATGTCCCATTTGAAGTGATGGAAGGTTTCAAATCTCTTGTTATAATAAATTACATTAAGTTAATGCCTGATTTACAACTGCTGTTGTAGTAATTTTGTAGTCTTTGCTCAGAAATGTTTTAAAACTGAATGGAACTTCTGCATGTGCCTAAAGAAAATGGCATTTTTATGAGTAGAATTAATACCAGCTAACGCTGCCAGCTCCTAAATCTGAGACCTCATAACTCATGCACTAAATTCAAATGGTGTAAAAACACCCCATTAATGCAGTCCAAGTTTGTGCAAAAGAAGCATGGAGCTTAATGAAAATTTCCTCTTCCTCCTGCTCCTGAAGCAGAAAACCTCTTAGTTTAGACAGATTTTAAAATATCTCAATGATAATTAGCTAGTGGTTGAATTTGGAGATGACTGCGGTGATCCAGAACTTATAAAATTTGCAATGACGGTTAAAAAAAATTTGCCTACATTTAGCAGACGCTCTTATCCAGAGCAACTTCCATGTCCTAATCACAGGGACAGTCCCCCCTGGAGCAACTCAGGGTTAAGGGTCTTGCTCAGTGACCCAGTGGTGGGATTTGAACCTGGGACCTTTTGATCCATAGACAAGTACCCTACCACTAGACCACCACTCCCCTCTCCTCAAAAGGTCCTTCATTGGAGATATGAGGTTTTGTCACATTTTGTAGGCAGTTAATTACACACATAAAGCCTTCATTCTAGCTCCTTAATGTCATACCATTGAAAGAACTCGAGTGACCGTAAGTTCATAAAAATATAAGACTGGGGCAATTCCATAGAACTGCTTTGTTCCAAAAAGCAGTTGTTCTCGAGATGGTCCTCAGGGACTGACCATAATGTTGTCTTAATACTGTGTTGGAATTTGGGCAATTTGAGCAGAAATGTGACCCGTTTTGCGTGGAGCGGTAATAGAAAAAACATTTCAGTAGAGGATCACTTGAAGAACATTTACTCTTGGGCATGAAGATCCATTTAAAAGTTTAAAGAACGTTGACACAGGGTTTATTTTTAAAGCATAAATCATGCACGAAGGGCTTGAAGAGATCAAATAGCGTCAAAGAGTAAAGGTGATCAATAAAATTGCAACAAAATCAGTTTAGAAGGATACGGTAAGATTTAGGTTCAAATTAGGAAACGAAAAAACAATAAAAGTAGGGCCATTACACCAAAAAAAGTGAAAGTGACTACTTTTGCTATTTAAAGCACCCATGGAGCAGTGATGGGGATGGTACCTTGCTCAAGGGTACCTCAGGGCGTCCTACTGGTCTGGGATTCAAACCAATGACCTTCTGATCCAATGCAAGGATAGAACCATAAACCCAATCCTTTAAAAACCTTTATTCTTAAAGGTGCTGGAGTGAGAAGACAGTAAGTTAGACAATGTCAGGCAGAGGAAGTGAAAGAGAGAGAAAAGCTCTCATTGCTGTCATTGTTGAAAATCTTAAAGTTAAAGTAGGGGGTGCATTGGCCGAGTATCACCATCTTGATCTGTGACCATCTGGCTCTGCTTTAACTGAGACAAAAGACTAATGACCGTAGCAAGAGCCATGATTCCCTGACTGCAGCCATTAAAACATCAGGAACTGGCCTCCAACACTGGAAAACTGTGATCCATCACAGTCTCAATGCAGAAAAGAACTCCTCAACATGACCCATGTAGTGTATACACAGCAAGCCGGGTCCAGCTAGGAAAAAAGAAACAGATTTACACTGGAAGGTTCAACCAAGCCAGCACTTTGCACTTCACCTGAGAGAAGACGTTCGATGTTCAGGCAGCTTGCAAAGGATTTATTAGACATGATTAAGTGCTGACCCCAAAAAGTGAAACGCGTCATCCTCCCCATGGAGAAAGAGGTCTCCAGGTGAATGTTTAAATTGGAGAGTCTGAAGTAGAAGTAAGCTCATCATAATAGCTTTTAATGACCAAATATAACATGACACACAGCAGTGATGATGTAAGGTTCATTAAAAAAGCAATTACGGCAAGATCAGCATGAGCGTGGAACATTTATTTGATTTTGAACATGTTTTATTGTGATTAATGTCTTAATTTCATTTTGAGGATTATTGCAATGTCCTTGATGCTAAACGCTGTCCATCTACACTAATGTCCCAAAGCTCTTCTTTGGACGTCGGCTACCTTTTGTATTCCATTCTCTGGAGATGATCCCACACTACTCTGGAAACTGCTCAGGTATAGCAATTGTACTGAAAATCCAGGAAGTCTGGAGACCTGTCCCTCAACCGTACAATAAAAATACAAGGAAGTCTGGATCTTTGGAAATACGAAATATGAAGAAATAAGGGGTTACTCAAGACTTCTGCACAGATGTTCTGAAGTGCATCTTTGATTCGCTGTTTAACTCACTGTATGAGTTGAACTGATTTAAGTGAACACTTTAATGTGTCTTTATCTCCATTTGCTTCAAGTTACAACCCTGGTTGGGATAAGCAGCTCATGGAATGGATGTATGAATGGATTTACACTGGAGGCTCTTCTTTTCAGATATTTCTGTGAAGGAGAGTTCTCCTCCAGAAGCTTAATCAAGCTCTTGTCCCATTACGTACTGATACTTACTGCCTAATCCTGGACACCCTGCATCACTAAATCACTGGATCCCAGAGCCACATAGCAACACTACATGACCACATTTTCCACTTTTCTGCAATTACAGACCAGGTCTGGAGTAGTTGGACTCACCACGACCACAATAAAACTTCTAAGCCATGAGATGAAACCAGTGCATCAGCGACATGATCCAGGCCACTGCTGAGAACCTGCTTTTTCCTAAATTATTATACCTGATAGGCGAGTAAACAACGGTTGCTCAGTGACGTAGCTTTCAGAGCTGTTGGACCGGCTCTCTGGTTACAGTGAACAGCTGGAGAAAACATTCTGATGCTGGAGCAGCTCGCTGTCTGAAGGAAACGACTGTTCTGTTTTAGATGCTGTAGGTAACGGGCAAGACTGTTTATGATGAACTATAAGTGAGAATGACAAGTGTTTTTATACCTTTCTAATGACTATATCCAAAACTCATCGCCAGAGAATGTGTTTAGTGTTCACTTCTGTTGTTTCTTTGTATTCCATTCCACTGGTTCTCAATGTAGCTCATTCGAGAAGAATGATAATAGAAGGGTGTTGCTTGTGGTGGGTGATGAGTGATCGATGTTCGGATGACGCTTTTGTTATATTCATCGTCAGAACAGCAGATTTGAACAATAAAGGCCGAAACACGTTTTTTAAAATGATTTGTTCCTTTGCGGATTAGGCTGGGAGTACCATTGTGATGGCAACTTATGGTACACGCCACTAATAACTGTTTAATAACTGTTTATAACTATGTAATTTCATACGTGTTATGCGTTAATACACATTTATAAGAGTTCTAGTGTGACCAAAATGGCTGTTGCATATTTATATCCATAACATCCAATCAATTTTACATATAAAAATGAAGATTGTGCCACATTAACACTAACAGGACCGAAAGTGTTGGTTTCTACGACGTTGCTCCTAAGAACCCTGCTTGGATCTTCTCCTCAGAGTGCTTGTACAAGCTCACGTTGTAAAAAACAAGCACATGTGTGAGAGAGAGAGTGTATGTGTGTGTGCATGCTGCAAATCACTATAAGATGTTAAAGCAGACTCTACTCATCCCAGATCTGAGTTGAACTGCCAGACTGTGGGGTTTGAAACAGCTGGAGCTTCAAAACCAGAATGACCACAGAGCTCATTTCTCTGAAGTGTCACTCCCGTTCACGTACGGGGTCTTCACGGATGTGAGTCCCGTTAGTTTATGGTTTCGTTGAGCATGAATCTCAACCCTTTCTCACATCATTTTCTATCGATTATTTATGAGGAATGTAAACAAAAACAGCCAAAGTTTATTCCAACCATCATAAAACCACCTCATAAATCTTTCTCACCTGGGTGGCAAGGACGAATAGGAAGGCAGTGGTTGTGTTGTTGCTGTAGGAGGAAGCTCACTGAGGTGATGGTGCGGAACCATCTTTGGCCCTGCTCAGTCACGCTCGGTGTGACCGCAGGAGATGCCACGGTACCCTGACACAGGAAGAGCTGTCGGGGGGGATAAGGGGGATCTGAAGCATCACTATGGGCTTACGACAGATTTGGCTAAGCTCTTCTTTTTGGCTTTATTGTCCTTTTAAAATTTTCTGTTGTGGCTTTTTACCATGGCGATGCCATGCAATGCCAGGATTTTGGGGGACAAATGATAAAATGTGTCCAATCTGTTAGCTTACCTTAACTTAGTGTAAGTGTTGGTTGAAGGTGTGGAAGAAGGTTGTGCTCCAAATGGGCTGTTCCTCATTAAAAAGAACTACTTACTGATGAGACATCAATTATTCAACAAGATATCAGATGAATGCAGAACCCCATCAGAAAATGCATTCAAGATTGTACCTTGATTCAGACATGCAGTGCATGTCACATTCACCTCGTATCTCCATTTTGCAAAATAAAGGCGTAACTTCCAACACCAGACCTCAGTTGACCGATTATGTTTTCCAACGCTTGGTAAGATATAAATGATTCAGTCTTCATTTTTCATGATTTTCACTTTCACTTTTCTTTGTTGTTTGCTTTGGAAAAAAACAACCATGTTCTTGAATGCAGATGTTTTCAATCATTTTCAGAAGCGTTAAAGGAAAGCTGGTTATTGACTCAGCCCTACACAATGTTAGTGATAAGACTGAACAAAACCTCACTGATAACTGCCATATGTTGAAAGGCTCCATCTCACTCCTGGCTTCACTCAACACAGACTTGATGTTGACGTTTCCCAGGAGGCCTTCCAAAAATAAATGTCCTTGCGTCCTCCCACTCCTACAAATCTCGGCAGCATTTAGGGGACGTGACAGTCCCCGTATGTTAATGAGATTATCCAACCATTAATCTGACCTGTCATTGAGATTCAGCCTAAAATTTCTAAAAGGTTCATGTTTCATGTTTGACATGCAATAAAAGAGTGATTAGGGTCTAAAACACATCTTTTTTGGAAAAACTTCACAGAGCAAAATTGCTCTGCAGCTGTTTATAGTGGCACCCAGTGGAACTGTATGTCTAGTCCATAAAATCTGTCCTCTTGAACAACACATATATTAGTGTTAAAATGAAGCTCGGGGTTGGGGGTTTTCAGCTGCATTCCTGGTGTACCAGTGGGTTTGCTTGAGTAAAAGAATTACCAAACTGTCCTGGAAACTGGCCCAGTGGTCTTTTTTTTTTTTCATTTTTTCATTTGCTTGGTTTGCCTGATGCCTGAAAGTCTGTAAGATCATTATCTTGCCAGCGTGAACACTGGCTACGTCCCTCAAGATGTTTCCTGCTGTTAATGTGATGCGTGCACAGGCTGGATGGTTTAAATTTACAGTATTTTAAGAACATTAAACATACAGTAGCATTGCAGTGTTGCATCACTGCCTTGAGGTTTTCAGACACTAGAGCGAGATTAGGACTATCTTTTATCCTCTCTACTCTGATGGACGGGCTACCGGTCCAGGGTGTCCAAATTTTCACCCTATTATTGCCGCACCAGTCATGACTGGAATAGTGCAAACATGTGGACCCTCCAGCCTTTCGTAAAACACTAGCTCAGCAACATTTGAATGGAGAGATCTTTATCTACATCACGTTTAAAGTCTATGTCCACCAGGAGGAAAGATGGACAATGCTGAGTTAAGAGGTTCTTTCTATAATCCTATAAATAGCCAATGGTTGCCTGGTCCTTGCATGGCATTAGTTGCCTTAACAGGTACTTGATGATCAGTTACTATATTCTGTAGAAGTTTTGAAAACTTACAAATATTATGGCCATATTATTATCAGATCACATGACCAAAACTCTTTTTTTACAATATACAGAACATATTTTCTTACGTACTTTTGCCTTCTTGCCTCAGAAAAGTCGCTACTGGTCTCTAGAAGTCGATATAACTGTTGTGGGAGCAATAAAATCTTTAATATCTTTAAAAAAACAGGTTCACCCCAATACTGTCTGTCGCTCTACGAGGAGTCCAGCTTGTAATTTTACCCACCATGTCCGAGTCTAGAGCCACGGTGCCATTACTTGTGTAATCTTACCTGAATATCTTTTAAGAGCTGGTATTAAATGACTTCCCAATCATGACATGATGATGAAGGCAGGTCAGCCGAGAGGCTGGAATGACTGCCAGCGCAGGGTAAATCAAGCACACGTGTTCGTGATCGTGCATAATTTGGCCAGAAGCTGTGATGGAGGGAGCAGATTTTCTGAAGAGGTGAGTAGCCAGATAGGAAAAGCAGACCAAGTGAAGGTATTGAGCCCCATATAAATCTCAATATACAGTGAAACGGAGAATCTTTGGCCATTGAAATTCCCTTCTACTTGCTTTACTGTCACACTTGAGCGTGATCTATCTTTGAAGCGCACTGTAATAAAGCACAAGGACGTTTATTTCTCCCAGTTATGCAGGGTGTAACGAGGCTTCTTCCAGAGACAGCGGTTCGCTGTGCTTTAACGAGCTCGCAGCATATATTTCAGTAGCAGGAGGAATGAAGGAGGGTAATGTGATTTCTCATCTTGGACAGCGTGTAACACCTTTCTCAGCATCTCCACAGCAGGCCACGTCGTATTTTTGATGCAGTCACATATTAGGCTACATATTGATGAAGTATGTATTATGAGTAGCATCGAGGGTGGGTGTGTCTGATACTTGTTTATTTCAGGAGTTCTTCGAAATCTAAGAAAGCAGCGTGTCCTTATTGCACCAACTTACAGGCTGAATTTTTTTCCCAATAATAAAGATCAAAATGACCAAAGTTTTCTTTGACATTTTTTGGTTTTGACCATTATTGGCTTCCTTGATCTGTTGGTAGACAGCATAATGATATGTTTTTAACCTAATTTGAAAATTCAGTCTGCTTTTAATTATGTAACAGCATTCCAGAATAAAGAGAAACGTGGAATCGACTTTGAAAAACATCTTGTTAATGTTTAAGCTTAACTAAGAAAGAAGGAATGACTTACTGTCATCGTGAAACACGGCACACAGTGATGAAATTCAGGGGGCAAAGTGCCCAGGGAGCAGTGATGGGATGGTACCTTACTCAAGAGTACCTCAAGGCAACCTACTTGTCTGGAATTCGAACCCATGTCCTTGCCATCCTGGGGCCCAGTCTGTAAACACTTACACTGAGATATAAAAACATGTTTCCTTCTCCTGTAAAGTTACTTTAACTGTATAGCTTTCATAAATGCAACATTTTTCAATACTTCTAAAGATTTAGAATCACATACCCAAATAGATTCTAAAGGCGAATTCTAAATCTGCACTAAAAAGTCCTGTTCTTGGTGTAATTTGGAAGCAAAAATGCAAATAAACAAAAATTCAGAGCTGAACATTTTCCAAAACCAAAATGTCAAACTTTTCAAACAGTTGAAGTAAAATTGTAAAACCGCCATGTCTCCAGTTACGAAACAAAGTCAAAATTCATGCGTCTGTGGCACGGCCACGAACGAGGAGGACATCTGGATTGAATGAAGCCACTGCTTCTATTAAGGCAGGCCTGCTTCACTTTACATAGAGGTTAATGCCCAACGTGCCTTTGACTCGGCCTAAACATCAGTTTGCAGTTTTCCGCTTTACCCACATGTTTTTGGTGTGGCTTCACTCAGCAGCTCCTCACACCATAGGTCAGAGTTGATATTGGTCATAGGTCATATTGAACCTGGAAAGCTGGTGAGATGAGCCGTAATGGATCTGCCTAGGGGTCAGTTTTTTCGACAGGACAGGCAGATAGGCAGTCCAAGCAGAGAGGGCTGTGCGGGGCTGTTTAACAATGAATTATGGTGCCAAAAATCTTTTTCAGCTAATAATCAGTAATGCTGACACACTTTCTCTGTTAAAAGCAATAAATTAATCGGCCCTTTCAACAGAAAAACACAAACATGAGAATAAACTGTAGGATCTGGGCACGTCTGAGCCCAGCTGCAGCATATTAGACATGAAAAAGTCCCAGCCCGAGCTCCACTTCAGCAAAATCTGCATCGGTCTTGTGGAGAATCCCTCCACTGATGTCAAGATGAAAGTTTAGGGAAGTACAGCTGTGTGTGTTTTCAGTGTGGACGGGTCAGTTGTGCTGCTTTTCAGAGTCAGTGTCTTCTTCTTTCAGCTGCTCCTGTTTAGGGGTCGCCACAGCAGATCATCCATTTTCATTTCTTCCGGTCCTCTGCATCTTCCTCCTTCAAACCTACCACCTGCATGTCCTCTCTCACCACGTCCATAAACCTCCTCTTTGGTCTTCCTCTTCTCCTCTTTCCTGACGGCTCCATCTTCAACATCCTCCTCCCGATATAATCCTCGTCTCTCCTCTGGACATGTCCAAACCAAGCCTTGGTGGAGGTTAAATACTCAGCAATGGACCAGGAAGTCATCGGTTCGAATCCTACCTCTAGCACTACAACCACTGGGTTCCCGAGCAAGACCTTTAACCCCAAGTTGCACAAGTAAAGTACAGATATTCAAAAATTCTACTTAAGAAGACACTACATGTGATAGGTAACCAGGTCAATTGTACTCTTTTACTCTTGGACAGCATGCCTTAAAGCAGACTTAACAACACTAACACACCCACACACACACACAAACACACACACACACACACACACAAACACAAACACACACGCACACACACACACACACACACAAACACACACACACACACGCACACACACACACACACACACACGCACACATGTTCCAACAATCCTGACCGAACACTTCATGCTGCATCACATGTGAGGGAGACTCTAGGGGGGGTTAAAGCGAACTGCCCCATAAATATGATTTCAGGTCCACACCATCAGACAGGCTAAAGTAAGCACTGCCTCCAGCAGCCTCCCCAGAGCGTCCCCCCAAAGGCTCTCGGCTTACGGCAGGAGACAAAACAGAGACACCGCAGCCACAGCAGGAGAGAGGGAGAGACAGAAAGAGTGAGAGACGTGGTTACAGGAAGGAATACAATGTTAAAAAAGGTGGAGATGATCCCACAATAGGGTTGAAGAAGAGGTGAAGGAAAATAGTCGAGCCTGGAATAATAGTCAAGAGTGTCTCACATCTTTCCAGATACTTTACGTCCTGGACCAGCTGCAGTGTAACAGTACATTACACAGTAACTTCATACGGAGCAAACGCAGCGTAATCAGGCACGTCTGTTATGGCGAATCAATCTCCATTGGGGTCAATTAGTGCAGCGATATGTATATTTGTCCAAGGCAGAATCACCGGCCTTTAGTACCCTCGTGTGAAAAGTGAGTGTCAGCAAAAATACACTGAGGAGAGAGAGAATATTTTTACACAGAAGAAAGCATGTCAGGAACCAGTGTTAAGGTTGACTTCAAGGTGCTGTGACCAGGAAAATGATACTTTCCCCCCCAAAACCTCAAAGCTCAGCCCTCACTCTGTTTTCCACCACCCTCTAGCCGCCCGGGCCCACCAGAGCAGCCTGGGTGGAGGATGAATTTGGATCCACATGTGTGGGTCTGCACTGTGAAAGTGGTGCATTGTTCACTGTAAACTTGTTGGGTGTTCCTAGTTTAATATTTTCAGAGATGAGCTGATCCACTAGAACTCAGATCACAGATGTAATGAAAGCTGAAAAAGTTGAAAGTAACTAATTATACTTGTGAATCACAGCACACAGTGAGACACAACCTCTGTGTTTAACCCACACACACCGTAAAGCACCCGAGGAGCAGTGATGTGGACGGTACCTTGCTCAAGGGTACCTCAAAGCAACGTACTGGCCTGTGATTCAAACCGATGACCTTCTGTCCCTAACCCAAAACTTTTTCGCGGCACAGACCGGTTTCATGAAAAACAATATTTTCACAGATTGGCAAAGAAACAGCCAGAAACAAATTGCATAAAAATAAATTCCATTTTTTCCTAATTTTTGGAGCTTGTGGGGTTAATTGTGGATGTACCGTTTCATGTGACCGAGACGAGCGTTTTTTCTAAATAAAAAAGACTTTTAGACTCTGACAATCCATAAGATCATTTTTAATCAGTAGTTCTGTGCGGCCCGGAACCAAATGACACACGGACTGGTACCGGTCCACGGCCCGGTGGTGGGGGATCACTGCACTAGACCACCACTGCCCCCCTGAAACATTAAGGCCTATGGTAATTCCACAATATAATTTCCGGTGAAAATGACACATGTGACCGGTCCAGACACTCTTTCAGATCCCAGATGCAACACTTTCCATCACATAGATGACTTAAGCAGCACCCCTTTCTTAATCTCTCTGTAAAGTCAGTCTTTTTTACATTTTAGGCCAGGCTTAATTCAGCTTCACTTTCAGATCTTTCAGTTCCACCTTGTGTAGATGTTACGCAACTGCTTTAATTTAAACTTCTAACTTCAGCACACCTCCCAGCAGAATAAAAGCAATCAAAGATAAGATTATCTATAAAAGCAAAAATTACTGACAAAAATAAAAACAGAAGATTAGAAAGTTTTCAGCTCTATCGTTTTTTTACTGCACTGAAGGAATCAACCTACTTCCATTTCCAAAGCAGCCTCAGCTTAACTCACAAAAACGAATGCTTCAGACATTACTCAGACAAGCTGGAGGTCAGTTTAATAGGCCACAGTTTGCTCCAGCACAACCTCCCTGTTCCTGAAGACCAGTTTAGTTCTCGAGCTAAATCTGCACATTTGCATGGTTCAGATGTGAGGAGAGGAACATTTCCTATGTTCATCTTTCTCGAAACATCTCAAAACTGGTAAGAAGAAGACACGCCATTTCTAACACAGAATGTGGGACCATGGAAACAGTGCTTATGCAATGAATCACATTTACATTGGATCTACAGTTGATTTGTTCAGTCAGATTAGAAGATACCAAGCTGGATCCGAAAACACAGCTTAAGGGAGGAACTTAAAGATATATTTATCTCCTCTCTCTCTCTCTCTCTCGCTCTCTCTCTCTCCCTCTTTCTCTCTCTCTCTCTCTCTCTCTCTCACTCTCTGTTCTCTAGTTGTCAGTGAGGGTAAGAAGGAAAGATGGACAGGTGTGTAAATTTGCCATAGTGATGAGCAAGCAGCTGCCCCTTCACCTCATCAAACACTGTCACATCTACACAGGCTTCTCACCATCATGAGACATAGCACTGAACAGAGCGAAGGGTTTTGCTCTCTCTTTGTCTCAGTGATTCTTCAGCTTTAGTCTGAGCATGTTTTAGCGAGAGTGACGTTGGAATTTCCTCCATAAACCTGTTTTGAGGGCGGTTTGTAATTCCAGCAAGCCGAGCTGCCTGGAGATGTGACCTCAATGCCTTTCTGCAGCACATCGAATGTAAAAAGCCATCCGTCTTGAAGATCTTGTCAACATGCTAAAGAGGTACTGAATGACAAGACCCTTAGAAGACAGTATCTGTTATTGTTTTTCTCCTGATTACCTTATTTCAAGTTGGCTTCATGCCGATGCATGAAAACTGCCAAGAGAATCTTAAATGATCCACCTTAAGTGACCCTCTGGGTAAAGGTCAGCTAAGGTAAGGAAGTCATCGAATTAAAAAACTATATGTTAAATTAGCGGGGGGGGAACAGAATATACAGTACTGTGCAAAAGTTTTAGGCAGGTGTGAAAAAATGCTGTAAACAAAGAACGCTTTCAGAAATATCAATAATGATCGTTTATTTTTATCAATTTTCAAAATGCAAAGTGAGCGAACAAAAGAAAAATCTAAATCAGATCAATATTTGGTGTTGCTACCTTTTGCCTTCAAACCAGCATCAGTTCTTCTAGGTACACTTGCACAAAGTCAGGGATTCTGTAGGATTATAGTCGGTGTCTGATCAACCAGTTTTACCAAACAGGTACTGATGATCATCAATGTCACGTGGAGGTTGAAACACAGTCATGTTTGGAACAACCGACCGGCCGAGTTCCTTCAAAAACTGTGCAAGTGTACCTAGAAGAACTGATGCTGTTTTGAAAGCAAAGGGTGGTCACACCAAATATTGATTTGAATTAGATTCTCTTTTGTTCATTCACTGCATTTTGTTGATTGATGAAAATAAATGATGAACACTTCCATTTCTGAAAGCGTTCTTTGTTTACAGCTTTTTTTCACACCTGCCTAAAACTTTTGCACAGTTTCGTATAAATGTTTAGGACAGAATCAACAGCCTTGCTAAGTCTGTGGCAAGTCTAATAAATAAGAGTTGTGAGTTGCCTGACTTCAGAAGGTTCTCCTTTGTACAAGCAGTATTAAATCTGATTTCAGCATAAAATAAAAGGAAAAAACCATCGCAAAAATCCTTCCCACTTACACAAAACTTCCAGAAAGTCTAGAGAACATCAGAAACGTTCAATGTTGGAGGAGTTGCCTCAACTTGGTGAGGATGTAGAAGGGTCTGCATGACCTAAAAGCTGGGAAACATTGGTTGACGCCATGGTTTGGATTCATGTGCTGCATCATTAAAACTCAGTGGAGGCCTTTCATTTCACGATGGGCCAACACAGAAAAAATCCTCATGATGTGCAAAGAAGGAAGAACAAAGCACATAAAAGCAGCACTGTGCCCAAAAACACTGCATTTTACGGCTCTGTCCCATAGAAACCACAGAAAAGGACCCAGGACCCACAAAAAGCAGAAGAGTGAATCCCATAAGATTTGTATTTGGATGAGATCTTTTCTGTACAGGGTATCTGACTTGCATTCTTTCGCTGTTCACTAACACTTAATGGTAGGTGTTCTATCAGTCCTGACTGCTAAGTCAGCATGAAGAGTTGATGTCTAGAGGAAATTCTGGAAGTTGAGAACAACTTCAGCTTCCAGGGTGGTTTTCACCACAAGACTCATTTAATGATAGCAGTTTCTCTGTGGATGTAGATGCTCTGGATCAGAATCATCAACAACCCAGCAAAAGCTTGTCCAACACGGTTCTACACATCTTCGCTCTGACACACTGGTGGTCCAAAGCAAGCAACACACAAACACACACTAACACACCTTCATCCTCCTCTCTGGCAGGGTTCAATCCATCTGCTCTTGTGTTTGTGTGCAGTTTTAGAGATGATTTGCAGGCTGTCTGCTCCCTTTATAAAAACATCAGCTTAAGTTTAAGAAAACCAATCAGAGGGGGAAATAAGCCAGACCTATTAAGGTGGCTTGGACCGTAGCCTCACAACGAAGGTTCTGGGTTCAGTTCCCTTCTGGGTTCTCCCTGGTTTTCTTCCAGAAGCTCCCGTTTTCATCAGATGGACTTGTGGATAGATGAAGGACTGGCACCCTGTCCAGGGTGTCTTTCCCAATATGAGTGCTGAGACAGACTCCACCCCTTTATAATCAACAACACAAAGGTGTCACTACAGCTGATGTCCTCACTGTTACAGCTGGGCTACAGTACAGCTTATGTAATTACACATGTAATTAAACACATTGTTGCATGTAATTACAACAGACACAGATGTATAACTACAGTTAAAACTGGAGTCAATACCTGTGTAATGACATAACCTGGCTCACTGTGATTCAGCTGCCAATGTGAATCCAACAGCAGTAATAACACTGTTATTACACAGCTATTGCCCTTTTCCGGTACTTTTACTGCAGTTATCAGTTTTTATAAGAATAGTTCTCTCGGGGTATGGTTTAGGAAACTGCACCCCTCTGCTGGGACACAGGGGTCGGTCTGATTCATATGTTAATGGTTATTACAGAGTTTCTGTCACTCAGTTCAGAGAACCAGAGAGCTAGAGGGGAAGAGAGAGAGAGAGAGAGAGAGAGAGAGAGAGAGAGAGAGAGAGAGAGGGAGGGAGGGAGAGAGAGATGTTGAATGTGGTTAAAGGGAAATTGAGCTTGACTTCAGTTCTACACTGTAAACTCCTGAATACAAACTTTCAACCAATCACAGCACAGGAGGCGGGGCTTGCTAGAATGGGGAGGGGGAGTGTATGGACTGAGCTGCCTGGAGATGTGAAGCACTCACTCTGCTACCTGGCAGGTCGGTGTTCTCATATGGGACAGGAATTTGGGACTTTAGATCCGAACTTTGGGATTTGGGACATATTTGAGAAAAACTTGCCGTTTAAGAGTTTAGATGAAAGTTTCCGAAACACATGTTTGGATGAAAGCATTTGGATGATGTGCTTCATCATGAGTTCAGTCTGTTAGTTCAGTCAGATCAGCAGAGCAGGCGGTAAGACTGAGAATTTAACTGTTTCTGATGCTTGTTTGTTTGTATTTTGATTTTTTTACTTTTTTTTTTTTCGCTTTGTTAAGGTCTTAAAACATTTTTTTGACTTCAGAACATTCAAGACTTTTTCTCACTTGCAGAGAAAGTTAGTATGTGTGTGTGTGTGTGTGTGTGTGTGTTTGTGTGTGTGCCCATGCATGTTTATGTATGCATCAATTTGTGTGTATGTGTATGTTTGTGTTTGTTTTTGTTTATCTATGTGTTTATGTGGGATTGTTTGTGTATGTGTGTGTGTTTTGTTTATATAAATGTGTTTGTTTGTGTGTGTGTGTGTGTGTGTGTGTGTGTGTGTTTGTGTGTGTGTGTTTGTGTGTGTTTGTCTTTGCCCTGCAGGACTAAATGGCATCGTGAGGTTTTATAAAGTCCTCCAGACCCTCTGCACCATGTGTGCTCCTAGCGTTCAGTGTCCGTCCTCACTTCACATCTTCCTCACGTTCCTCCTCCTCCTCCTGTTGGAGACACGCTGGACCAGCGCATGTCCTGCATCCTGCGCCTGCTACGTACAAACGGAGGTTCACTGCACCTTCCGGTACCTGAGCACCATCCCCAGTGAGATCCAGCCAGCTGTGGAGAGGATAAACCTGGGGTAATACATACACAGACACACACACCCACACACACCCTCTCTGTCACACACACACACACACACCCTCTCTGTCACACACACACACACACACACACACACACACTCACATTACTCCATTTACTCCTTTATCTCAGCTGCTTATCCTAAGGTCTACAAGTGGATTATCTCTTTAGCAGAAGGTTAGATTTTTAGTTTTTTAAATTCTCCATGTGAAAAATTTAAGCAGTTGTAATTCCTAAACTAACTCCACCCTACTGTAGAAACGCTGAACATGCAGTTTCTGATGGTTTAATTGCAATGTGTCCTGCAAATCCTCGAGCAAGGTCAGCATATGTGGCTCTGTTTTTAAATTCTCCTTTACAACAGATACAACAGTCTTACAGAGTTACGAGAAAACGAATTGTCGGGGCTGACAAACCTGGAACTGTTGATGCTGCACAGCAACGTTATCCAGAACATTGAAGACGGAGTGTTCAGGAATCTCAAGGCTCTGCAGGTAGAAGTTCTTGCTCATTTCCCCATTTTCCAGCTCCCTACAGGACGAATGAGTGCAGTGAAGGGCCTACACACTGATTCTGAGCTGTTAACAAACAGGAGGGGTGGGCGCTGACTGATGATGAACCGTATTAATCATGACAGATGCTTCACTGCTAGAATTATGAATGCAAAAAAAAAGACTGCAGATAAACCAATGAATTCTATATATCTAATTCCGTCTTACATGAAAAGTTTTTATCTTGTTTTATCTTGTGATCAAATAACAGAACCATGCTAAAGTTCCCAAAGGAAAGGATTTTTATATGATTGTTATAAAAAAAAAAAAACAAAGCAACTGTAGTGGAACTAATCTGTAGATCATCTTTCCTAAACCATTAGTAAAATGTTATCTGACACGTGTGATACCTTTAAGCCCGTTGATTTGTTTTTTTGTGACGACTGTAGGTTCTGAAGATGAGTTACAACCGAGTGAAAGAACTACGAAAAGAAACATTTCAAGGCCTGGATAGCTTGCTGCGTCTCCATATGGACCATAATCACATTGAATTCATCCATCCAGAAGCTTTCTATGGTCGGACTTCCCTACAGCTTGTGCATCTCGAGGGCAACCGGCTCCAGCAGCTTCACCCAGACACATTCATAACCCTGAGACACAGCCAGATTTTCAAATTTTCTTCTATTAAGACCATTTATCTATCAGATAATGCGTTCACCACCCTACCAGCCACTGTGTTCACTGGCTGCTACCAGCTAGAGAACCTCTTCCTTAATGGGAACCCCTGGTCATGTGACTGTCAGATGGACTGGTTTGCCATGTGGAAGAAGAAGAATCCTGGTAAGGGTCCACCATATTGTGAATAATTTGCTCCTTTCTGCTTGTCTAAGTGGATTGTGCATACTTCACTCTTGAGATTCTATCTAATACAAAACATGGTAAATTTACTAAGAAAACTGCAAGAGGATTATGTGCACTACCACCACTGGGTTCCTGAGCAAGACCCTTAACCCTGAATTGCTCCAGGGGGACCGTCCCTGTAATCAGGAATCGGAAGTTGCTCTGTATATGAGAGTCTGCTAAAATTCCTTAAATGGAAATGGAACAAAAAAAAAAAAACATGGAAATTATTTGGGTGGTGGTGGTCTAGTGGTAGGGTACTTGGACCCTTAACCCTGAGTTGCTCCAGGGGGACTGCCCCTGTAATTAGGACATGGAAGTTGCTCTGGATAAGA
The DNA here is from genome assembly GCA_017165825.1 of Hepsetus odoe. Classification (NCBI taxonomy): domain Eukaryota; kingdom Metazoa; phylum Chordata; class Actinopteri; order Characiformes; family Hepsetidae; genus Hepsetus; species Hepsetus odoe. Next base: position 20,178,325 of record CM029387.1, read on the forward strand.
GCCTCTGCTAAATGCAGCAAATGTAAATGTAAATTATGTGGGGGATTTGTCCTTGTTGTTTTTTGTCCCTGGAGTCCTTTTTTGACATTTTGTCTAGATTTGTCTATGGCGGATTCTATTGGCTCCAGTTTCTCAGCCTTTTGCCCTGGGGGAAAAGTCCTGGGAGAGGCTCCAGCACCACTCTTGATGAATGGATGGATTTCTAATCAAATGTTACTTCAAAATGACCAATCCTAACATATTTCTGTACTTACAGGTGTCCTAAAATGCAAAAGGGACAGAAAGTTCGCTGGAGAACAGATCTGCCCCATCTGTGAATCTCCTGTTGCCTCCAGAGGCAGGAATATGGTTCTTCTGAAGAGTGATGCCTTTACATGTTCTAAGCCATGGATCCAACCCTACTTGAAACAGAAGAATATCACAATGGATGACAGCGGCTTCTCTCCAGTTTTCCCCACGGATTTCATTGCGCCAATTGGGATGATTGAAATGAACATCACTGACCAGTTTCACAATGATGCCAGTATAGCCTGTGTTGTACAGAGACCAAAAGGACTGGACGACTTGAACGTAACACAAGGAGTGAATGGCGAACATGTGACGACACTCACTGCCTCTGTGTCCACATCGCTTGTTTGTAACGTCGACTACGAGCATATTCGGCAGCTTTGGAGCATTTTGGCCACTTACAGTGATTCTCCAATGACTCTCAAGAGGGGACTCCTCCTCAGCATGCCACCAGACATGACCTACAAATACGAGCAGGCAAGGCCTTCTAACGAGGAAATCTATACAGAGATTGAGATGGAGATTAAGGCAAATCCTGCATGGCTTATGCAAGGTACCATTAATTTACGGCTGGACCGCACCACAACCACATACTCAACCCTCCATATCAAATATCTGTCCAATGTAGAGATGAATATTGATAACAGTAACTTAAAAAGAGACAGATACAGCTGGACTATGATCAAACGGGACAACCAGACTAAGACAGAGTATTCAGTACTATCAGGTGGCATGGCTGAACTGAGCTGTGATACCTCTGGTCATCCTAAACCCTCTGTAGAGTGGATATTACCCGATGGAAGCAAGGTGCGGGCACCATATGCCAGCGAGGACCGGAGGATTGTAATAGCGGACAATGGGAAGCTTACTTTAAGGGCAGCCGACAGCTCAGATGCCGGAGTCTATCGTTGTATTGCAACTAACTATCTAGATGCAGACGTGCTTTCCTTCAGGGTGACTGTGTTGTCCCCAGATGTTGAGGAAGAGGAAACAAATGGGGTTCGGCTTTCACGTTCAGTGGATGAGAGCTTATTTCTTGATTGTGAATCAACAGGTAGCCCACAAGCTTCTGTTCAGTGGATACTGCCAGACCACACTATCTTGGACAAGTCCTATGCAAACAAGAAGCTCTTCCAAAATGGTACTTTGGGAATATATGGGCTGACAGAAAGAGACCGGGGATTTTATAGATGCTTAGCTGCTAACCATCTCGGGGTAGATTTGTTAGTGTCTTTAATAAGCATTTCAAATAATGGGAAAAGGGTAAAACTGACTGAAATAGATGGGTCTGGTGATGACAGAGATGACATAGTGCAAAGTACAAAAGATAGCAGCCATCTTCGAAGTGAAGATCTTTCAAGGGTTAGCCAGGAATCAAGGACAAAAACCTCAGATCGACCATATCCAAGACCCTCATTTCGTAGGGTACCAACCAACAGACAAGGTGGAAGACGACATAATGGCTGGACTAGAAGGACGTTTGACAAAGCATCAAGGAGAGTAGACCCTGAGAAGCTAGCAGATTTTATCAAGAGATCTCAAACCAATAAATTAGGAAAGACTGGAGATCAGTCAAAGCAATCTGAAGCAGATAAAAGACTTTCTATAGATGATGAGAAAGGTTCTGGGAACGACGTGACTGAAGGTGACATTAACCTTCCAAGTCGAGACTTAACAACTAAACAAAATCTAGAAGATAGTTATGAGAGTGTTTTGACCACCTATGACCCATCTGAGAACAATCAGAACAGTTCTGCAGAAGCAGTAACAGGAGGTCCAGACTATTTTATGACCACAATGGAAAACATGAACTCAGTTACAACAGATTCAGACTCATACAAAGATGCCACCCCAGTGCAAGCAAGCATCACCTTTAGAAACCGCGAAATTCAGAGAGATGAGACAACACCATTAACAGGTCATGTGATTAGTTCTAGTGATAACAAATTCTATGAAGTAAGTACCCTCAGGCCTTTAGAACCAGTCACTTTGAAATTTACGGTTACCGAGAGCAGGGATGAGATGGAACTTCAGTTTTCTGGGGATATTCCGGATACTGCAAATGGAGTAATGTCACAGAATCCTAATGTTACACCCATGATGGACCAGTTAGCACAAAGGGTGCATCCTGTGGTGCACTCCTCCACAGACCGTGAAAGCCAGACCACTTATACAGCAGTCACGACGACAGAAAGAGAACAAGATGAGATCACTTTTCATTCTACTCAAAGAATCACATCTCCTCGTCTTCCTCCTGGATCTACCATCATCTCCCACCAGCAGATACACATCATCCCGCCTAACAAAAAGCGGCTGGGAAGGAGACGTAACTTCTCAAACAGACGCAGGATCATCCGGCCTAACAAAATCACAGACATACAGTCCTTACTGGATAAATTTAAAAGGCCATCTGTCAAGCATGAGGGCAATGCTACTGTTCCATACACAGTTGAGCTGACTACAGACTGTGCACTGTGTGGAGGACAGTCTACTGTTGAATCCAAGGCAGAAGAAAGAACATTTGTTGGTCAGACTACAAAAACTGATGTGCCAACTGAAAGAAAGACTGAAATGGTAATCACGACAACAGTAAGTACACCTTTTGTTACTTCCCCAGCTATGGTTACCAATTCAAGTTCATTCAAGGTTGAGGCACAACTGAAACCTAATGCTTCCCATGAATTTGTTACCTCTTCAAAAACCTCTGGGCAAAAGCCAACACAAGTTCCTAGGAAGGTTCTAACCACAGCTACATCCAAAACTCTTAAGTCTTCCAAAGTCATACGAGGAAAGATCCCATGGCACAGATTGTTTGGGAGAAATGAGAGTCAGCGGGAAATACTTAACCGGCTGAGAAAACCAGTGAAACCTTCCACTACGACACAAAGTCCAACATCAGTTAGAACCTTGACCACCACACCACCATCAAGGATTGTTACTGACTTACCTACTGCAAAATCAGTGATAGCACCAATGACGACCTCCCCTCTTGTGGCAAAAGAGAATCAAGACAGTTTAGAGACGTCTGCCGATGACTCATCAGGTTCTTCATCTTTCACTGAATCACAGACTTATGAAGTGATAACTTCATTCACAACTGCAAGTCTGTCCAACAATTACCATAAAACTGCTGGACTGCTTAGGCCTGGAACTACACCATCATATGGATCCAGGATGTCCACAGCTACAGAATCCCAGGTAACTCCAATGTTACCAGCCCCACCAACAACAAGATCTGCATCCAAGGATGATGCCTTGGAATCTAGTACCTCTGGCTCTGACCCAGGGGAGTCTGAAGGGTTGGTTGGCAGATTTTGGAGAAATCGAAAGCCAGGTTTCCACAGGCGGCGTTTTAGAGGCAGAAGGCCGATTAAAAAAACCACCACACAAGCTCCAACTACCAAATTTACTACACAGGAACCAACCACTGTAGCACCAAAGACAAAGTCAAGGTCTCCTAGGCCCTTGTATATACCAGCTGGTGTGACAGAGATATCCAAACCATCTGGCAAAAAAGACTCTAAGACTAAAGAGTGGGAAACCCCAGCAAAAACCACCATTTTTCCCAAAACACTTTCTACAACCAGTTCACCCACAGCAACCTATTCCAATCCAACAACTTATATGACTACTAATACACCAAGACCACATAGCACAGCACAATCTCAAATCCAGAGTAACAAAAGAGGACGAGCTGGAAGGTATCAAACACGGAAACCCAAGGTTAGAAGAGTAAAGCCAAGGGTTTTAACCAAACACAGGGGCGTTGAACAGCCCAGACCGACAACTTCACGTGGAAAGGACAGAGATGGGTCTAAGAAGAGGACAGGTTCTGGGAAAACAATAACGTTTGACACAGTAACTGTCCTAACAGCGGAAGAAAGCTACAAGAGCACATCAGTTCCATATAACAGTGATATTGTCAATGGCCTTTCGAATTCTTATGATCACACTACAGAATACAAAACCACACCATCAAATATAATTGGCCTTGAGTCGACAACGAAGGATATGACCTCCAAGCCAAGAATCGTTGGGGGGAATGCAGCCAGTTTTACAGTTGACTCAAATTCTGATGCTTTTCTTCCCTGTGATGCTACAGGCAATCCTCAACCTGCTGTCAATTGGAAACGATTCTCCTCAAGCACAGGTACCTACACACTGCAGTATTGTAATGAAGGATCGACATGTGATTTTATATACACAAATTGCAAATATATACAATGAATGAATCATTTTATGTACACTGATATCACCAATGTATTGATAGAATGAGCCGTTATATAGTATTATTAATCCTTTGCTTTTTAAATGGTTTTTTTTGTTCTTCTTCATTTTAGGCACTACCTTGACCATTAAAGGGAAAATGGGGAAATTTGAGGTATTCAGAAATGGTACATTGTTGATTCAGAATGCCAACATCAAAGACCGTGGACAATATCTGTGTCTAGCTGAGAATATCTATGGCTCTGACAAACTCTTGGTCATGCTGTCCGTGTTGGCTTATCCCTCACGGATTCTGGATCCAAAAGTAAGAGAGATTAAAGTTCATTCTGGTGAAACAGTTGAGCTGAAATGCAAAGTGGAGGGCAGACCACTGCCTGTGGTGTCATGGATTCTAGCTAACCGAACTCAAGTTAGGGGTCAAAATAATCAGCATGGCAGAGTGAAAGTCACACCAGAGGGAACTCTGGTCATTCAGCAAGTCTCAGTTTATGACCGAGGACAATTCAAGTGCATTGCCAGTAATCCAGCCGGTGCAGACACAGCTACCGTGCATTTGCAAGTGCTGGCAGCTCCTCCGGCCATCTTGGAGGAGAAAAGGCAGCTGATGAGGGTTGATGCTGGCCAGAGTGTTTGGATTCCCTGCACAGCAAAAGGAGAGCCTCAGCCCATTGTACACTGGGTTTTGTTTGATGGTGCAGTTGTAAGATCCCATTACGCTGACTATAGATTGTCTGCATTTCCCAACGGTACTCTTCACTTGAAAAACCTGGATATCTCTGATAGTGGAAAATATGAATGCGTTGCTATGAGTTCCACAGGGTCAGAGCGGCGAGTAGTGACTCTGTCTGTGGAAAAATCAGAAACTGCCCCGCAAATAACACAAACATCAGACCGGAGGACAGAGCTGGAGTACGGTAGTCAGCTTCAGCTGAACTGCACAGCAGATGGAAACCCCAAACCCAGAATTATTTGGAGACTTCCCTCTAAAGCCCTTGTGGATCAGTGGCACAGGTGAACAAGCCCATTCTCTCTCTCTCTCTCTCTCTCTCTCTCTCTCTCTCTCTCTCTCTCTCTCTCTATCTCTCTCTCACTAAAACAGACAATCACCAACACAAAACCACTTTTATTTCTCATATTTTGCTTCCAAAGATCAGGACTTTCTTGTATTTGCATGTCCTGTCGAGGAACCGTTCTTCCTGAAGGACAGTGTTGTTGTCTCTCATTTTCAGTCCAGTCTCTGTACCTGAGCAGTTCTCCAGATCTTCCTGAAGGACAGTGTTGTTGTCTCTCATTTTCAGTCCAGTCTCTGTACCTGAGCAGTTTGATAGTTCTGTGTTGGTTAATCCACACAGTGATCTACGTCTGAACCTTCAAGCAGAACAAAGCGTCTAACTTAAGACACGAAACAGCGAAGAAACAGGTGCAGATGATTAAATATTATCAGGCTGGAACATCTTTATCTAGTTATCTAAGCACTGAGTATATTTTCCACTTTTGCAGCTTGTCACAATAAAACATTTGCCTCAATATTCCAATGATAATCCAAGACAGTTTGTCAGGCATAATGTGATATTTTTTGCACCAGCCAGGTGATTTAGTAGCAAAACATGAAGAAATGAGGGTTGGCTCATGACCTGGGTACTGAATGGATATGTTTTAAGTTTCATTGCTAAGTCTATTCTTAAACTCGTTCTGAGACCAAAATGTGTGCTTTGGGCAGAATGTGAATCCCACTGCATTCTAACCACAAGAGCTAACATAGGAATTTCATTTAATGAAAAATGATTTGGCTGACTGATTGTCACTGGAACAAATGAATCTGTATCTGCCTGTGAGTTGTTTTTGTTTTTAAAGTCTTTAAAGAGTCACATTTTATTATTTCCAGAATGGGCAACCGCATCCAGGTCCTGAAGAATGGTACTCTTATCATTGACTCAGTCAGTGAAAAGGATGCTGGAGACTATCTTTGTGTTGCTCGCAGCAAGGTTGGAGATGACCTACAGCTAATGAAGGTATCTGTTTCCATGAAGCCGGCTAAAATCGAGCCCAAGGTTGTTGGAAAGAAACAGGTGCCATATGGCAAGGATTTCAAGGTAGACTGCAAGGCCTCTGGTGCCCCCATGCCAGATATTTCATGGGGATTACCAGATGGTACACTGGTGAACAGTGCCCTCCAAGCAGATAGCAGCAGAGGAAGTCGCTCCAAACGTTACGTCTTGTTTGATAATGGAACGCTCTATATGAATAAGGTGGGGATGGATGAAGAGGGTGACTATACCTGCTATGCAGAGAACACACTGGGCAAAGATGAAATGCACGTTCACATCACTGTGGTCACGGCAGCACCTCGGATTCGCCCTCCAAGCCTCACGTATGCCAGAGTGAAGCCGGGAGGGAACATCCGCTTTGATTGCGAAGCTGTTGGAGAACCAAAACCAAAGATCCTCTGGATGCTCCCATCCAATGACCTGATTGCTGCATCCAATGAGCGATATCTGATGCATGTCAACGGATCTCTTGATATCCGTGATGTTAAATTAGTTGATGCTGGAGAGTACATCTGCATGGCTCGCAATACAGCAGGTGACGAGAGCAAAGTGTACAAGTTGGACATTGATGGCAATCCCCCTGTCATCAATGGTTATTACCAGAACAGAACGGTGGTGAAAGATACCGCACCCAAGTATTCTAGGAAGCTAATCGACTGCAAAGCCGAAGGGGACCCACCTCCGAAGATCACCTGGATAATGCCAGATAACATCTTTCTCTCAGCTCCTTACTATGGTAGCAGAATTAACGTCCATTACAATGGGACTCTTGAAATCCGCAATGTTAGACCTACAGACACAGCGCAGTTCATCTGCATGGCAAGGAATGATGGTGGTGAAGCTGTCATGGTGGTACAGCTGGAGGTTACCAGCCAGCTCCTGCGGCCCATATTCAAAAATCCTTTTAACGAGAGGTTGGTGACTCGACTGGGGAAAACTACAATACTCAACTGTTCTGCTGATGGACAGCCACCTCCAGATATTATCTGGACGTTGCCCAATGGAACCCAATTCATAGGAGAGGCCAACAGAGGTACTCGACATCACCTGGGCAAGGATGGCACCTTTGTCATCTATAACCCAAGCAAAGAGGATGCTGGCAAGTACCGCTGTGCTGCCAAGAACAAAGTTGGCTACATTGAGAAGCTGATTATCCTGGAAGTTGGACAAAAGCCTTACATTCTAACACGACCGAGAGGTATTATCCGCAGCATGTCTGGGGAAGCTCTCTTTCTTCACTGTCTCGCTGATGGAAGCCCTCGTCCCAAGATCATTTGGACCATCCCAGGTGGTCATGTTTTGAGTTATCCACAGTCAACTGGACGCTACCATCTAATGGAAAATGGAACTCTGGTCATTCATCAGACCAAGCTACATGACCGTGGAAACTATGTATGTCGGGCGAAGAACGATGCAGGTGAGGCTGTGCTTACTGTGCCCGTTGTCATCATTGCATTCCCACCACGCATTACAAATGCACCCCCAGCAAGTGTGAGGACAATAGCAGGTTCTCCTGTACAGCTAAACTGCATCGCTACTGGAATGCCAAAGCCGGAAATCTCTTGGGAGCTGCCTGATAGATCTGTCCTCTCCACGGCTGGAAAAGGCCGTCCCAGAGGCAGTGAGCTACTCCATCCACAGGGTACACTCATTATCCAGAAGCCCACAGTGACAGATTCTGGCTCTTACAAGTGCCTAGCAACAAATTACCTTGGCACGGACACCAGAGTCACCTATATGAGGGTCATCTGAAAGAGCCTGCAATGGTCAGTAGACGCTCTTCAGATCTACGATTAATAAAAGTCTATGAATTTTCCATCACAACTGTTAAGGGTTTCTCTTGATATTTCCCACCATGCAATAGAAGAATGCTTAAACCTCCACTTTGTGCTGCATCAAGGAGAAATAAAAGGATGCAGAATTCTGGTGTCAGATGGAACAGTTATTGTAAAATAGAGTGCTTCCAAACTATGTTTACTGACACTGATCATATATTCTGAGAGACTGTTGGCTTTTCTTGATTGCTTAATTGCATCGATCCATTGCAGTCGTGCTGTACAGTATTTGAAGGCGACCTTGCTTTTTTACATGGAATTAATATATTTTGAGACAAAATGTCATACATAACAATCAAGGAGGGTTCATCTTGATATTGTTACATGAAATACAAATATCTGTCCTGTGATTAATCAGATAAAACGGCCTTCTCCAACACTTCTGGATGTAAATGTATTTTGTACATAATACGTGTGTCTTTTCTAAATACCTGCAATCTTTGTGACCCAAAGACAAAACAGTTCATTAAAAAATCAATGCCTAATTTATATTAAATTTATATCACAAAACACACTACAAATTATTTTGCTTTTCAAAACTGTGATACCACTTTAGTGGAGTGAGTTTCTTAATAATGGACATTTTTATTTTTGTTTTGTTCATTCTTAATTCGTTTGAAGTCATTCATCTAATTTTCCCTTTTTTATCTTAATGGATGAATATTCTTTCTGGGAGTTGATTTTAATTTTAAGATGGTGCACAATTTTTTTTGTTTGTTTTTTTTTCTTTAATCACAAAGACATGGACCACAGACTATCCTTGTTGTTGTATCTAAAATGGAATAAATAAATGGTAATATTGATGTTTAAGCTATATTAAAACTAGTTATTTTCCTAATCATGCTTTCATTTCCTAAATATTGGTTTGTGGACGCCATTTAGTATGTCTTCATGTCTGGAACACAGACCATCACATATTATTAGCCATTAGGTCATAGTTTTGAAACTCAGCTTGTGTTGCATTTTCGGGCCATTGCATGGTTATTCACTCTTAGGGGTATTTTTCATGCAGATTGACCCAGACAGGAACTCACACAGCCCACGGAAATATGTCTCACCTGGCCCACGGACGTAAATGTGTTATTTGTACCAGGAACCAGGGAGAAAATACATTCCATCCATCTGAGTATCATTTAGGCCCAGGCAGGGCATCGCAGGTTTTGTGGTGAGCCATGAATGAGATTTTTACTTTTTCGCTTTCTGACGTTTCTCTGGAGACGCAGTCCAGCAGAGGAAGAACCATAAGTTATACAGACTGCAACTTTTCCATAAACGCTGGAATGTGGGAAACTGGGTCTGTAAGCACAGGAAACTGCAAGCATGTGTTCACAAGAACAATCCAACAACCTTGGCAAGATGGTCAGACAAATTTTGTGAAAGTTATATAGTCATATAAGAAAGAGGGAAAATTATATTCTTAATTCTTGCTTTCGGTCCAGGAAGATATGTTGGATGGGAAGGATTTTTGGTTCTACTCCTTCATGAAGAGCTTTCCAGCAGACTGTTGCACTCTGGTTGTTCTCGGGTGAAGGGCTCTGTTTCTTCTGTTCAGAGCTGATGATTAACAAAGTAGAGTTTCTGTTATTTACATTCATGGCATTCAGCAGACACTCTTATCCAGAGCGACTTCCATGTCCTAACTAGTGTCTTAATTACAGGGACAGTCCCCCTGGAGACACTCAGGGTTAAGGGTCTTGCTCAGGGACCCAGTGCTGGTAGTGCTGGGGGTGGAATTTGAACCTGGGGCCTCTTGAGCCAAAGGTCCATAGGCAAGTACCACCACTGGACCACCACCACCCCTGTTATTTTACTAGAGGATTAAATTCTCTGATGATATTCTCTGAATTCTCTGAATTCTTTGATAATAGTATACTTTTTCAGAACATACTCTTTACTTTAGTCTGAACACATTTGAGGAGATTTCTCCTTTATTTTTATTCTCCATCACCTTCACAACACCAGACCCGTTTCAGACTAAATGGACACAAACACAGAAAAGACGTCCCTCTGTGTCCATCGGTGCAGGACAGAGTGAAGGAGAGTGAGAGAGAGGACAGGGAGAGTGGACGGTGGAGTTCAGGGTGTGTGGAGTGTGTGTCCGTGACGGGAGAACTAGTAGAGACGGTGATGAAAGTGAAGCGGTGAAGTTCATGTGGATTATTTTCAGTAGATTGTTCTTACTGGAGCTCGAGGCTTTAAAAGTCTTTGAATTCTATTAATATGGAGTGAGATTCAGTTCACTTTTGCACATAAACAAACGTCTTTCTATAATGCCTACTTTTTATTTTTATGGTCTGCGAACATCTGTTTCTGTCCAATAGAGATGTAAAGAAAATAACTCCTAAAAATAAGACCATCAGGTATTTCCCCTCACAGTCGAGCGGTTTATTTATTTATGGAAATGCTGTATATATATCATCATTACAAACGCATGCCTGGTAGAAGTGACTCTGGTGTCTCACTTTATTGGACTTGCTCATTAAACTGAGCTCATCTGGAGTGAATTAGTCAAGATCTACGAGCTTTCTTTTGAAAAGCCTCATTTGGCAGGGAGCAAATATAAAATAAATACAGATTATTTATGAGGCAAAATGTCATAAAAAACTATTTTTACAGTTATTTATGATAAGAAGCCCTTATAAAAGTTATGCCTTCTTATTTGCAAAATATTTTGCAGGGTTTTTTTATAACTACTTTTCATTTTGAACACTCCTCGTCTCCCCTCTGCACGTGTCCGAACCAGCACTAGTGTCCCTTGAGGGACATCCTGTCAGCAGATGTCCCCAGCTGGATCAAACGTTTCTGACCTTCCAACATATCTGAAGGGGACTGGCTGCAGTAAATCAAAGGTAGGAGGGAAAAAGCTCTTTCTTTCAAAGGTCTGCTCCATATTTCTGAGACTCTGACTCAGTGGACCAGCTCTGATGTAAGATTATTTATAGGTCCTCACTAATAGACTGTTAAGAACTCCAAACTTAATAAGTTTTGTTGAAATTTGTGACACTTCCTGTTATACATGATGTGATTTAATGTAAAAGAAATACACATAAAGGCTGAAAAGCATCTACTGTTTGCTATTATTTTAAATGAACCTGAAATTTGAAATCTGACCTTTATTTCCTACCGATATTGATAGAAACTTCCAAAAGCTGCGGTTTAAAAACTAGTTTGATTACTTAATGAGGTAACCCGCATGAAGACACTGCCTGAGACTTTGTTTTACCAGAAGTTGGAGACGTTATGGCCTAAAACTAAACCCGTTCTTGTTGCAGAAATAAATGCAGGAAGCCAAATAGTCCTGCAAAAAAAACTCACTTTTATAATCAAGTATCCTTAGCAGAGTCCCAGGTGGGTCTGTCCCAGCTCTCACAGCCCCAAAAATGGGTGACACATTCTGGACAGGTCACCAATTCATCACAGGGTAGATACACACACACACACACTCACACCGAAGGGACTATTTAGCATCTCCATCCACCTGACGTGATGTTCTTTGGACGGTGGGAGGAAACCGGTGCTACCAGAAGAAAACAAACACAGGGAGAACATGTACACTCCATGCAGGAAGAACCTGGACCGTCCTGTCTGGGAATCAAACCCAGGACCTTCTCGCTGTGAGGTGACAGCGGGACACACTGCACCAACGCGTCGCCCTCACAAAGAAAACTGAGATTAACACAAAAAAAAACTTATTTTTACTGGTTCACCGGTGGGTGCAGAACACCTCGTTCTGTTCATCACCATTATGAAAAAAAGTTCAAGTTTAAATTATTATGAATTATTAAAAAAATAATTTTACATCAAACACTCAATATTAAATTATGGAAAAATTGCATTTGTGAATTTCCATTTAATCTTCAGTCAATTTCGGTTAATCAGGATTTGCTGAGATATTCATGCCTTGAACACAAACGTGTCCTTTGGTCACTTTTGTCTGATGCACAAGATAAAATGCCAGTTAATGCCAAGAGTTTTGGAAGAAGGTAATTCAATCTTGGATATATCAGTTTATCTTTACCTGCAGTATAAAAAGATTTTTTCCCAGCTATCTGTAAAGCTTGTCCAGCAGTAGGCAAAAGAAATACATCTGTGACACGAAAAAGTCAGTAAAATGCTACCAAATATATCATCATTTTCAGCCATTAAAACAAAGCCATGCTGCACAGTATATAATCCTCACATAGCGTGTTAAGAGTGAACTTTCATTGCTGTGGATTTCCAATGGAAATCAGAAACACATGCAAACATGAGAATATTTCAGAGTAGCTTTAGCAGATAATATCTGTGTGTGACGGTGCCAGAACTTCTCTGGAGAAACGTGTGGATATTCAGCGGTAACACTTTACTTCCTGTGAACAAGAGAAAAAAACGGGAGCTTGGAGACGAGTGAGAAACCACGAATGCCGAGGAGCAAAAATGTTCTTGGCTTTTGTAGAGTCTGAAGAGGTGAGATGTGGGGTTGGGAGACGATTTTTGGTCGAATTTGTTTGGAGATGAAGATGGAAATCTGCGTCGAGTAAGAAACGTCCACCACACAGGTAGAGGAGAAGAAGCAAAGCCAAAGCTGGCAGAAAAAAGGAGCTGTCAGAGTGAAGTGTGATCAGATATATCCCATTAATGTTGTCAAGTGCCATAAATGAAGCTGTTTAGCAACAAGCTTGGTGTGATTATCATGAAGCTCATTGGCCTGTTCAACTTTTATCGATTGTTAGCTCTGTAAGTCATTGCATACATTGCAATCCTTGGATCGGGGTATTTTTGCCACGGCCCGCAGTGATGATTCTGGAATTTCTCGATGGCTTTCGAGAATCCGCACCCTGGTCTTACAGACACAAGGGTGAGATTCATCTCTCCAAACAGGGTTAAATGTCTCTGAAGACAAATGTATGCAGGTTGTACAGGGCAACGCATGAAGTTAGAAGTGAGTTAGACCACTGAAAGCTTATGTTATTTTTGTTGCTGTGTTGTACATATCTTATTATACAGTTATTACATAGTAATTAAGTAACAATTTTCATTCCATTCTGTATTTTCAGGTATATTCAAGCATTTTTACACTGTTAACACTGTTAAAAACATGGAAAAATAAATTTTAAAGAATCTGCACCCTTACTGTACATCACTCAGCCCGATGTTCGCTAGCATAAATGAATGTTGGCTGACATAACTGAATTGGTTCTTAATGTTCTCCTATTAGTGTGTTGAGCTGTCCAGTCATGCAGCGTCAGTGGCGATTCGAAAAAAGCTGCACCGATCTTCACATGAGGGTCCATGATATTGTGTGATTTACTAATGTGTGGAACTGGAGATCAGGAAAAAGAAAAAAAAAGAGATTTGTTTTGAGAGTTTTGCTCTTAGAAGACCTGGGGTGCTGTGATAACAAGGCTGGAATATCTTGTTTTGATCTTGCAGAGATTTATAACCTTTGACTGAAAAAAAACAACTCTTGATTAACACAGGACCGGGCTGTCGAATAGGCTCCAGATGGTTCTTTATTTGCAACCAGGTGGACTGGCCTGGACCGGGCCTTGATGTTTCTTAAGGCCCTCAGTTGATTAGCCAATACTTCAAAGTCTATCTAATTATTATGCCCCTTAGGGTACAAGCTCACTCGGTAAAATATGGGACACATTTGAGCTGGATGTCTTTTTCTGGTTTGAGTCAAAATATGCTACAACACATCTCACCTACAGGCCAGAAAACTTTTCCACTTCTTTGGCCAAGCCAATGGTTTTGTCCCATTAGAGACAGATGAGCAAACAGAGGGCTGATCATGGGCCTGCTCGGGATTGTTATAGCAGCAGTGGGTGGGCAAGGAGGAGGTCTTCCACCATATGCAGCACTGAATGAATGGATCCTCACTCGTGCTGTAATGGACTTTTAGCTGATTTGAGTCCGAAAATCACCAGCTGTTGCACATCAGTCCTCAGCAACAAGGCAACCCATCAAATAGGGTAAATGAATCCTATTTACTTTTCCTTAATTAGAGAGCCAGTGCATGGTCAAAAGCTACTTTAGGACAAACAAGGTCTTTGTGTCTGCGAGGGGAGTCTGCCAGGATAGATTTCATGCCAATTGACCAGAGATGGCAAATTACACATATCCTTTACTCCAGTATACAAACTGAAACTTGTGCAATAAAACCCTGGTAATAGTAGAAGATCTGGTTCATTTACATTTTATTAACAGGATTTAGCAGATGCTCTTGTCCAGAGGGAACAGGAACAGTCTACCTGGAGCAACTTGGGGTTCAGGGTTTTGCTCAGCAACCCAATGATGGTAGTGCTGGAGGTACAGTTCGAACCTGCGATCACTTGGTCCACAGGCGAGTATCCTGCCACTAGGATACTCAGTACTCATTACTCAGTGCAAGTGGAAAAGTATTGAAATTAACTCCGTATACAAGTATAAAAGAAATTTCTAGCATCTGTTTGTGCTGAAAGTGAACTGAATCTCACTCCATATGAATAGAATTCAAAGACTATTAAAGCCTCGAACTTCAACTCCAATAAAAATAAACTACTGAAAATGATCAACATTAACTTCACCGCTTCACTTTCATCCACGTCTGGATCCTCCTGCTGTGTTTGTGCTGGATCAACCTAGTTTTATGGAAGAACCAGTCAAAAGGCTTATAAAGAACCACATAATTACATCAAATTTGAACAAAATTTCAATCAGGATTCAATGAATCAGTGCACAGAACAGGACAAAGTGTCCAGTTCACTGGGATCCTGATAGCATAACTGCTTTTGCTTTACTTGATGCCTCATAGATTCTCACCTTCCCTAACATTCAGCTGGACTCAATTCACCATTGATCATACTAAACTTAATCCTAACATTAACCTCAGCTTCATTCAAACCCTAAACCAGACCCAATTCCTGATACAAACCTTAACTCCAACACTTCAACTGTTGAGAATCAACTGACTTTACCAGAACTTGGAACATGTGTTGATGACGTCCTGGGACAAATCCGCTTGTTCTGGCTTTGGTTCTAACTTTTGGTGTTCTACATTTCCAACCTTTTAATTTTTGGATCTCATTCAGAACAAACGCACCAAGAAAGTCACTTTACAGGAGAAAGACACTCATCCTCAGCTGTCAATTTAAGTTTTTAGTCATTTATTTAAAAATGAACAAATGAATTAATGAGGGATTTCTTTAGGTTATTTCTGATGAGATCAAGTTTTGAGAAGATGTAAACAGTAAATAGCATGTTTCTGAACAAATACAAAAGTAAAAAAAAGTGAGCAGGAGGTTTTCCAACAGAGATGTTAAGTAAAACACTCTAAAATGTAATAAAAGTGTGTGAAAACATACAAGCTATTAATCCTGCTAGTGGATTATTTTGGATTTGTTCCTTTCAGTTGTCAGGTTGCCCAGAAATGTAGACTTCATGGAATGTCACAGTCCGCTAGTTGCCTAAATGTTTCACCACTGCCTTAAAATCTTGCCCGTGGAATAGAACTTTTCTGCCCGTGTTCTGGATCTCATTTGTTCAGTGGAGGATTCAAAAGATCAGCATCTCTCCCTGGTCCCTCAGGGAGTTCCTGCTGTTGTATGATGGAATTCCATGCTTTCCAGCTTGTTAAAATGTCTTCACTCCGGTAGAAGTGTAGAGGTAAGGTTTTGAAAAGCCTTGCAGAATATATTTGCAGGCTGGACCAGTCAACACAGGACATTTCAGACTAGAAGTAGGGTGTTGTTTTTCCAGACACTTCAGAGGTCAGTTCCTGCAGGTGTGCAACTCTCCAAAGAACAAGGGCAGCAGATTTTGGGCTTCAAACTGTGATCTTAGAAGATCCGAGATGGAATTGGAGGCAGGGAGCAGCAGGGAGGCTGGTTTAGAGTTGCAAGGCTACAGATTCAAATAACCCTGCCTTTACCTTGGACAGTGTCTCTAAGTAAGACCCTTAACCTCTCAGGATGAGGGAACTAAGGCTTCCCCATCCAGCTGAAAGAGCCTATTTGTAGCTGATCTAAAATTTATATGTAAAAGTGTTTTAGAAAGTTTGTAGAAAGTGTTACAACGTAATTAAAACATGGCAACCAATGAAACCTAAAACACAATATATGTCCACCAGATGGCATTGGTTTCCCCAGATCCTGAAGGCACCTAACGTCTCTTTAAAAGGTTTATTTCATGGTAGCACATCTAGAATTTGTGACAATATTCTAATATGTTGGTACTGTGAATAATTTTGATTCTTGCATGTGGGAAAAATGCAGAAGTGCAATTTCGTTGTCTCTCACTGTGTGCTGTGCTGTGTTTCACAATGACGAGAATAGTCACTTTCACCTAACAAGTTCTTACACCTGAAAGTAATGTAGGTTTCTGGAATTCAGTGCATAAATGTGACTCAAAAGGAGGAATACATGCAAAAAAAATACCCCGAATGGGTTAAGCTGTATGTCTGCAATGTGCTGATGGTCCAGGAAGGTCATGTTGCAGCTCTGCCGGGTTTATGTTAGGAGCATGGGTTATGTGGCCTGCTGTGTTTTTCGCTCTGTAGGTTTCTCCTGAGCAAATGTTAGGCCAGTGTTAAATATTTCACAAGTCTCCAGCTCTCATGCAAACCTCTTTGTCTCTCTGGGGGCTTTTTTGAGGCAGATGACTTATTGCGATACCAAAAACTTCCCACTGAAAAGGCTTAAGAAGCTACGTAAAGGTGGCTTGCTAGACTTTGCAGCCAAAAGAGAGATTGTATGATGTGTTGGTTCACATATTTATCAGCGTTCAAGCTTAAACGATGCTCAAACAAGGTTCTCTCTCTAGGCAAGAGAGTCTTTTAACAAGATTTAAATCAAACAGAAATCAAATGTTTCAAACAGGATATGATGACGGAAAGATTTATCAGCTACTCTCTCTTCCCAGCTCTGTGATGCAGTGTAGGACAATTCTCTCACAATCTGCACATCTTGTGAGAAAATACATGCTCTACACAAATACTGTACAAAATTTGTTAGCCACCCATCACTTTTTTGCCAGTTTCTTGTCTTAAATGTAAACTGTTCTCCAGATCTTCCTGAAGGACAGTGTTGTTGTCTCTCATGTTCAGTCCAGTCTCTGTACCTGAGCAGTTTGATAGTTCTGTGTTGGTCAATCCACACAGTGATCTACGTCTGAACCTTCAAGCAGAACAAAGCGTCTAATTTAAGACATGAAGCAGGGAAGAAACAGGTGCAGATGATTCCAGATGATCCGGTGATTCGTTTATTGCTGATGCTTGGTGGTTGGAACCCCTTTACCTAGAACCTTGTATCTTTAGGCATGTCCCCATTTCTTTCATTTCATCTCAAAACACCAAAGATACGCTCATTTAACACAGTCAGATTCGTAATTTTGCATCAAGAAGACGAATTCAATAGCAAAATCCAAAAAAAGGAGGGGTGGCTTTAGATTTTGCACACACCATAAATAAGCCTGCATTGGCATAAGTCATAACATATGCTTCACATTTCATTGAAGTGGAATACAAAATACATAATGAACTGTAAAGAATAACAATCTGTTGGCGTGTGTGGGCACTGAAGGGCAACCATGCACACAGAACCACTAAAGGATTATGGCATCATCCAAGCACTTTGTGAGCACATAAGATTTAATGAGCTCCATTAAATGAGCAGAGTAAGTTTCATCATAGGGCTCCGTTAGAAGAATGAAAGTCAACAACAAAATTTGTTGGAAGGGATCGATGCTCATTAACTCCTAAACTCTGTTGCCATGACAGCCTCTTTAAGAACAGATCTGCCATCGATCATCTTTCTTTGTTTGGCTCTCATGTCTGCAAATCTACCAAGGAATCAATTAATCCCTCTGGATGGATTCATGTGATTCACAAACAAGCGCCAGCACCCAGCTGTGAAGAACTGAGCCCAAAACATTCCACGCCATGAACATAACTCCACAGTCAAAACAACCTATATTCAAAACAACAGCATGAAGTTTATCTTTTCAGTGAAACTCCACAGTACCTGAAATTTCAGTCTTTGGCACACATATTGTCTCAATACCAGTTTTCTGTGGCCAACAAGCAACATGCCAGTAGCAGAATGAAGTTACTGTTATTTATTGTAAAGAAATAAGCAGCTGTGCAAACACTATGGCCACTGTGGGTCACCTGAGAAGTGCAAGCATCAGGAAGCCAAAAAAAAGATCTACAGCTTGGGAAAATAGACCCAGGAGACCTTGTGAGCGTCTGAATAATATAACCCACTGGCACGGCAACACTGGAGTGACGACACGGGGCGAGACAGACAGTGTCCTGGAGGAGCCTGTAAAGTTTGACCAGGTTCATCAAGGAGAGCAGACAGCCTTCCAATGGCCTGTTAGAAAAGAAGAATCATAAGCAATTAAAAGTCGCACCTTTTTTGCAACCAAACTCCTTTAGAACATGGTGCGTTCCATAAACCAGGCCAAAATGTTTATTATTATACGTTTACAAGAAGTGATGGATTTATGTCCTGGTTGCACAGACATGTCGTAATCCCTTCTGCAGTAGTTCCAAGCCTTGGCAGTGTCACAATTTCCATTTGAACATGCTGATGTCAGACTATATGTCACACCGACAGTTTTTCCAGGACATGCAGATATCTTCTTTCCAGCATCAGAAGAACCTGACCCTTTCTCACCACCACTGCTACTCCTCTGTACTGCAACTCTCCACCGGAAGGACTTCCAATGAAGGTGACGAAACCATTTCAGCTGATTCAGAATTCAGCAAAAAAGTCTATGGGACCTGCACTGGCTTCCTGAGGGTGTCTGAATCAGGTTCAGAACCTCATCGCTTGCCTTCAAGATTAAGCTTTTCAGTTTTGGCTCCTCAGTGATGGAACAAAAGTGCAGTTACTTTCAGGACTGCTGAGTCATCATCTGAAGACCCACCTCTTCTGACAGTAGCTAGGGGACTCAAGTGAAAGTGACTATTTGACACTGCTTTTGTTTGTTCGAACCCATAACCTTCCAATCCTGAGGCCTCGTCCCTGAACACTAGGCCAGAGCTGCCCCATAAAAAGTCTCCTGACTATGCTATTTCATTTTTTACTATTTAATAAAAAACACTTTTGGACCCATTAGATTTCAAGCCTGAGTTCTTGTTGATTGTGTGGGTATGAAGAATTGTTCTCGGCTGGCTGTAATTTGGTGGGACAGCAGCTGTTGACTTTAGCTTAGGTTTACAGATATGAAGAACAGATGTGGATTATAAAGCACTGGTGTACGTCGCTCTGGATAAAAGCCTTTGCTAAATGTTTCACACGTAAAAATATGAAACCAAACGTATGCAGCTCAATCCAGGAATGTCGACATCAATGTTAAGATCAAGATTTCTTTAAGCTCAAAGCGAGATGAAATTAAGTTTCTCTGTGCAACGTATTACAACATGAAACAAAGTACTACATAAAAACAAAATCCAGATCCAGGCGACATTAGACAAAGTGCATCAACATGCGACCAAGTACAAGAAACTGCAGATACAAGGTCATGAAAGTGTCTTGTTCATTGGCTGTTCAGTTGAATCAGATATGCAGAAACATACACAAATTAAAATGTACTAGCCACCCAAAAACTACGGCGCAAAAAAAGATATATCTTAAGCTGGGCCGTAAACCGCATCGATTCCACCAACATCGGTGGAATCATGGTCAAAAAAAGAGTTCGCTCAGGCAGCTGTCAGCATCAGTAGCTGCTGTAACCTTACACTTAGGAAACAGAGCTGCCTTCTCATTCAGACGTCCATAACCAGCAGCTGCTTTGACCATTTGCCAGTGAAAACACATGCTCCTGAACACTGGCTCAGGACAGAGCCCAGGACTGAAGACACCACAAGCATCAGGCGCCACTTTGTCTTTGAGCTGATGATAGATGCCAAGCTCATTTGAACTTGCGCCCAATTCCTGTGTCTTGTCTTGTTCTATGTTCAAGAGGTACCATCCAGGATTCTGAGAGACCCTCACCTTGATTTCAAGGGGCACTTGGGTTCAACCATCTCTGACATCACCTCGGGAAGGTCAACGTGAAAAAAAAAGAATCTTATTATCTTATCATGAAAATGAGAGCGGTCCAAAAGCAAGTCCTGCCAGAGGCTTTTTAAAAGAGAAAGGCTTGTGCTCGCCAAGAAGAACTGGTTTATTCCCTTTTCTCAAAACCCTCAGCTTCGTCACCACCCGTGAAGGAAGTGTTTGTGTTGGCAGAGGCCAGTTGACGGTAGTCTTGCGGTTGACTGCCGACGGGGAGCGCGTGATGGGGTTGGGGGGTGAAGCATCGAGGGAGCCAAAGGGTGGGAAACGGTGGGAGTTTTTAAGTGGAAAACCAGGAGCTGAATGCTGAATTCCTTCACTTCCTCTAGTCGCTCCCACTTTTGACAGAACAAGGCTTTAGTGTTCTCTGCCTGTCTGAAGCCTTAGAAGTATTAGGTGTCAAAGTGACAAGGTTTTGCTTGAAGTTCTTTAAACTGTCTCGCTAATTTGTCGAACATCTTTTAGTAGTTTACCTCTCCCTGTGCAACACATCAACAAGGAAGAGTCTGAGCAGCCTGTGTCACATTCAGGTGAGTCCGGAGGGGAATAAAATGATTTTAAAGTGAAATATAACTGCAAAACACCCAAAGATATAAGGGATAAAGTAGTTCCACCCACTCAGTGCTCAGCATCAGCATTAAATGAATCACCTGATCATCTGCACCTGGTTCTTCACTGCTTCATGTCTTAAGTTAGATGCTTTGTTCTGCTTGAAGGTTCAGACATAGATCACTGTGTGGATTAACCAACACAGAACTATCAAACTGCTCAGGTACAGAGACTGGACTGAAAATGAGAGACAACAACACTGTCCTTCAGGAAGATCTGGAGAACTGCTCAGGTACAGAGACTGGACTGAAAATGAGAGACAACAACACTGTCCTTCAGGAAGATCTGGAGAACTGCTCAGGAACAGAGACTGGACTGAAAATGAGAGACAACAACACTGTCCTTCAGGAAGATCTGCAGAACTGCTCAGGAACAGAGACTGTACTGAAAATGAGAGACAACAACACTGTCCTTCAGGAAGATCTGGAGAACTGCTCAGGTACAGAGACTGTGCTGAAAATGAAAAAGACAAGTGAAAGTGACTATTATTGTCATTGTGAGAACACAGCACAGCACACAGTGAGCCACAACGAAATTGGACCTCTGCATTTAACCCATGGACACAAACACACACCGTGCAGCAGGGGGCAGCTATGAAAGCACCCAGGGAGCAGTGACGGGGACAGTACCTTGCTCAAGGGTATCTCAGGGCAACCTACTGGTAAGGGGTTTGAATCCACAATCTTCCGATCCTGTTGCCAACTCCCTTACCACTAGGCCACTGCTGTCCTTCAGGAAGATCTGGAGAACTTCTCAGGTACAGGGTGTGTACAGAACAGACTGGACATGACAGGCAAAAGATTCAATGTACCTCAATAACACATTAAAAAGTCAAAAGATTCTGGCTGTTTGGAAGCCAGACTTTCTTATAGAAGTGTAGAAACATCATTCATGGAAACATTTGCCCAGATAAACAAATTCTCCCAGTAATTTCCTGTCCTACATCTCCTATGGGTGTCCAGACCAGAATCAAAAGCAGATTCGTGTCATCCTGTCCCATCAAAGGCAGAAAGTGTTGAGCTGTTGCGCGAGATGTGGATAGGGAACGGATGTGGATATTGTAACTGGATCAGGTTCAAGAACAATGGCCTGCAACGCATACTGCGAGGTTCCCTTTCAGAGTGATAAAGTTGGCTGTAATCATTCCATTCATCTACAACCTCTGATTTAGTCAATCTTGATCAAGGGTTCTGTGGTTCTCAAGAAACAGGCTTTTCAACAAAAATGACAAGGCCTTGGCACACTTCCCCTAGCCTACATCCATGCTTGGACAGAATCATGTTGAGATCTCCAAAGCTGGAGCTCCAACTGAAGGACAGGTATGAAAAGAAATGTAAGTGCTAAACTGAGATGATATCTCTGTCCCATGGATGTCTCCTAATCTAAAGAAAAAGTTATGAAAGTGAAAGTGACAACCCTTGTCATTGGGAGGTCACAGCACTGCACACCATGAACCACAACGAAATTGGACCTCTGCTTTTAACCCATGCACACAAACACCATGAAGCAGTGGGCAGCTATTGAAAGCGCCCGGGGAGCAGTGAAGGGGACGGTACCTTGCTCAGGGGTACCTCAGGGCAACCTACTTATAGATTAAGGTTTAATGCCATAAAAGAACCACATTTATTTCCCTAAATAACATTTCAAAGGGTGTTTATAAATGGAAAGTTACATGTAAAGTTCTTGAAAGAACCCTCTTAACTATCCAATCCTAGTCCTCCCCCTTCACACCTGGTGAATGAATGTCCCTTCCTTATGCCATGTGTCCCTTGTTCCATGTTGAGTATGTGTCTCCCTGTGTTTGTTCTAGTTCTCACTGGTTATTTGAGCTTGTTCTGTTGTCGTCAGTGATTCCTTGGTGTGTTCTAGTTTTGTGTCCATGTTCTCTGTGTTCTGGTTTTTCAGTTTTGTTCTCGTTTGGTTCATCTTTTATTTTAATGAAGTTCTGTTCAGTCTTCAGCTACATTCTACCAACTGCTGCCACTCCATCACAGTAGAACCTTTAGAGGAACCTTTTGAAGAACATTTTAAAGATATGTAAGACCTTCAAATAATCTTAAGATGCTGCAGCCCAACACACACACCAATCCAGGGGCAATTTAGCATCTCAAGTTCAGTGGGTTCAAGATTTTGTTTTCGAGCAAAGGTCCTTTGCACGTCCTTTCTTTTTTCCTTCTCTTTTCTGTGCAATCTTCTTTTTTTTGTGCAAAATGACACGGCTTGGGCTACGCTGCCATCTGCCAAGTCTGCATAAATACTTGAACCCAGCACCAAAAGCAGAAAAACTAGAGCAGCCGATGTGTTTACTCTTCAGAAGAGAGGCAGTGGGCATTATGGGAATGCTCTGCGGTGAATCGGACATCATTTAAAGTGAATTTCTGACTCAAAATTCAACTGCACTCTATAACGCAGAAGCAGGAAACAAAAAACAAAGAAATTATAACCACAGTGTTTCACAATGAATTTAAATAGGTGTTTGTGGGGGAAATTCTGTGACGGAGTGTGTATGTGAGGTTTAGCAGTGTTGCAAAGAAAACGATTGACCTTCTTTCCCCTTTAATGCACCACCTCGACGAGATCAATGCTTGTAGAAATCTATTGGAAGCTGGTGATGATGTGAAAGCTCATTGAGCCAGTCAGTGAGCAGGAATTGACTGTCTGGTTATTTCAACACCGTCAGACTTCCTCTGTTGCACAAAAAGCATCTGTGAAAATCACCATTGTCTTACCGACCTAAAAAAACTTCAACTCTTCTGCCTTCCTTTAGCAATGTTTCTTTTCCATCCAGTCTAGTTTGGGCCGTTCTTATCGTTCCTGTTCTGCCTGCAATTCACCGATGTCTCTTTTGTAGGTTAAATGGATCGATAGTGGAATCTCACTGTAAATTTTACCCGTTAATTGAGATTTGAAGTTAACTGACATTAGTAAGTTATTCATCCCTGTGTTCATCATCTGCCATCCCAACCAGGATTGCGGTAGTCCCGGCATTCAAGGCAGGAACACCCTGGACAGATGTTTAGATTATCACAGGAGCAAACACACACTCACACCTAGAGGACAATTTGAGAGGTTCAAGAGAGTGTTCTCTTGAGCTCTTCTCCTGGAGGACATGAGGAGAACATGCAGACACAAGAAGAATCCAGGTTGGGTCTCAAAGCCAGAACTAAAATATTTGAGCCAATTTACTCTTTCATCTCCTAAAAAAATAATGTCAGTGATTTGTTCATGTATAATTCTAGGTTTTGTTACAGTTACATTAACGTTATAAGAACTACCACCACCATCATTCACACACTACATCTGACTGAGCCACAGAGTGACCAGGCAAAGAATGCAAATGTCATTTAGAAATATGTGGGTGTCAACAAAGGTGCTGCTATTGCTGCTACTAATCAGTACAAGTGGCTAAGAAAATGAGATGATGATATTTTGATGATACACATTTGGGTTATCACGTTAGTTTTAAATGGTTTTAGAGATACATGGGGTTTCCAGTTTTTCTTTGCCGATATAAAACCTTTCAGACCTGCAGCTTTGAGAGCTTTGAGGCTTCCAACAGTGGAAGGAAGGACTCAGACAGAGGTGGATTGAATGCATTTTTCTACAAACCATCTACAGTACTGCGAAAAGAAGCCCAGCAGTTGACACTGTCACTGTGAGACTGAAAAAAAAACATGTGAACTGTTTATGACACTGATGCCATGTCATGATGACATTACCTCCCGGTGTGCTATCACTTGGACAGCACGTTCAAAATAAAGGTTGAGCATGGTGAGGCGTGTTCAGGGCATTTGAGATTAATTGTTGTTTGCCATGCTATTTGTGCAGCACTCTCTCTCCCTCATTTCCTTATTGCACTGTGTCTGCTCATGCATCATGTCACCTCTGGGAAATACTGGAATATTGATCTCCAATTGTGAGTATTCCCCCTTTTTATGATGTCTTTTTTTGTCCAGCTCTCAGCTCTCTGTGTGCTTCAAGCTCTTAACATCTTAATGCCCTGCATGCTAACGTTTCAGGCTTTAGAATACATTTTTAGCCCTAATCACACTGAAATTCTGCAAGCCGATGGGATTCTCAACTTTCATACCCAACTGCATTTAGCTAAAAATGCAACTGAGCAAAGTATATGTAGAAACGATGTCAGAAAAAAGGTAAATTCTTTGTTAATCCAGGAACAAACTTTGCAAATGTTCCCTCAAAGGTAGAACAAGGTCCATGAGATCCATTTTTCTACCCTAAATGGGTATGTCCCAGGAGAAAGAGGGCAGAATGGGAACTTTTTCTAACCTAAAAAAACTTTTCTATTTAAATAAGTAGTAAAATGGAAAGCCGGGAGTCGGGAAGGTTCACGGAGACGTCCACCTTAAAAATTCATGCAGTGGAACGTGATGGAATTATGCTTCTTAACTAAAGATACCGACGGTGAGCCCTTGAGGGGACCGTCCCAGGGATGTGAGAGGTATCACTGCATTGATAATTCAGTGCCTTTTTCTAAAACTGTGCAAGAAAAGATGATTCTAGTTTGGTGAAAGCTCTTTATTGTGTCTGCAAACGTGCCACAACATTTCCTGACACTAAAAACAGAACAGACTCAAAGATGAAATGTAATGCAAATTACACAGAAATTCATATTATAAATAAATGCATGTGATTTACATATCTTATCAACGTTTCGTGCGATTACATAAGTGTATGCTGTGCAGCCAGAGACGCACTATTCATTTCCAGCCGCTGAGCACATTCATTCATTTGTGTTCAGGACAAGAACAAAACAAATATTTACAGTACCTAGCAACGTCTGAGGCCCTCCGATAGTTTAAAGCTGTTCACCCTGGGAAAAAGTTCGTTCATACCTACTAGCACTATATCATGTGGATACTTTTAAATAAGGATAAGAATGAGTTTTGTAAGTTATTTATATCTTCTAAGCTTTTAGGGATGCAGGTTTAGTTCCAGATTTCTCCTCGATGCTCCATCACATCAGGAGCTCCTGAATGAACTTCATGAAGCCTTGATTCACCAAACCACCAACCACAGATTATGCCTGGATTATCTGAGCTTCTGTGAATCATTGTGAAGTTTCTCACAATTATTACCATATATTGACTCATCACCCCATAAAAGCATCCTCCTCTTCTCAGACGTCCAGTTTGGCTGCAGTTTGTCACAGCGATGTCACCAATCTTGTGGTTTATTTCAGGAGAGCTTTAAAAGAAAGAGCATTTGGAGCAGCTTTGGTTGGGAAGACTTGGCTGTAATTGGGAGGTCTGGTGACTGTTTTAACTGGAAACTGAGCAGACAAATGGGTGCTTTCTGTATTTCTCACACTCTTGCGCATGAATTATGGATGATGACTTTAAAACAATTATAAAATGATTAATCCCATAACGAGGGAAAACTAACAGCACTGAGAACAGCCACAAATCTGAACTTCAAATAGTTTAACCCTCCTTGAGTTTTATTAATACGACGTATGCTCTCGTTTGCTTTGCACACAGAAGGCTACTTTTTTTTTGCTTATGGACCTGAACTTTTCCACTTCT
Source organism: Hepsetus odoe (assembly GCA_017165825.1). Lineage (NCBI taxonomy): Eukaryota > Metazoa > Chordata > Actinopteri > Characiformes > Hepsetidae > Hepsetus > Hepsetus odoe. The sequence continues at coordinate 20,204,901 of CM029387.1, forward strand.
ACTGAGTGAAGGAGCTGAAAGTACCAGATTTTTATCCAAGTGTCTGTAAAATGTGTGGACCTTTGGTTATTAACGTAACATTAGTGATGCAGAATCAGGCTCCTAAGGAAACCAGCTTCTGCTAATGGCGTGACACATCAGGCAAAGGGTCAAGCTGGCATCTCTTAAAAAGAGAAGTGAGGAGCTGAAGTTTTTCTGATGGAAAAAGCATTTCCATCCCTACATTCAAGGCCTCTTTTAACGGATTCTTGAAAATTAGGGCTTTGTCAAAAAAAAAAAAAAAAAACATTAACAAGGAAGTGAAACTTTTTGTGACCTTTGAATGTTGTAGCTGTTAAGTGAAGGGGAGACCCAGCATTCATACTAGAATACATAGCTGAATGTAAAGCACATGCATGCAGACAACCAGAGCAGCAGATGGTGTCGAGCTTTTGCAATGCCCACACATGAAAACGGGTATATTCCTGTCCTAACTAGACTGCTGTGCATGGCAAAAAAAAACAGAAGTGCAAGGGAAAGTTTCCTTAAATTCACTTCCACCGTACTCTTAACCCCACCAGAGCAAAGCTCCCTCCTCCAATATCATATTATCCAATGACTTTGAACTAATCTCTGCACAAGCTGAAGACGTTTGGACTCACTGGATCAATCTCGAGGCTCAGGGTCAGCAGGTAAGCGCAAGCAAACAAAGAACGGGGACTTTTTACAATTAAAGGGCAAAGTGTGCAAACACTGGGATAAGGTTCCACATCGTTTTCCATAGTATTTTATTAAATCCTCACTTTTCGTCTGCAGCGACGGTGCAACAAATCCTTGGTGTGTTTACTAGGTCACGCAAAACTCAAATGCAAATATAGAGACTGCGGTCTAATTTTGGGTGCAGACAAAACCCTGTTGTGAAATATTTTATCAGGATTATCATAGCAGTGGTTTCTGGAGTGTGATCTTGTTACCAACAACCTAGCTGGCTTTCATGGGCTAAAAATGCCTTTTCTTTATTGCATACCTCATACTTAAATTATATCTAATAACCTGTTTATTTGTTTTTTTTCAGGCAGATATCCAGATTTTTTTTTTTTCATTATCAATAGCATTAATTGTAAATAATCAATGAAATAAAAATATGCGCAATTGTTTTTTTGTGACCCAGTCCTTAAACCAATAAGGTGCGCCCAAAATTCGTACTTTTTCTTTTACGGTATTTAGAAAAACGCAAGTGGGGCAGCGGTGGTTTGGGCGTCGGCCTCATGATCGGAGGATCGGGGGTTCGAACCCCTTCCCAGTGGGTTGCCCTGAGGTACCCTTGAGCAAGGTGCCGTACCCGTCCCGCTCCTCCCTGCGATGGGCTGGCGACCTGTCCAGGGTGCGTCCCCCGTCCTCGCCCTGTGTGTGCTGGGTTGGACACCAGCACTCCCCCGCAACCCCGTTTGGGACAAGCGGCAGATAATGGATGGATGGATGGATGGATGGATGGATGATATCCTAGGGCTAGTTAGGTCAGTCCAAAAATAACCCAGTTTAATGTTGTCCTGTCACAAAATAAGCTGAAATGCCTTGAGATAAAGCATGCAAAGCCCTTAATTTGCATGTTTTTACAACAGTCATGATTCAAGAGAACACTATAATGTGACCATATGCGAAATGTCCCTCAAACAAATTTGAATGTGCTCCAACAAAATAGTGAGAACAATCGTAAATACATGGCTTTAGGAATTGAGAATATTGATTGTTATATTTGTTAAATATTGTTACATTTCCAAGATTTAATGCTATCCCAATATCCCAAGCTCTTCCATTCTGAATACAAGCCTAATTTCTACTATCGCTGCAGGAAAAATGCGCTTGAGTTAATAAACCCCTTCTCTCTTTGGTTTATATTCATCTACAGGAACCATCCACCTCATGGATCTCACAACAGATCTGTCAGTGACCTCCGTCCACTCCAGCGACTCCAATGGGAATGACTCGTGTTCCCGTGACAACGTGCTGAAAACAACCGTCTTCCCTGTCCTGTATTCCCTCTTGTTCTTGCTAGGACTCTCCCTCAATGGTCTGGCGGTGTGGGTGTTCTTCAGCATCCCCAGCCGCTCCCACTTCATCATCTACCTGAAGAATATCGTGGTGGCAGATGTGCTCATGACCTTGACCTTCCCCTTCAAAATCCTGTCGGACTCCAACGTAGCCTCCATCAGTATTCGTGTCTTTGCATGCCGGGTATCTTCCGTGATCTTCTACCTCACCATGTACATCAGCATCCTCTTCTTCGGCCTGATCAGCATCGACCGGTGCAGGAAGACTCTCTGGCCTTTCGTGGGGACGAGCCCTAGACGGCTGGTTCAAAGGAAGATCCTCTCAGGTGCCATCTGGGCCGTCCTGCTGGCGCTCTGCGTACCCAACATGATCCTGACCAGCCGCTCACCCTCTTCCAAAAGCTTCAGCTGCAGTGACCTGAAGACTGAACTGGGGCTAAAGTGGCATGAAGTGGTGAACTACTTCTGCCAGGTGATCTTCTGGAGTAACCTTCTAGTTGTAGTTGTGTGTTACACACTCATTACCAAAGAACTTTACAGCTCAATCGCTCGAACCCATGCTCATAGTAGACCAGCGCAAAGGTACACGGTGGGAACCAACGCTTCTCAGAGGAAGACAAAGGTACGAGTAAATGTGTTCCTCGTTCTGGCAGTGTTCTTCATCTGTTTCGTGCCCTTCCACTTTGTCCGGGTGCCATACACCCTGAGCCAGACGAAAGTGCATATCTTCAACTGTCAGCAGAAGCTGATCTTCTTCCAGATGAAAGAGAGCACAATGTGGCTGTCCTCCCTCAACTCGCTGCTGGACCCACTCATCTACTTCTTCCTCTGCAAGTCCTTCAGGGACTCCCTGTTCAGCATTCTCCGCTTCTCACCTGGAATGTGTAGGGCATTGTCGGACAGTCTGGATACCACTGCAGTCAGCAGCCCTGCAAACCCTGTATAAGCAAAATAGTTTCGACTGGTTGTAAATAATTCATTAGTGAAGAAGATAAGATTTTATTAAAGTTTTAGAGTATACTTTTTACAATTCTTTTCACAATCCCACCTTTACAGACTTTACAGAATATTCTTCTGTATTGTATTTCCTGATGTAACATCAGACTTCAGTAAAAATACACTTAAAAAATCCTATAAATTCACTAACTTTAAAAATAAACTAAATCATATGTTTTTGAACTTTTATAACTGCTGTTAAAAAAGGTTTTTTATTAATAAAATATAGTATTTACATTGTACAGAATTGTAACACTGGGGTAGGACATAAACGCTTAGCCAGAGATCTGTGACGGGACTTTATTAACAGAACTGAACATGACAAGGAACTAAACCACTAACGCTGCAATGGAGATCACCCGTGTCAATGACTGACGCCCTGCTCTGACTCCTTGGGACTTCAATAGCCAGCTCCAAATGAAGCACACCTGTGCCACGATGAGCCCAGGTGTGCTCAGTCAAAGCAGAGCGCCATCTGCCGTGACAAGAATGAATGATCTAATGTATGGTTTCTCATGATGTTACAAATCAAAAATCAAGAGAATTAAATAAAATAAAAACATACTCTGGCCTAATTTTACTGATGGGAAAGCCTGAGTATTTTGGCTCCTCCCCTAGTATCAGTCAGATGTAACTGCCTAAATATATTATTTCCAGAAATTACCTTTTAAAAAATGTTTTATGCGCTCCTGTTATTGGCCTAACTAACCCAGGAAAGAGGCCGTGAGAAAAAGAAATATAGCTCAAGCTCACCTACCAAAACATTTTAGAGGAAATACCCAACTTAAGTGTTTGATAATATAATTAATTGGATCAATACCTCCCCTGGATGTTTGATGGACAAAGTTTATGTAATATGTAATATATTGTAATGTAAAAAATGTAATATAAATTGTATAATGTAATAATTCTGACAGGTGCTTTTCCATACCAGAGGAACCCTCTAATTGTATAAAATCTTTAAAGGTCTATAAAATCATGCAGAAAAGTTTTCACACTTATGCATTTTATTAAAAGGGATTATTTGTAGAACAATTCCCTGAAAAGTTCTTTAGAAAACCATCATTCATTCATTCATTCTTTATCTCAACTGACTAGGGTGGTGCTGAGAAGGTAGCCAATTCATTGCAAAATAAAATTCGTTCTTTGAAACATCTCTTTTAAAAAGGAGTTTAATGAGTTCTGAAGGCTTTATTACAGTGTGTACAAGTTACAATCTTCCAAGCTGTAACGGTGGCGGGGTGTAGGGAGGACGCCAATGCTGAGCCAGGAGTTCGCAACGTAACTTTATTAACTATATTTACAAAACAAAACAAAGGACTGCAGTTCCTAACCAAAATCAAGGAACTGCAGCCTAAACCAAGATACCAAACCAAACCAAACCAAACCACCACAGAGTGTAGGCTAAGCCTAACAAATGAGCCGCGCTCTGTTCTGACTCATCGGGGCTTAAATAGTCAGCCCCAATGAAACACACCTGTGCCTTCATTAGCTCAGGTGTGTTCAGTCAGAACAGAGCGCCCTCTATCGTGCACAAAACACCTCATCCGTGACAGAACCCCCCCCCAAAAGGCGCGGCTCCCGAAGTGCCAAACACAGCCGAACCTCTGGGGGGAGGCCAAGAACACCAAAACGTTACAAAAGACAAAAGTCCCTTGTTGGGACGTACGGTCAGCTCCACAAAATACATGAAAAGGGCCTCCGCCCAGACATGTGAGGCAGCTGGTGGTGGTGAGGGGAATCCCAGCAGTTCAGTCCACCCTTTTGACTGATGTCTGAACCCGACCCTAGAGTCACTGGAGGAATCGCCTGATTCAGTGGAACGCCTCGCCTTGGCGGAACCTGAAAGAGAGCTAAACACAGATCTTAAAGGGTTCAAAGAGGAAGTCTTTTTCACATAGTCCGAACCCTGTTTCCAACCCTTGCCATCTTTGTTCTTCACGTCTCTTATCACAGAATCCACAGTACAGAAGCTGTCGTTCACTTCCTTAAACTGAGGCAGGTCATTGCTGATGTCCTTTGGCTCCTTCCTCTTCTCGGTCGTACTTCCCTGCTGCTTGGAGCTCAGTGAGGCAGCATCCCAGCTCCTGGTTCCACTACGAGAAGTTCCACTTGAACTCCTCCACGAACCACCTTGTTCCGAGTCTGCTGAACTCGGAGGGTGAACTAAAGGTAGGGAATCATCATGCAGCTGTTCAACCTCTGGAATCTCTGCCGGCTTCTCCATCAGACTGTTCCTCAGCTGCTCCGCTCTGGCGTTAACCACCAGGGTCCCAGCATGCACTGGTGTCTGTGGAGTGAGTTGAGATTCGAAGATCGCCAATCTTGCTTCCATACCTCTAACCTGCTTCTCCAGCTCGCTGAGCTTACTGGCCTCACTTTGGGCTTCTCTCAGTTCAGCCTGCAGAGCAACGTTGTGGTCCTGCACCCATCTCAACTCTGCTCTGGTCTGATTCAGTTGTTCTTCCATAGCGGCTATTTTAGCTTCCAGCTTCTCCTGAATGGTTGGAGTCTCAACTTTCCTCGTTGTCTGGCAGACAGTTAGGTTCCTCTGTTCATCCGTTCTCTCCAGCCTTTCTCTTTGGACAGCCGTCACAGCGTGCAGCTTTATTCTAGAGACATCTCTCCCTTCTCTGATCTTCGCGCTCTTTCCTTGAAGCTCACCTTTGTCTTGAGCCAGAGCTTTTCTTTCTGTTTCCATGGCTTCAATCTCCCCTTGCAGCCATGGAGACCAGCATCCGGAGACAAAGCGCGAACCGATCCATGCGAAGCTCGGGATCTGGGATGATATCGAGTGGGAGCAGCGACGTCGCATTCTTCAGACGGCGCTCAAGCTCCCTTGCCGTGGCCGTCGGCGTCCGTCGCACCCACTCCTCACCGTCCAGATGCTCGCGGAGGTCTAGAGGAGTCACCTCTGTCTCCCAGGTCTTTATCAGCTGCAGCGTCCGCTCGACAACGTTCGCTGCCGCCCACAACACGCGCTCCTGCTCGCCCTCGTGGCTCGCGACGTCCAGGTACTGGCGGCTCATTCTGTAACGGTGGCGGGGTGTAGGGAGGACGCCAATGCTGAGCCAGGAGTTCGCAACGTAACTTTATTAACTATATTTACAAAACAAAACAAAGGACTGCAGTTCCTAACCAAAATCAAGGAACTGCAGCCTAAACCAAGATACCAAACCAAACCAAACCACCACAGAGTGTAGGCTAAGCCTAACAAATGAGCCGCGCTCTGTTCTGACTCATCAGGGCTTAAATAGTCAGCCCCAATGAAACAAACCTGTGCCTTCATTAGCTCAGGTGTGTTCAGTCAGAACAGAGCGCCCTCTATCGTGCACAAAACACCTCATCCGTGACACAAGCATAAGACTTTGCTTTTCTGCTTTATGATTGGTTAGTCCAGTTTTGAGGGCTTGGACGTGTGGCTTTTAGGACATTCAGAAGATTATTTTCTTGTGGTAACATTCTACTGAGAACATGACAGGGCAGCGGTGGCCTAGTGGTTAGGGCGTCAGCCACATGATCGGGGGTTCAAACCCCTTCCCAGTAGGTTGCCCTGAGGTACCCTTGAGCAAGGTGCCGTCCCCATCACTGCTCCCCGGGCGCTTTCAATAGCAGCCCACTGCTGCACATGTGTGTATGGGTGAAATGCAGAGAGCGAATTTCCCATTCGTGGGATTATAAATAAAGGATTATTATTATTATTATTATGACAGAAGGGCAAATGGAATAAGGAAGGCTAGTACACAGGCTAGTATTTCACTATTATATAACATTTCATGGTTCTGCTCATTTACACTTCATGCAAAAAGTCCTCTGGAGAGTCAGGGGTGTGTTGGAAAAGTATTCAGACCAGTAAAATATTTAGGGGTTACTCAGATTTGATTGTAGTATCCAAATGTCGCACTTGTCCTCGCATGTTCTGAGACAGTGTTACGCAAAAATGGGAACACATACAGCGGTGTCTATAAAAGCTCTCAGTGAGATATTCAGAAACTTATCATGCAAAGCAATATTTTGCATGTTCCATAGGCAGAGGTGATTCCATGGAACGCTGAATTATGGCCAAAGGGGTCTAAAAGGAACTTGCTTTGTGTTTGTGGCAGTTCTGTGGTCAGTTATGGGGATAGATGCTTTGTATAAAGGGCTCTAAAGTCATAAAAAGACTGGGAAAGTGTCATCCTGCATTGGCCCACGTGTTTTGTGTGGGTCTTAGAAATCATTTCCTTTGGTTGGAAGCCTTCATCTCTAACCATTCAGCCACGCCTGGCCAATAGAAATGGTACACATAGCCCTGTTTTATGGATGTTCAATAAAATCTGCATAAAGGAAGCTTTGAGTTTGTGAGTTTTGATTGTGTAAAATCAAGTGGCCTGCAGAATAATTGTTAACACTGTAATCTTCTCAAAACGTTGTCATTCCTTTTTCTCACTAACCATTATTTGACCTTTAAACCACATCGACAGAAGCTGTTAAGATAATTCTGTAGATAAAGCATCGTCATACTTCAAACTGCACTGCAACGGTAACATCAGTGTCATGCACCACCTACCAATTTAAAGGCTTTCTGTCACATTATGGCTTAAGAAGTTATTTTCACATGCAAAACATGCAAATGTGTCTGCATCTATAGAGAGCCAACTTTGATGACGTTACTAAGATAAATTTATGCTTGTTTAACATTTCCTTGCAAGGCATTGCAAAAAGACCTCATCTGCTTGAAGGAAGTTCTACACCACCCACTGAAAACTAAAAATGAGAGGCTTACATCAACACGCGGCAGCTCTGAGAATTTTAGCCAAAAGGAACAACACTGATCTGGCAAAAGAATGAAAAGATAAACAGTATTTAAAGATACATCTTTTGTTCATAAAGGTCAAAGGTTACATCTTTTGCACACCTTTTACACCAGAGATGCTTTGGTGAGAGTCCATTTCTGGGGTCAGTCTCAATATAGACCTCAGATGGACAGATGATACAGGAGCTGTCATCAAGGAGGCCCACCAACACCTTCATCTACCATAACAGTGCTGTGCTATTTCTCCAGAATGTAGAGTCTTTCCTGAAACATATTATGTCCTGGTTTGGCAGGTAAGTCCTACAAAGAGCTCAAAAGACCAATGACACAAAACTGCTAACCCTAGGACATTTATGCCTCAGAAAAGCAGGTTTCGTAATGGAGGACCAAAGACATTGTGCTGTATGATTCGTCTTCTGGTTTACAACCCCAGACCATCAGATCACACAACGTTCCCTCAAAGGTACAACATGGTCTTTGAGGTTCAGTTTTGTACCTTAAATATGCTTCTTCAAGGAGAAAGGGAGCAGATGTGCTTTTTATATCCTAATAGAAAGTCTGGACGTATGTCAGTCCTCCTTAAGAAACACCCTTGAAGTGGAAATGTCCAAACTCAAGCTACTGAAGGTGTATCCTGGAGAGGACAACTCCAGAGATGTAAGAGGTATCACTAGTCATACTGAGAAAAGGACAAACACCGCCACCTAGATGTTGTTTTCACTTTTCTATGACTTCTCCTTTTCTCACTGGTGCTTCAATCGGCTGCAAAGAGTGGACAGAAGTGGCATCTTCCATGTGGGTGTGATTCAGAAAAAGAGAAAAAACAGCCTGGGGGAAGACAGAGAGAGGAAACATGAGAAGAGATGTCTCACAGCCCTTTCGTGAAAATCAATGTCTGGGTTGAAACACTGAATGAACAGTGAAAGCTCGGGGCTAAAGTGCTGCAGGGTGAACAGGCGCATGTTTGTTATATAACATTCAAAGCAGGTGGCTGATGCAGCTTACCTTTCATCAATGGATTCCAAGGAATGAGAAGGGCGTCGTACATTTTGAAATGTTAGAATCAGTCTTTTTTTTTTTGCTTTTTTGTTATTATCATTATTCAAATCAAGACAAATTCAGTTTTCCAACATGGGCTCTTTAGGGGAACTGCTTTAGGTTTACACCATAAGACTGAGCCTAATCTTTCAGCTAAAACCTCTAACTGCTCATGGATTTCCTGAAAAGATTTACCCAGCACTGTTCACAGGATACAGAGACCAGAGCTTGAGCATGAAGACAAGCAAGACCCCAAAAGAAGACATGAAAAAGTGGGACGAGGTCATCAGAGACCACTGCTGGTGAGAGCGAGAAGATATTACTTTTTTTTCCCCCATGTGTGGCAGATGTGATTATTTAAGCGCAGTGCCAAAGAAATGATTTGCCCCCTCCTGATTTTGTAAATACATTTTGTCACACTTAATTGTTGCATTTCTAGAACAATTATGACCTTAATTGAAAGGTGAACACCAATTACTGGCCCTGTGTCAATAATGTAGTCCTTAACTAACCCTTGGGATCAAATAGGCAAGAGACAGCCAGGGGAATTACTTGCAGCTCTTCTTTAAGTGAAAGTGAAAGTGACTATTTGGTCATTGTGAGCACAGCACACAGTGAACCACAACGAAATACATCCTCTGCATTTAAACCACACACACCGTCCAGAAGTGGCAAGCCATATCCAGCATCCAGGGAGCAGTGAAAGGCATGGTACCTTGCTCAAGGGTACCTCAGGGCAACCTCATGCTTCCGATCCTAGGGCCTCGTACCAAAACACTGGACCACCACTGCCCCTAATTCCAGTAACTTTAATAGAACCTTTCAAGCCCAAAAGGTCCCAATAAGATGCACAATATTCTCAGTCAAAAGAAAGTTTCAAGACATGGTGGGGGAAGGATTACAAAGGCGTTTCTGAGGGTGTGGATCTAAACCACAGCGAAAGCCATTTAACTTCAAATGAAAATAAACTTGATAATCTTCCCAGATTAGTCAGTCATCCATTTCTGACTCATCAGAGATCTGATAATAAGCCAGATACGCAGAAACTTTATTTACCTCAAACCCAGACTGTGTGTGGTGGAAAGATGAGTCAGATGTAAAACCTTTTGGCAGACAGGAGTCCTTCACCTGTGTTATAAAGCTAACACATTAAAGATATAATTCCCACAGTCAAACAGAGTGGTGGTAGTGTGACGGTAGGCGCTGTTTTTGTGTGAATTCATCTCACCATCAAAACATCCTGTGGGTAAATATCTGGACATCCGACCATCATCTGAAGCACAAATGGATATTGGAGAACAACACAAGGATAAGAGCAAGTCTGATTGGCTTACAAGGTCACCTTGTCAAAAACCTTCCAATCATTGATGAAATCAAGCAACTCTGCATGGAATCAAGAGCCCAGAATATTTCACAATGAAAGGCTGATTAAAGGAAGCTTTCAGTTTTGTCGTTGCAGCTAAAAAGGACATGACAACGGTGCCTCCTGCAAGGGTGACAAGTGACCCTGTCATGATCATGCCAGTGATCATGTGAAAGCTGTGCTCTTGCCTTACATTCAGTATGAGGATCGAAACAATTTATCGTATCATTTACACAAAAATAGAGAAAATAAGATTGATATTTTTGCATATTTCCTTTGTGGCCAACATCAGCGTGTGAAATGACATGTTTCTGTCGCTCACCAGTAACCACGGAGAAAATCGCCTATGCAAATAAGCAGATCTTAATGTGAGCTTTGCTACATGGAGTTATGAAATAGCTAAAGCTAGGGAGGAATGACTCACCTCTTCCTTCCTTTCTGACTTCCAATAAACTTCCATCTCGCCCTTCCATTTCCTGTAACCAATCATCCACCCCCTTCCCCATCTTCTGCCCATCTTTTAGGCCTTTCTATGTTCCTCATGGCAGAATCCAGTCACTTAGATTCTAGCAGAGTCAGCCCACAACTCCTAGTTCTCTCTTCTACCAACATAGAGTCTCTACACGATTACCAGCTGTGACACGAACATGCAAAAGCCACATTATGGCCTCTACAGCTGCTTCTGTCAGCAATTACTGTTATAACCACACTGCTTAGCTAGCAGTCTGCAAAAGATACATTCCCAAAAATGCACTAGTGACGGTAAGCTCATCAGATGTTTATGAAGAACTGTAAGGATTTCATCAATGCAGAGGCTTTGAAACATGCAGGCAGGGTGAGTTTGGTGACTCCTTCTGAATGATCAGTATTGATACTATGCATTGTGATTGCAAGAGAAAATGTATAAATTTCTCCAGTACTGAAAATGGTACTCATGCAGAAGTTGCCACGTGGTTTTTTTTTTTCACTGGGTCTGTGTTAACTAGCCTCCCTTTTCAGGAAGAGAGGCTAGATGGGCTGATAAGGCACAGTAGCTCTCAGCACAGCAGGACCGTAGTTTTGTACAGTCGCATCTTCAAAGGTATGTAAAAATATGCATTTTTTTAAGATCCCCTGGGTTTATTTGGGAAAAAAAACATGCTCTCCTAAACTACATTGATGCTCATGTCCTGTAATGCAACAGGACAAAACAGAGTGATTTTTATTACATTGGAAAATGTTGAATTTTGCAGTTCCAAAAAATCCACCACAGTTCTCGACCACAGCTATAATTCTGCCTGGACATGTATTTTGGCTCACTCCGTCACTTTGATGGTAAATGACTTCCCACCACAAATTTAACCTGAATTAACATGTGTTCATTGTTCTATTGCTAAATTTTAGTGAACATTTCAGTCACTTTGCATCTTTGAAGTCACATCTCATACTGAATTCAGTTTTGAAGGCATTATTTTGAAAAGATCATTTTTATCATTTTCACCAGTTTAATCAAAGTAAATTGTCATAAAAGAACCAGGTCTGCTTCAGTTCCCTCGAAGGAAGAGAGATTAAGTCCAGTTACTGAAATCATAATGACAAAACACTGACAGCTTCAAGTTGTCACCTATGAAATGTTCATTGATGTTAAAATCTCAGTCAATTTTGGTCATTTTGGCCATTGATATGGACAGTGGCTTTAAAACCTCACTGATTTTTATAAATAATGAGCTTTGTTTTACCCTTGAATTACATGTAAACATGCATACCCTTTATTTGTGCCCTAATTAGACCAATTTTTCATGTTTCTTGATGAATTTCCTGATGAATAGCAACCATGCTCTGTCCATTTTGAGCAAAAGCACACTAACAAGCCACCTGAAAGAGATAAAAAGCATTTTTTATTGTAATGAAGAGCTGTAGCTTCATGCCCACTGCTTCATTTTTAGGATTCCTTTAAATGAGGAAGTGAGAAACGAAAACAAGAAATGAGATACATAAAGTGAGGACTGATGCTCAAGTCTATCTGTCACTCCACTTCTGTGATAAAGTTTCTTTTCCTCCAGTTCCATGCAGACTCGATGGCGGCTTCAAACGTGACGTTGAACTGCGGCGTTGACAGAAACGCGATGGCCATAGCCGTCTCCATTCTCTATTCTGTGCTCTTTGTCCCTGCTCTTCTGCTCAACCTGTTGGTGGCTTGGGTTTCTATTCACCTGAAGTCCAAGACCACTTTCATGGTGTACCTGAAGCACCTGGTGGCGGCCGATCTCCTCATGACCTTGACCCTCCCCATGCGGGCCGCCAGCCAGTTGCCCGGTGCCTCAGAGGGAGTGCTGGCTTTTGCCTGCCGCTTCTCTCATGTCTTCTTCTACCTGGCCATGAACATGAGCATCATCCTGATGGGCCTCATCAGCCTAGATCGCTTCTTCAAGATTGTACAGCCTGGAGGAAAGCTCCTGTGCCAGAACCTGCACTTCAGTAAAGTCCTGTCTGTCAGCATGTGGCTGCTGCTGATTGGATTGACCACTCTACCGATTATCATCACCACAGATCAGAAACCCACAAACAACACCAAGGAATTTTGCATGCAAATGAAAAATCAGGCTGGACGCTCTTGGCACAACGGGGTCGTTACAGTCGCTCAGCTCATTTTCATTGTTGTGTGCTTTTTGGTCATATTGAGCTACACATGCATCACCAGGAAAGTTTTGCAATCGTACCGGAGATCACGCAGCAACAACAATCAGGGGAAGCGCCAAGCCAAGCTTCGGGTTTTTCTCATCCTTTTGGTTTTCCTAGTGTGTTACGTACCTTACTTCATCGTGCGGATACCGTACACCAGGACGCAGCACACTGTGAAGGTTTCTTGTACCTGGGCCACACTGAAAGTCTTTAAAGACCTGACCCTGTGGCTAGCAGCAACAAATGTGTGCCTGGACCCCCTCATCTACTTTTTCCTCTGCAAGGCATTCAGGAAAAGGTTTCTGGAGACTTGTGAGTTCAACAGATTCTTTCCATCCTTTGGCAAGAGTGCAGAAGCAAACCAGTCCTCAGATACTTCACTCTAACCTTGCCATAGAAATGACAGATCTCTGTCTTTTTCTTCTTTGTGCAAGACCTCCTTCATAGTAGTTCCCCAAACGCTGAACATGGGCTGTTGTTTGCAGACACTTCTGCTGCAAATAGAGGACCTGGGTTTCTTTTGTAAATAACAGTGGTGATCTTGCAATAGATGAGTCTGAGACCAAGACTAAGGCTGGTGCAAATGAAAGCCATATCAAAAGGACATATGGTGGACCATTCTGCAAGGCTTTCATGGTCAAATAAAGCAACCATCTAGTTTATCTCATTAAGAATCAGACATGGGGTCAAACTAGCCATTGGACTTAAACTAGCCAATCAGGTCTTCGGAAAAACCAGTGCAGATATAAAATTAGTTGGCAAAAATCAGTAAAAGATCATAAAAGGGATCATATGAGGATCGATCAGCATCCTTACTTTAAAAATGCAAAAAATGTTATCTATGTGTCTAAATATTATCTAAAATATTATCACTCCTCTTGTTCTTCTACTCATTGTTCATCTTATTAACAATTAACTGCTGATTATACTTTAAACTGGAGTCTGTGTGGAATATATGTTTGTGGTACACTGGCGTCCTCTGGGGGTCATGAGTGGAACTGCAGCTACAGCACACCTGCCCTTGAGACCTGGTGTCCAGTTTCTGGTGATCTCCCTGCTCAAGTTCACCTGACTGCCTGTTGTTTATTTTTTGTAAATATTTTTATATATTTTGTATAAAGCATGACCATATACTTTTATTATATTAAATGTAATTTTCCATTTTTATGTCCATCTTAATGTTTGAAATAAATAAATCATCAGTTCAGCTAAACAACAAACCATGCTGGACTGGAGAGATGCATCCCAGGTCTGTAGAAACAAGATCCATCGACAGGGCCTTTGAACCTGGTCATTGATTCTGTGGCTCTCTGTTCAGTCTAGTTAATGACCTCATGACCTTTGGTTCCTGTGTGGATTTTAGGTGTTGGTGAGAAAGCCACAGGAAGAGAGAAGCCTTGTAGGAGAAAAGAAGTAAAAGGGGTTCTATTAGTACCAGTCCTGAACAACTTTCCTTTAGCTCCACTCTATAACTCTATAATTTAAAAAAAGTGCCCTAGAACCAGGAAACAACCCCAAAACCAATCCCAGAATCTAACCCAGAACCAGCCCCAGAACCAACCCTAGAATCAAACCTAGAACCCACCCCAGAATCTAACCCAGAACCAGCCCCAGAACCAACCCTAGAATCAAACCTAGAATCAACCCCAGAATCTAACCCAGAACCAACCCCAGAACTGACCCTAGAATCAAACCTAGAACCCACCCCAGAATCTAACCCAGAACCAACCCCAGAACCAAACCTAGAACCAACCCTAGAACCGACCCTAGAATCAAACCTAGAACCCAACCTAGAACCCACCCCAGAATCAAACCCAGAACAAATCCCAGAACTGATCCCAGAATCTAACCCAGAACCAAACCCAGAACCAACCAGGAATACATCTGAAAAGCAGTATGTGCATTATCTCACAAAAGTGAGTACACGCCTCACATTTTTGTAAATATGTTATTATATCTTTTGATGGGACAACACTGAAGATAAGTGAAAAATATCCACATTGTACCTAATTAGCCATTTTCTCTCCCCGGTGTCATGTGACTCGTTAGTGTTACAAGGTCTCAGGTGTGAATGGGGAGCAGGTGTGTTAAATTTAGTGTTATCGCTCTCACAATCTCTCATATCGGTCACTGGAAGTTCAATATGACACCTTGTTGCAAAGAACTCTATGAGGATCTGAAAAAAAGATCTGTTGCTCTACATAAAAATGGCCTAGGCTATAAGAAGACCCTGAAACTGTGCTGCAGCACGGTGGCCAAGACCAGCGGTTTAACAGGACAGGCTCCACTCAGAACAGGCCTCACCATGGTCCACCAAAGAAGCTGAGTGCACGTGCTTAGCTTAGCTAAGTGCTGCTAGCTTTGCTGCAGAGGTTGAAGGGTTGGGGGGGGTCAGCCTGTCAGTGCTCAGACCACACGCCGCACACTGCATCAAACTGGTCTGCATGGCTGTCGTCCCAGAAGGAAGCCTTTCTAAGGATGACAAGAAAGATGCACAAGAAAGCCCACAAACAGTTTGCTGAAGACAAGCGGACTAAGGACATGGATTACTGGAACCATGTCCTGTGGTCTGATGAGACCAAGGTGAACTTATTTGGTTCAGATGGTGTCAAGTGTGTGGCAGCAACCAGGTCAGAAGTAAAAAAACAAATGTATCTTGCCTACAGTCAAGCATGGTGGTGGGAGTGTCATGGTTTGGGGCTGCATGAGTGGTGGCCACACAAAATATTGACACTTTGGGCACAACATTTTTCACTCAGGGGTGCACTCACTTTTGTTGCCAGTGGTTGAGACATTAATGGCTGTGTGCTGAGTTATTATTATTTTGAGGGGACAGAAAATGTACACTGCTCTACAAGCTGGACACACAAACTGCTTTACATTGTATCAAAGTGTCAGATCTTCAGCGTTGTCCCATCAGAAGATATAACATATTTACAAAAACGTGAGGGGTGCACTCACTTTTGTGAGATACTGTATATTTAATCCTTTGTTAACCTTAACCGAGCCCTACAGTTATGTAGCGATGAGCTAAACATCTTCTAAAATAAAAATCTAATACTGTTCTCACAGCCGCTCTCAGACTCGTCTGGCGCGGACGGGTAAAGCTTTACTGCCAATGAAACCAAGCTGAGACTAAGCAAGCGGGCTTGAGACAATTTAGCACAGTCACGTACACACACACACACACACACACACACACACACACACACACACCGAGACAATTAGAAGCGACGTTTTCTTTTACTGACACATAAAGTGCACCACAAACCACAGACATGCTTTCACTGCATGTTGCTGTTTTTCAGTTTTTATCTCTCTTTCTTGCTGTCTATCTCTCATACTGTTTATCTGTCTCTTCACATCTCTCTCGCTCTCTCTCTCTCTCGCTCTTAGAAACTCCACTGATGTTTTACAGTTTTACAGTCTCAGAGTTTGTTCACACATTGGTGGCAGCGGTGGTCTAGTGTTTAGGGTCTAGGTCCCAGGATCAGAAGGTCTCGGGTTCAAATCCCAGACTAGATTGCCCTGAGGTACCCTTAAGCAAGGTATTGGCCCCATCACTGCACACAGGGTGCTTTAAAAAGCCGCTCCGTGCTGCTGAGAGTGTGTGTGGGTGAAAAGCAGAGGAAGTGTCTCGCTGTGTGTTGTGTTTTACAATGGCAATTAGTCACTCACTTCACTTCAGATTAGGCCTCCATCCAGGTGTTGCTGAGTGTGATAAAAGTTTTTCATCTAATCTTCAGAAGGTCCTCACACTCCACAGCCAAGCGAATGAAGGGTCTTAAAGATCATTAGAAGATTAGAAGTGTTAAAGTCGTGTTTTGATCTGGAAGAAAAAGAAAAATCTCTGACCCGGCAACACTGACCATGACCCACACAATGATCCGGCTGGAACGGGATTAAGCACTGGACACTGCAGGGCTCATCTGAAGGTAACATTAACTTTGATCTCAGCCTAAAATTTAATGTAGCTTAAAAATTGTGGGAATAAGTTTTTGTGCAAATTTTTGTACAGATATGTTCATCATGAGGGCAGATATGATCAATCATGAGGGCAGATATGATCAATCATGAGGGCAGATATGTTCTTCATGGGGGCAGATATGTTCATCATGAAGACATATATGTTCATCATGAGGGCAGATATGTTCAAGCATGAGGACAGATATGTTCAAGCATGAGGACAGATATGTTCAAGCATGAGGACAGATATGTTCTTCATGGGGGCAGATATGTTCATCATGAGGGCAGATATGTTCATCATGAGGGCAGATATGTTCATCATGAGGGCAGATATGTTCAAGCATGAGGACAGATATGTTCATCATGAGGACAGATATGTTCATCATGAGGTCAGATATGTTCATCATGAGAGCAGATATGTTCATCATGAGGTCA
Organism: Hepsetus odoe; assembly: GCA_017165825.1. Classification (NCBI taxonomy): domain Eukaryota; kingdom Metazoa; phylum Chordata; class Actinopteri; order Characiformes; family Hepsetidae; genus Hepsetus; species Hepsetus odoe. The sequence continues at coordinate 20,222,185 of CM029387.1, forward strand.
GATATGTTCAATCATGAGAGCAGATATGTTCATCATGAGGGCAGATATGTTCAAGCATGAGAGCAGATATGTTCAAGCATGAGAGCAGATATGTTCAAGCATGAGGACAGATATGTTCATCATGAGGGCAGATATGTTCAAGCATGAGAGCAGATATGTTCATCATGAGGGCAGATATGTTCAAGCATGAGAGCAGATATGTTCAAGCATGAGGACAGATATGTTCATCATGAGGACAGATATGTTCAAGCATGAGGACAGATATGTTCATCATGAGGACAGATATGTTCATCATGAGAGCAGATATGTTCATCATGAGGACAGATATGTTCATCATGAGGACAGATATGTTCATCATGAGAGCAGATATGTTCAAGCATGAGAGCAGATATGTTCAAGCATGAGAGCAGATATGTTCATCATGAGGGCAGATATGTTCAAGCATGAGAGCAGATATGTTCAAGCATGAGGACAGATATGTTCTTCATGGGGGCAGATATGGGCAGATATGATCAATCATGAGGGCAGATATGATCAATCATGAGGGCAGATATGTTCATCATGAGGGCAGATATGATCAATCATGAGGGCAGATATGATCAATCATGAGGGCACATATGTTATGTTCAGTTCTGGTCTCCAGTTTCTAATGTAAGATGCCCTGTTTAGATACGTCAGTGCTTTAAAGAGAACAGAATCCTGTTGAATCAGAAGAAACCATGGAATCCAGAGTCCCACAGTCAGTGGAGAAACTGGGAAGAATAATCAAGTAAACCATGATCAAGTTTAAAAATTACACCGATTTTTTCATTTTCAATAATTTTTTTTATTTTTTATTAAGTTTTTATTTTATTTACAATGATTTTTTAGCTTGTTTTAATAACTGGCATATTATTAACCCTTTCAGTCTTTTTAAGGAGTTGTCAGGTTGTTAACTAATTTATTTGGATGTTTACATTTTTATGCATTTAGAAATCACATTTCGTTCAGACAACATAATTTTTAATTGCTTCATCTTGAATCGTTTTATCAGATCTTTTTAAGGAATGTTACGATCAGACGCTCCACTTAATTTTTTTCTAATTTATGCGATTAGTTACGTTGGCACTCTTGGCTGCTGACACATTGTTATGTTAAACTGGAAACAATTCGTCTTATTTATTTATTTATTTATTCATTCATTCCTTCCAAAATGTCCCAACACCAGCAAGAGCAAAACCTCCTGGAAGGGTTCCTGTTGCTGATGGTGTAATTTTCAGGAGATAAAGCGACAATTCCCGACGGGCTGCCCTGAACTAATGCAGCGCAGCATCACTTTCCACACTATTGACTCGGATGCAAATGAGTAATTAAACTTTGAGGCAAGGCAGGACAGAGTCTCTCCTGACACAAAGGGCAGGAAGCTGGACAGGACGGGAATATTCAGCCTGCCTCTGGCACGGCAGACTTATTGTGACAGAAAGGAAGTCTTTCAGAGGCCACCAGTCGAGAAAACAAGTGTGCATGTGTGTGCGTGTGTGTGCGTGTGTGTGTGTGTGGGTGTGTGTGTGTGTGTGTGTGTGGGTGTGTGTGTGTGTGTGTGTGTGTTTGAGACAACACATCCTGCTTTTTCTGCTTCTTTTAAAGCAATTTGTTTCTTTTTATTTGAAAATTAAACCTTTTATTACCAATTTTTTTCAACTCCTGCACTGAAAGTTAGTGTTGTCTGGAAATTCAACTAATACATGAAGATATTTATACACACCCCGAATATGTGAAGCCACTTCCTGAGACAAAGAATTAAATGTGTGTGTGTCTGTGCGTGCATGTGTGTGTGTGTGTGTGTGTGTGTGTGTCTTTGTGTGTGTGTCTTTGTGTGTCTGTCTTTGTGTGTGTGTCTTTGTGTGTGTGTGTCTGTCTTTGTGTATGTGTGTGTGTGTGTCTGTCTTTGTGTGTGTGTGTGTGTGTATCTGTGCGCGTGTGTCTGTGTGTCTGTATGTGTGTGTGTGTGTCTGTGTGTCTGTATGTGTGTGTGTGTGTGTGTCTGTGTGTCTGTATGTTTGTGTGTGTCTGTGTGTGTGTGTGTGTCTGTGTGTGTGTGTGTGTGTGTGTGTGTCTGTGTGTGTGTGTGTGTCTGTATGTTTGTGTGTGTGTGCGTGTGTTTGTGTGAGTGTCTGTGTGTCTGTATGTGTATGTGTGTGTCTGTGTGTGTGTGTGCGTGTCTGTGTGTGTGTGTGCGTGCGTGTGGTTGTCTATGTGTCTGTATGTGTGTGTGTGTGTGTGTGTGTGTGTCTGTATGTGTGTGTGTGTGTGTGTGTGTGTGTGTCTGTGTGTGTGGTTGTCTATGTGTCTGTGTGTGTGTGTGTGTGTGTGTGTGTGTGTGTGTGTGTGTGTGCGCGCGTATGTGCGTGTGTGTGTGCGTGCACTCACATATCCAAGCCACAGAGCAGTAGTCACTTGGCTGATGGGAGGTGTTGGGGACATTCATCCTCCTGCGCTGTCAGGCAGCTTGAGCGGAGAAGAAGCTAAAGAAGAGTTTTCACGTCTTCAAAAAGCAGCTGGTGAGTTTTAGACCTGACACACCAAAGAAATGCTGATTTTCTTGCAACTGGCTATATATATATTCTTTTTTCAATTAATGTATGAAAAATCCATGTCGTTTTATGTAATACAACATTATCTGGAGTATTCAGTCGCAGGTGTACATACCAAAAAATAGAGATTTCTTTTCATTCGCCAGTGAATTTGCTTCAGATGAATGTATTTTAAAAATCTGCCATTTAATGTAATGTTGAATGGATGCTATTCAGTTTGTTGCATTATTCACCCGTGAACACTGCTGCAGTCTTTATTTTCAGATGGATTGATTTGTCATGATACATTAGTTGGATTGACAACAGACAGTAAACGCTTAGGTGCTGCCGTCGTAGCCTGGCTGTGTAACTAAATTAAATGACTAAATTATGATGTGTTTGATGTCAGTCGTGTCCCAGATAAGTGTGGTTTCCTGGATGTTCATCCTTAAAGCTTGTGCCTTTTAAACTTAGTCGTGGCATCTTTAATGTAGTTTATTACGTAGTTATGGAATACATTGTGGTTTTCTCTTTTGTCCCACGTGTCATCCCACTGCTTCATACCGCTGCTTTTATTTCCACCTGTGCTGCCTGTGAAACCACCACACGGGTTGCGGTAGGGGGGCTGCAATGCACTGCAGAACTATCTGGTGCATTACAGTAAAGGGGCTTCTAGAGAAACGGTCGCAGTGGAATTTTAGAACAACGTCTGAACCCTGCGGCGGTTTTATCTTCCTGAGCCATGCTGCGTCTGGAGCATTTATCAGTCTGTCAGAACGTCCTCACAGCAAAGGAAACAAGATCCGTGAAGGAGCTTCATGCAAGTGATGAACGCTTCAGTGCCATTATAGCTGGGTGAGTTCTACACGCTCGTGACTGGAGGAGTGATTACCAGCAGGGTCCTTGGTTGTGATCCAGTGTGAATCTGCAGGGTGGACTTTTTAAAGGGTGAAAATAGTAACGAGGAAGGGACGTTAGTCCAGTATGAATGATGTGTGGGTGCCTTAAAAATGTAACAGTAATGTCTGCAGAATTATTTTGATCCGTTATGAGTCTGGAAGTAGTGACTGGCAGGTTGGAACGGATGGAGAAGTGTAGTAGGAAGGATCTGTGACAGACAGGTCCCAGCAAGGGTAAAAGGGAAGGTTTACAGGACAGCAGTAAGACCTAGGTCTAGGTTTAGGGTTAGGGTTAGGGTTAGGGTTAGGGTAAGCTATGTTACACGGGTTGGAGACGTTGACGAAAATGAAAATGAAATGTCAGGCGGCAGAGCTGGAGGTGTCGGAGCTAAAGATGCTGATGTTTGAGCTGAAGATGGACAGGAATGAGTGTATTAGAGGGACATCTTAGGTTGGACAATTTGGAGACAAGGGTGGAGAAGCGAGACTGCGTCAATTAGGACGTGTCCAGAGGAGAGACGAGGAGCATATCAGGAGAAGGATGTTGAGAATGGAGCTGCCTGGCAAGAGGAGAAGAGGAAGGACAAAGAGGATGATTGTGGACGTGGTGAGAGAGGACACGCAGGGTGTCGGAGTGAAAGAGGAAGATGCAGAACAAAGGACAGAAAGAAATGGAAACTGATGATCTGTTGTGCAGACACCTAAAAGAGAGGAGCTGAAACAAGAAGAAGAAAAAGATTAATCTGCGGTGTGTATTTTTTTTTTAAGGCTTAAAGTAGGAACTTAGGAGGGATCCAGTATGAATCTACGGTGTATGGACAGATTTTAATCCAGGATTAATCTATAGTGTGGGTAATTCTTCCAGTCAGACCACAATAAGAGTAGAGCAGATTTAATCCAGTATGAATCTGCAGTGCGTCGTTTTTAAAGTCTGGCAGTGATGCTTGCGGAAATATTGACCCAGTATGAATCAACAGTCTATAATTTTAAACAGGAATCATTGTAGAGGGATTTTAATCTACTATGAATGTGAAGTGCGTGTGTGTGTGTGTAATATTTCATATTTGAGTGGGTGAAGTGTTTTAGCAGTCTGAATTTTAAAAATAAAAATAAGAAATTACAAGGACCATATGGCATGTTAATGGAATTATTATGTCATCATTATGTAGAAAGGTCCTTGAAAATTGTTGTTAAATAGAGTGTTACAAAATCAATCTATTGAATTTTGAATTTTGTTTTTTATTATTTCATTGATACGTTTTTGATATGTTTTTATTATTTTATTTGCCGCTATAACACTTCTCCCACCCAAATCTCTACACACATATTGCATGTTGGTATTTGAGAACCTTGTTTTAAAAGAAAAAGCATGCAGTGAGTTCCTGATCAGTGTCCTTACACAACTGGACAGATGGTGTAACAGGAAGAAAATGATGTTGCAAAAGACCACCGCATACGCGAGTGTCACCGGTCTCGATTGTTTGATTAGGCTTTAATTTAGGATCATTAGCATGGTGGTGAAATCTGACATTTTTGAGCGTATCACTTCCCCCTTTCTGAAACAGATGTCCCCACTCTTCCCTTTCTCTTCAGCTGCAGCTGATCGCCAGCATGAACGTGAGTCAGCAGAACACCTCCCTGCCATGTGAGCGGGACACTAAGGTCACCTCTGTCCTCTTCCCCTTCCTATATGCCGTCCTTTTCCTGGTTGCCATCGTGCTCAACTGCCTGGCTGCCTGGATCTTCTTCCAGATCCACAGCAGATCCACCTTCGTGGTGTACCTGAAGAACGTGGTGGTAGCTGACCTGCTGATGACCTTAACTGTACCAGTGAAGGTGAGTGGTGGACTGATTGGATGTGAACTTGAACAAGTTGTTGGCAAAACCTACAACTTCATTCAAAATGCAGATGTAGGTACGGTTGTGGAGCCATGTTGGCAGTAGACACCTTCCAGTTGTTCCAAGTAGAAATTCCCATTTGTTCATCGTTTTTTTTTTCAACCTGACTAGCAACATAGCTAGAAAGTGATGCACGATGGATGGAACTACAGAAACATTCCTCTGCAAGTCCTAAAAACTAATCGGACGTTCTATAGAGGTCCTTATCTGTGAATGCAAGCCATTGCCTAGATAGGTTACGGTCAGATGGTCGTTAATGAAGAAGCTACAGCTTATTGTTCATTTACTGCTAACATAATATTGGAGTTTCAATAGGAGCGCCAGCAGAACATTATCATAAAGGAGGTCTTTATCTTGACCCAAACTGAACCCCTAGCTTCATTCCACCAGCCTTTGCCATTGCCAACTTAAAGTTACTGGAGTTGTTTGCCTGTTCAGGTTCTGGGGGACGCAGGCGTGGGCCCGACCCATCTTCGCGCCTTCCACTGCCGCTACTCGGCTGTGCTCTTCTACACCACCATGTACATCAGCATCCTGCTGTTGGGCCTCATCAGCCTGGACCGCTACCTGAAGATCGTGCGGCCCTTCGGCAAGTGCGCCCTGCAGCGGGTAGGCGTGGGCCAGGCGGTGTGTGTCGTGATCTGGGTCGTCATGGTGTCCCTGGCTTTGCCCAACATGATCCTGAGCAACCAGGAGCCTCGCCTGTCCCGAGGTGGGATACTGAAGTGCAGCAGAATGAAGAGCAAGCTGGGCCTGCGCTGGCATGAGGGTTTTAACTACCTGTGCCAGGTGGTCTTCTGGGGCACGCTGACCCTCATGGCCGTCTGCTACACCTTCATCAGCAGAAAGGTGTACGAGTCGTACCGTGCCTCAAAGGGAAGCTCTGGTACTGCTAGCAAACGCACCAAGGCCAAGGTAGAGTATGCGCTTCACACTGTTCCTCAAATAAACCTTTATGTTTTGTTTTTTGCTGCCTGCGTGGGTTTCAGTTCTCTCTACATGATCACTTTCCGACCTATTATAAACCCCTAGAATTAAACATGCAGTTTTGATTTCTGTGCCATCAAAGCAAATCAAAGTCCAGGTAACATTAAGATAATGAGCTCTGTTGTTGTTTGGCAGCCACCAATAAAAATATAGAAGTGATTTTGAGATTTCATGAGTGCATGTGAACTTTCACTCCAGACATTTGTTCCAAAGCAAAAGGTGGCGGTGAAGCTGACCATCACTGTGGTGCATTTACTAGTAATTTATGACCTGTCGCTGTTTGAAGTGGATAAAACCACCAGGATCTCCTCTCTATTTGTCACAGGAATCCATTGTTCATTTTAAAAAGACAATTCAAAGACAAAATCATTCTCCCTTATTAAGCAGGAATACAATGTATTCGCTAATAAGAATGAGCTGACCACTTTCTCTTATGATAAATTGGCACAGATTTTGGCCAAAGATTATTATTTATTTTTTTTTTTTTTGCGACCAAGCACTCTGTCCTACTTCTTCTACATCGGAGAGTGTCCTGAGTGTCTGGTGGCATCAAGGGCAGGGCATACTGTGGCTGTTGATGCTCTCACCACTCGCGGTGTGAACGTACAGTAAGGCTAACAAGTGTAATTGAGTTCTGCTCTGATTGCCTGCCCTGTAATGTGCCTCATTCTGAAAGCAGTCCAGACTGAAACACTACTTATAACTTCAGCATGAATGGGAGGAGCCAGTTTTTCATGACATCTTGCAGCTTTTTCATGACATCCTGAAAACAAATCCAATTTTTTTAGCCTAGTCTTCTTAAATTCTGCATCAAACTAATCAAATGGGGAAAGATCCCAAGGAAATGGATCTGGAAATCAATAACTTGAGGGCAAAATCAAAGTTTCACAGCAAGGAGCTGCAATAAACTGCATTTCTTGGTTTCTGATGTCATGAACCAGTGAAAAGGAAGTGAAAGCAACAAAATAAACAAATAATGTGGTCCATATTTTGCTTAAAATAAAAAGCAAAAGCATTGTTCAGGGCAGAATGAAATCCATCCTGGCCATTAGAGCACAAGCCTAGCCAGTCAAATGGGTTTGAGCTCTCATTAACGGTACGTTAGGCTGATCTGTTATCCAATAACCTCCAATAAACAGGGAATATGAACCTGCTGTATTTTGGAACAGCTTCCTAATAATATCTTTATGGCCTGACTTTGAATGTGTCCTTCAACAAATGTAGATGTCTGGTGTAAAAGCTTTCCAGCACTAGCTATTTATTATATTTGGCCTATAAACAGCCTGTTTAAAGGACCATTATTATTTTGTTCTGGAACTTTATAAAAGGGTTGGAGGTCAAGAACAGAAATGTTAAACATCTTGGGTTTTGCTCTAAGAGAAGAGACAGTGGTTCTCCTACCAGTGGACCACTGAGAACCACAGCTCTAATGCTATTTGGTTGTTTTGGACTCATTTATCTAACCAACATTTGATGTCCTTAAAACAACATCTCTAGATGTTCATCAAAGGTACAGTGAAGTAGTATCAGTTTACCAGTAAGGTACCAGTAGGTTTTAGGTTTAGGTTTATACCTAAAAGATTTACCTAAAGGACCTCTTTAGGTTTTGCTGATGTTCTTGGAGGAGCCCATAAATAGACAACAAATCTTTGCATTATGTTGAGAGTCTTTATATGTTCTTCACACTTTCGTGTCCCTTTTACAAACATGGTTCTTTGGGGAACTTAAAGGGCAGTTTTCAAGACCTCCAGATGGCCTACATCCATATGCATCTGAAAAATATGAACCATGTAAAATATTTCAAGAATATAGCATAAAGATCAGTCTATTTGAGACACTTCCAAGCTCTGTTCATTAGGTGAAGGGGCTTTAAACTTGAAAAAATAGTTGCCTGAAAAATCATCCATTGATAGGTTCTTTGAGAAGCTAAAAATGTTCTTTTTAAAAAGCATTAAATCTTCTTACAAACCATGTAGACCTGTATTATGGTGTCTAATAAATTGTCACCTACATAAACTCGGCCCTTCTCTTCTCAGGTGTTCGTGGTGGTCGGAGTCTTTTTCGTGTGCTTTGCACCCTTCCACTTGGCCAGAGTTCCCTACACCCTCACCCAGACACGGGACAAAACTGCCAACTGCTGGGCTCAGAACCAACTCTACTTTGCCAAGGAAACCACTCTCTGGCTGTCTGCCACCAACATTTGTCTGGATCCTCTCATCTATGTCTTCCTGTGCCGGGTCTTCCGCAGGAAGCTCACTGCCACCCTTGCCCGCAGGCCCTTGGCTAATGGAGGGCTGGAGTCGGCCACAGAGACCTCTACCAAGCAGGATACGTCTCATATGGTCCATTTTAACAAATCTCACGAGCTCATCCGCTATTAACATCACATTTAACTCAGAAGATGAGACTGCATTAGACTATCTCTTGGGAAATAGAAGGAGTTTGCTGGACTACACTGAACCACGCCTGAACTTCTGATCTATAACTCACACAATGTGGGTTAAGAGGTTTTCTTGTGAACAACTGAAGCTTGAACTTGCTCAAATGCTTTCGGTCAGCACACACATTTCAACAGCATTGGTCATTTCTTTAAGGATTATAACTACCTGGTAATAATTGTCAAACAAAATAGGGCCAAAAACTGTACCTTGAGGAACCTCACAGGTGGCTCTGTTTATTTGTTTACTATTAGTCACATTTTATTTCTATATGTATATTTTACAACCGTTGTTCACAAAGCAGCTTTACAGAATCCGGGTCCGAACCCCAAGTGAGTAAACCGAGGGCAACAGAGGAAAAACTCCCTGAACCTGGAGGCAGAAACCTTGTGAGGAACCAAGATTCAAAAGGGGAACCCATCCTCCTCTGGTCAACATCAGATAATCGAAAAAGAAAAGGAATAGAAAGTGCATTTTATAAGTTAATAGATTTAACGACGATTTCTGGTAAAGTGTGAGTCATTATAAAAGGGTCCATTAGTGTCTGTAATTGGGAGTTCGATTAGCTAATAGTGGTGGTTCTGTTGGAGTGGGCGGAGCTTTTGTTAGTCTTGGTTTGAGGCAGCAGCTCCTGCAGGTGATCCCGGTTGATGAAGCTGGTCTGGAGTTCAGGTGGGAAGAGGAGTGTGATGATGGTCGGTTCGATCAATAAGACAGTCGACTCAGATGGTGGACTCGCTGCAGCTCAGGAAACGAATTAGCATTGTACAGATGAACAGATTTTATTGTGGACTTGTTTTCCTGTTTGAACATCACAATCTAATGTCTGAAATATCGAAGCTACTAATCAGCGTAAGGCCAGAGTAATGCAACTAAAGGAACGGTAGCACAGAATTATTTTGATATATTTAAAAGATTTTGTACATTTCTTTAACAATTTATTTATTTCCTTAAACACACTTCTAATACATATTTTGCTTGTACAATAAGCTCAGATATTTCAAAAAGTGGGAAACGGAGGGAACAAATGCAAATTGTACTAAATTTGTCTGTTAAATATATTTGTTTGATGGTACGAAGTACAGCAGTTAAACTGATTCATTTGAAAAGCAAATGCATTGCACTGTACTGCACAATTTACCCTGCACAAAGTTTAAAATGCACAATTTCAAGGACATTGTTCGAGAGCTTGACCATGACGGTCTGCAGCAAATGCCTCTTTTATAGTAATAAACTGATTTATTTTGGTCTAGAAACCAAAAATCTTCAGGAAAATATAGATTGCTTCAAGGTTTCTCTGGAGCAAAGCCATAGACCAGTGCCATGTCTCTCTAAAAAACAACAGTTTAAATGGATTGTTTATTAAAGAACCTTAGTTGTAAATGAGATTTAAAAAGGTTCTTTACCAATAAAGCCTTCTCTGGGATGTAAAGTGGGAACAAAATCAGTAATTATGAATGGCTCTCTGAGCGATGCCGCTGAAGAACCGTTTCACTCCCTGAAGAACCTGGGTGTAAACATTTCAAAAGCATAAAGCATAAAGATTTTAATTCACAGTATCCAATTCACAGCAAAGGCTGAGCAAAAGCACACCTTGTGTACAATTATTAGGCAAGTGAGTATTTTGAGCAGATCATCATTTTTATGCATGTATTCCAACTCCAAGCTGTAGAAACTTGAACATTGATTGGATTTAAGCAGATCAGGTGGTGTGTATTTGGGTAATGAGGGGGCGTGGCCTAAGGAGTTCAACACTCTATACCAAGGTTTGCAGAATTATTATCCTTTCCTCATCCGGCAAAATGGTTCAAAAAAGAGAACCGACTTTGAAAAGTCCATCCATCCATTTTCTGCCGCTTGTCCCAAACGGGGTTGCGGGGGAGTGCTGGCGTCCAACCCAGCGCACACAGGGCGAGGACGGGGGACGCACCCTGGACAGGTCGCCAGCCCATCGCAGGGAGGAGCGGGACAGGGACGGCACCTTGCTTTGAAAAGTCAAAAACTGTAAAAAGTCTTTCAGAGAGACGCAAGATATCGGGACGTGAAACATCAAACAGTTTGTCAAAAATCGTCTACAGGGTCACAAGAAACGTGTTGAGAAAAAAATTACGCAAAGGAACGGCCAAAGATTTGAGAAGATTCAAACATGAAGCTACCAGGAAGCTATGATCCTCCAGTGCTGTCCTATTCCAGAACTGAACCTACCTGGAGCGTCCAGCAGTACAATGTGTTCGGTGTCAGAGACGTGGACAAGTTAAGGAAGACTGAAACCCGACCACCACTGAACAAGACATCAGCTGAAACGTCAATAATGGACCAAGAGACAGATACTGGACCAAGACAGATTTTTTTAGGTTTGATGAAGATGAGATGAGAGTGACTCCTGATGGACCAGATGGACGGGCCCGTGGCTGGATCAGTAACGGGCACAGAGCTCCATTTCCACTCAGATTCCAGAAAGGTGGAGGTGTGGTACTGGTATGGGCTGGTATTATTAAAGATGAGCTGGTTGGACCTTTTCGGGTTGAAGATGGACTCAACCAAACCTACCACCAGTGTTTAGAGACACTCTCTTCAAGCAGTGGTTGAAGAAAAAGTCTGATCTTTCAAGAAGACCATGATTGTTCCGCAGGATGATGCTCCATCACATGCATGGAAGTTCTCCCCTGCGTGGCCAGGAAAGACCTTAAAGATGAAAGAATAATGACGCGCCCCCTTCCTCACCTGAACTAAACCCTGTTGAGGACCTGTGGACCTTCTTAAAAGGGAGATTTACGGGGAAGGAGAACAGTTCACCTCTCTGAACAGAGTCTGGGAGGCTGTGGGTGCTGCAGCACAAGAAGTTGATCAACAGATGAAGAAACTGAGACTCCATGAACGGAGGGATTATGACTGTTATTGAAAAGAAGGGTGGCATTATTGATCAAAAAAAAAAATTCCGTTTAGTTGTGTAAAAAATTCTGCACTAATAGTTATGGTGCACGTGTATCCCCTGAGAATGTTCACACTCACATTTCCTTTAAAGCATTCAGGTTTCAGGGTTTTTAACATTCTGGATTGACAGACAGCACTGGATTTGTTCCAGATTAAAATTAATCTGCAAAATGCTCTAATAATTGTGCACACAGTGTATGTCCCAACAAAGGGTCCTCGGTGATCAGCTGCAGACCCATCACTTTAGGAGAACCAAAGATCTAAAGGAACATCAAGAGTTCTTGTGCAGAAAAATGTCTGCTTGCCCTCAGTGAAGTTCTTTTCTTCTCTTCTCACTCCAGGAATAATCTGAAAGCTCGATGTCCTTTTCAGATTCTCTTCCTCGTAAATCCAGGTGTGAAACCCAGCGATAGGGATCGTTTAAGTCAGATATCAAAAAGTTGTGAAAGGTGCGAATTCGGACACTTCTTCGGCAAGTATGAAAAAGCATGAAAACTGTAATAAATGAGGGCAGCGTTGTGCGTACTCTGTCATGTGATAATTATTTCTCAGGAAATGAACACAGCAAATAAAATGTGAGACCACTTTCAAACTGCACAAAAATAAGAGCAGATCTTCACACCTTTCATTAGCGAGCAATGCATAGATATTTTGACTCTGTGGTTGACTCATTAATAAACCAGCTTTATCACCATGATAACACGTGTGTGTGTGTGTGTGTGTGTGTGTGTGTGTGTGTGTGTGTGTGTCCATCCAAGTTGGTCGGTCTTAGTAAAATGTCTCAGCATATGGAGCTAGAACTTCCTCAATGCCACTGTCTTCATTTCAGTGCTACCCCTATTGTTGGATTGGTGTTACTAAGCCCAGTATTAGAATAGTTAAGTTTAGACCAGTTTAGACCACTAAGGACTAGATTAATCTGGGCAATGAAGTGAAAATAAAGCGAAACTAAAGCAATAAGCTTCTGTGAAAAGATGGTTCGTATAAATAATGTATATTTTTTACTTTTCAATGTATATTTTTAAGCGATCAGAGCAACTAATCATAGAGTAATTACAACATAAATGAAGAAAAGCAGCTGAAAAGGTAGAAAGCCCATGATATTCATTTCTGCATTCGTGTTTTTGGGTTAAACAAAGAATTATGGCATAAATGAATGAGTCAGGGTTAACGTCAGTTTTTTTTACATTGTATACGAGTGACGTGTATGAAACGGGGAACGAAAGGAACATTTTGTCCCAAAATAAACTTTAAATAAAGTTTCATATTCAAGATACATGTCCATTAGGATTGATCAGTGAGTAAATGTGAGCCTGTATTTAATGGGCCAACAGTGGGACATGTCACTACTTTGCATGTCGGTCAGTATCTCACCCTCAAAACGTTGACGCCTGCAGGAAAATGAATCCTCGTGTTTGCACAGTCATGCTGTTTTCATTTCCCTTCTTCTAATCTCACCCCGCTGTTTTTCTTCCTTTGTGTGCATCTTTTACTCCTGGTATAAATTCTGCAAACTGCGTAACACATGAGGAACGCGTGTCCTTGAAGCAGAAGACATGTGAAAGATTATTTGCAAGGAAGGACACATTTTGTGAACCTGCTAATAAGATTCTAGTCTAGTAGTTCGGGACTAGGCTCCAGGATTGGAAGGTGATGAGTTCGATTCTCAGACCAGCAGGTTTCCCAGAGGTACCCTTGAGCAAGGTACCGTCCCCATCACTGCTCCCCGGGCGCTTTAAATAGCTACCCCCTGCTGCACGGTGTGTGTGTGGGTGAAATGCAGAGGCGGCGAAAAACCTTTAACAGATCAATTTAGATGCTTTTAATGATTTGTAACATATTTCATCTTTCCTGGGCGAGATGGTATTTATGTATTTTACTTAAATGATATTAATAAATAAGCAGGTACAGCACAGTGGTGCAGTGGGTGGTGCTGTCCCCTCACAACGAGAGGGTCCTGGGTTCGATTCCAAAGCGGGACGGTCCGGGTTCTTTCAGTGCGGAGTGGACGTGTCCCGTGTGCTTCTTCCAGGAGTTCCAGTTTCCTCCCATCGTTCAAAGACCTGCACATCAGATGGATTGGAGATGCTAAATTGTCCCCTTGGTGTGAGTGTGTCTATCCTGTGATGGACTGGCAACCTGTCCAGGGTGTCCCCACCTTTCTCCCTGGGAGAACTGGGATAGACCCCAGCATCGCCCACCATCCTAATCACGAGAAGCGGTTATGAAAGTGAGCGAAGGATTTCATTGTTAGAGTTATTTCAGTTAAAGTTAAAAGAAAAGGAAAATGACTTTAATACCGTTAAACAGCTCATCTCAGAAGGGACCAAAATAATTAAGCAATCCTTCCATGTACCACTGCCAAAGCAAGGTACTGGACCTCAGTGACATGTTTCTCCTTTGAGGGATTTAAACTCCTTGTCTGATAAATCATACCTTCTTATAATAGTGCTTTTATAAGTTCCTTCAATTAGAATAACGTTCGCAGGGAATGTGATGTCTCACAAAATCAAGAATGAGTTTTCACAATTAAAAATTAATTATACACAGATTTGTCGATGTAAAAATAATACAGAAATTCTAAATTTGGTCAAAATCTTACAAAATAACAGCTGAAAGGAGACGTTAGACTGAACGTCTCATTTTCTTATTTGTTCAGTAACTATTTGACTATATAACTATTATCAAATAAGCAGCGGTGCTCTAGCGGTTAGGGAGTCGGCCCCAGGATCAGAAGGTTTGGGGTTCGAATCCCAGACCAGTAGGTTGTCCCGAGGTACACTTGAGCAAGGTTCCGTCTCCATCACTGCTCCCTGGGCTCTTTCAATAGCTGCCCCCTGCTGCACGGTGCGTGTGCACGGGTAAAATGCAGAGGTCTTACGTTGTTGTGTCTCGCTGTGCTGTGTTTCACTATGAATAGTCATTTTCACTTTCATATTAACAGCAATAGAGCAATACCACTAAGCAATTTTCCAAGCAACTTTCTTTGGAGCTTTTAATCAAATTTATGGATAAAAAAAATTAAGTGGAGCACTTTAGAAAATTGGCACGGTTACGTGAACCTTATTGAACTTTTGAACGGAAATCCGTGATAGAAGACTGAGGAGAGCTGGAGTGTCCCCGGTGTAGGAACAGCTAACTGCTGAAATTTAATCTCCCACAGGTGTGATTTTTTTGTTGTTCCATGGAAAAGGTTTATTGCTGATATCGTCACACACGACGTGGTGTGGTGTGAGGGCTTCTCACAATCTCCTATAAACATGTTCTGGCATATCCAGCCACCAGCCATGGAACCACGTTCAGGACGTTGAGGGAAGTTTTTTTAGAAGCTGTTTTTTTTTTCCTTATTCTCTCAACATCACACCTGAAACTGCAGCTCAGGATGGTCCGGCACCCAAACAGACCTTGGGCCAACTGTGACGAACGGGAAACAAGGAACCAATCCAGTGGACCGGTATGCTCTTAAAAATGAAGATTCCTCTGCAGTCGCTGGTCTGATTTGCTGCTCTTATCTGAGCCTTTAGTAGTAAAAGTGCATGAGTGTGTGTGTGTGTGTGTGTGTGTTTGTAGCTGAAAATATTCTGTCGTCGAGTCTGGATTCAATACTCTGTCACCGCACCCTTTTGATTGGAAGTCCAGTGTATCCTGTTGGCAGTGAGTCCAGGAGCTCCCAGGTTCACTCTCTTCTGATAAGAAAGTTGATAAATGTGGCAAACCTCCATAAACTGCCGAGACCGCCCACAGCTGTCCTGACCTCTGTCACAGGAGGTTTCATTCTGTCTGGAGTGTAAAAAAATAAGAGATAAGCTTCAAAATAAGGAAAGTTCGTTGCTGATTGGTGCTTTTCTAGGGAAAGCTGCAGAGCTGGACAGGACCGGTGGGTGTGAAACTATTTACTTGGCAAGGCTTATTCTTCCGCTTCTGCTTTTTCGTTGTTTGTTAGTTTTTTACTGAGACTGTAAACACACTCAGGCTCAACAAAAAGTCAGACTTAAAGATGAATGCATTAAAGCTGAATTGAGTTGATGAAATGGGAGAAAATGTATATATTTGTGTGTAGAACAATACTTTCTACTATCTAATCAACTCAATTCACCAACGTGATTACCTAGAAAAAGAAAATTGTCCGTGTTTTGTCCCAGCAGTTTCCATAAGCTTCTGTATTTTTTAATTTGGAGTGATTTGGCTTGAGGTGCACCATGCGTAGAGTGCCAAAAAGATTTATTCTATAGAGAATTCTGTTCAATTTCGAAGGATTTTCTAGAGTAGCAAAAAGCTGATTACCAAAACAAATGTCCAGATAGAAAATACAATATACAATATATTTATATTTTGCTACATTATATGTCCAGAATTATTCAGACAGGTCAATATGGTGTTGATTGAACTATTTTAAGGTCTTCACAGCTTATTTAGTCTCCACTGAAGCATCACCCATTAAAATGTTCAGCTGCCAATGAGCCTTAGGTCACCGTGACTGTTGACTGGAGGGGTTTAACGCCCCCCAGTGTTTTCTTCGGGGTGAACTGGAGTGATGCGAAATCAGTACCTCACTAATGCTCCTGTGTCTGCAATCACATCTTCATAGCAAGTGAGGATATTTAGAAAGCAGCCGCAAAAGGAGAGCAAACATTCTGAGAAATGCCTTTGATATCGGATGAAACGGGGACGGAGGACACAGTGATAATATGGTGATTTATTTAGTATTTATTTGGTTTTAAATTCATACATAATTCATACACAAGAAATGAATAAACCTGCTATAAGCAGATCACTTTACACCACAGCAAACATTACTCGAGTGCTTCATCTTTCTCAAAAACAGAAAGTGTTCGAGGATGGGTTCGGAGCTTCTATGCTTTGAACTTGTTCTTCCTTTTGCAGGACGGTTGAATAAGAGAGGCGGAGCTGGAGGTGTCAGAGTTAGAGATGCTGAGATTTTTGTTGGGTGTGACGAGGATGGACAGGATTAGAAATGAGTATATTTGAGGGACAGCTCAGGTTAGATGTTTTGGGGACAAAGTTAGAGAAGCAAGATTGTGTTGGTTTGGACACGTCCAGAGGAGAGACGAGGATTATATCAGGAGGAGGATGTTGAAGATGGAGCTGCCAGGAAAGAGGAGAAGATGAAGACCAAAGAGGAGGTTTATGGACGTGGTGAGAGAGGACATGCAGGTGGTCGGTTTGAAGGAGAAAGATGGAGAGGATGGAGAGAAGATGCAGGATACTCAGCTTTCCCTCACACCACTGATCAGATGAAGCACTGCCTCTGGGTCTATCGTAGATTGCACTGAACCACAACTATTCCTGCAGTGAGCAAAGTTGGGAAGCACCAAATTGTAAATTTCCAACAATGTGGCAGAGCATGTCCAGCCTTCCCATGAGCACTGAAATGCACCATATCATATATATATGCTTCCAAAGATCCAGACTATTTTAATGTCTTGTTGAAGAACAATTCTCTAGATATTCCTGAAGAACAGTGTTGTTGTCTCTCATTTTCAGTCCAGTCTCTGTACCTGAGCAGTTTGATAGTTCTGTGTTGGTTAATCCACAGTGATCCACGTCTGAACCTTCAAGCAGAACAAAGCGTCTAACTTAAGACATGAAGCAGTGAAGAAACAGGTGCAGATGATTCCAGATGATGAGGGGATTCGTTCACTGTTGAGTTGCTGGAATCCCTTCATCTAGAACCTTGCATCTTTAGACACTTGTTCTTGGAGCACTAAAGCATTAGTTAAGATTTAATTTAATCTGCTCCAAAGATAAAACAGGCAGGAAATAGTAGTTGATGCAGGAGAATTCTGTAGCAAATTATGAAGAAAGATGCTTCTGCTGAACAGTACTGATGTTATCTTCTTAAAAACGGCTATATATGAGGTTAAGTCTGCACTTCATAGTGCATCACTTATAATTACAGATCCTGTGTTTTCTTGGTCCAGTGGAGCTGTCAAATTCAACAAACATTTCTGTGGAAGGCAGACCTGCCTCTACAAGTTTACAGCTGCAGTCAAGATAGATTTCGTCACTGGCCTCGAATTCTCAGGAATAAAACAAAGAGCTTAGTGTGTGGTTTTACGATCCGACTACCATACACGCATGATAACAGCGCAGAGTAAACCAGAGACTCCCAGGTGAGTTTTTACTGAATTTAATTCATCAAATTCATCATGACTAAAAGATTAGGACGAGTAGTGGTAAATAAATGATTTGCTTTGAAGTGAGTTTGCCAGACGGTCTTATGTCTGGATGTTCTTATTAAAAAATGGCTTTTGTTTGTTGGTTAAAGTCATATTTTGGCAGAAGTGTAAGACTATAAGGAAATGCTTCAAAGGCTTTTAGCGCGATCTTGCTCTGGAGAAGGCATGTGCGCCTTGACAGGCCATCGTGGAAAAAGAAGCCCTGACGGCACGGCCACAAGTCGTATACTGTGTTCTGAAGAATGCACTTCCATGACCATTGAGAGGAATGATCTGAAATGCGCTGTGATTGATACGCCATTGATAATTCATGCTCAGATTCACAAGCTGCTGCTCATCGAGGTGTATAAAGAGATAAAGTCAAGAGTGTTGAAATGCAATGTAATGCTCATTGGAGAGCAAATGATCTTGGCTTGGGTTTCTGGAAGTATCTTAACACAAACATGATGGAAAGAAGTGAAAAACGTAAAAAATTATACAGATCACGCACTTTCCCTTAGGCTCTCCCTGAAGGAAAGTCCCAGCTAGTGGGGGAACTGAAACTGAAAGTCAGGTGAACTTCAGAGTTAAAGTCCGAGTTGTTTGGGCTCTTGCTCAAGCTGTGTAATCTTTGCCCTTTGTATTTTAAATTGGGCTTTTTTTAATTCTTTTTTTTTTCTTTCATTTGTGGGAAACGACCACCAGAGACGGGGAGAAAGACAGTAAAAAAAGGAACGTTTTCTGTACTTTCTACTCCTCACTTTACTCTGAAAGCATTTTTGGGAAATTGCCATTATTTTTATTCTCCATCACCTTCACAACATAGCGACCTGTATCAGCCTCAATGACCAGAAACACTCAGAAAAGACGTCCCTCTGTGTCCATCGGTGCAGGACGGAGTGAAGGAGAGTGAGAGAGAGGACAGGGAGAGTGGACGGTGGAGTTCAGGGTGTGTGGAGTGTGTGTCCGTGATGGAGAACTAGTAGAGACGGTGATGAAAGTGAAGCGGTGAAGTTCATGTGGATTATTTTCAGTAGATTGTTTTTATTGGAGTTGAAGTTCGAGGGTTTAATAGTCTTTAATTCTATTAATATGGAGTGAGATTCAGTTCACTTTCAGCACAGACAGACGCTCCAGACGTCCTTCAGAGGAGACACGTCTCACTCTACACTCTCAGTACACTCCTGTACTTTTACTTTACACTCTCAGTACATTCCTGTACTTTACTTTACACTCTCAGTACATTCCTGTACTTTTACTTTACACTCTCAGTACATTCCTATACTTTTTACTTTACACTCTGAGTACATTCCTGTACTTTTACTTTACACTCTCAGTACACTCCTGTACTTTTTACTTTTAGCTTTGTCTCTACTATCTAAGCATGCTTTTGAAAAAACTGGCTCTTGAGCATGTCCACAATGTTTACTAAGGGTGTGTGGACAAGAACGTGGATAAACAAAAGGCTCAAGCAAGACTTGTTTCTTCAAACACTTCCTTCAAATGTCTCAAAAGATGTAAATATGCAGCATTTCTCGTGAATCAAAAGGCTTTTAAAACTAGGCAAGTGTTCAAAACAGAGTCTCCACTGGAACCTCAGGCTTTTTTACTTGGTTTACAAACATTACATGAAAAAATGTTTGATTTAACGGCTTCTTCTGGTCTGTATGGCACTTTAAAGTTCAGCAGAATAATGTTGGTGTTTATTTTCTTACAAACTTTGTGTGCTTTTTATGAATCACACCCTAAAAAACACTTCTTCCCTTTTTTCCAGTTATGTCTCCTAACTGCTCCAACCAATCATCTCCTGCCACCGAGTCCTCTTTGGTCTTCGCGTCGCTTTACTCGCTGGTGTTCTTGACTGGCCTGCTGCTGAACTCCATGGCAGCGTGGGTCTTCTTCCAGATCCGCACCAAGAAGAGGACCTTCATGCTGTACCTGAGGAACATGGTGGCGGCCGACCTTCTCATGACCCTCACCCTCCCGGTCACCATCCTCAAGGAGGCTAAACTGGGGCCATTGTGGCTTTCAGCGATAGCCTGCCGTTACACATTCGTGCTCTTCTACTGCTGCATGTACACCAGCATCCTCTTCCTGGGCCTGGTGGCTCTGGATCGCTACCTGAAGATCTTACGGCCGTTCGGGGGCAAGTGTGGGAACTGCCTCTACAGCTACTCCTTCACAATAGCCATGGCTGCTATGGTGTGGCTGGCCATGCTGACCCTGTCGCTCCCCAACACAATACTGACCAATAAACCAACCCTGGAGTATGCAGATAGATGTGAAGCTCTAAAAAGTGACCTGGGACTGGGATGGCATGTGGCAGTGGTCTACATTAACATAGGAATCTTCTTCACAGTGTTGATCGTTCTGATGATGTGCTACGTCTCCATCTTCAAGCACATTCGTCTTTCTTCTGCCCAGTTTGTAAAAGAGGACCTGGCTGGGCAGAGGGAGGCCAAGCCGAGACAGAACATTCTGGTGGTCCTGGTGGTGTTCTTCGTGTGCTTTGTGCCTTATCATCTATGGAGGGTCCCGTTCACCCACAGCCAGTTTAAATCTACCTTCTCCGAGGAGTGGAATGCCATTCTGCTTTGTGGGAAAAAGGCTACGCTCTTCCTGTCGTGCTGTAATGTGTGTCTGGACCCCATCATTTACTTCCTTATGTGTAAGTCTTTCCGAAGCAAGCTAAGCCAAATGCTGGGATTTCCAGTTCTCCGAAAGAAATCGAACTACTCGCCGGTGAAGGGGTCCACTGTAGTGTGGCGTTTTAGAGAGAACCCGTCAATCTCATCATAGCAGAAAAACATTATAGATAGATGATATACTGTTTGGCACAATATTCTCAATTAGAAATGATTTTATATATATATCATGTTATATATATATATATATCATTTATATATATATATGTCAGTCAGTCAGTCATTTTCTGGGCCGCTTGTCCTAATTAGGGTCGCGGGGGGGTGCTCGAGTCCATCACAGCTCACACAGGGCGAAGGACGGGGACACACCCTGGACAGGTCATATATTATTTCTGATATATATATATATATATATATATCTCAGAAATAAGCCATAATAAATTTTGCTTGCATGTACAGTCAAGTAACATAAAAGCATAAAAAAAAGTTTTCAGTATCTAGCTATTTATTCCATTTTATTAATCAAAAATATAAACAATCTAAATAAACTTTATTTTTGTAAGCAGTCGAAACAATATTTGTCATATTTATATGTTTGATTAATGTCTATACAGTTGTACAGAAGTTTTGCAATTAAGAATTACGACAGCTGATGGTCCCATAGCAGAACCAACAGTGTATTTTGGGAAGAAATAAAAAATTGAGATGGTTTAACGCTGCAGCTAATGTCAGGGGAGAATGGAAATGTTATGTGTATATGTTTTTCTGTTGGCTGGAGTTTGTACATCTGCATTTTGTAAATATGTCAGAAAATATGGATTGATTGTGCAAATAATAAAAAAAACCCAAACTGTGCGAGAAGCTACTTTTCAATGGTGGCACTATAGCACCTCCTCTGGTAAAGTGCTGTCATTGTCACTGGTGGTATAAAAAATGTTCTATTAAGCAATTTAGAATCTGCAGTTTGTATTGTTTATTTCACCTCATTTGGCTTTTTTACTTTTGAGGTACCTTTAGTGAAAACCCATCAGTGAAAAAAAGGAAAAGTTGTCATGATCACAGCACTGGCTGAGTTGCCGGCCATAAATCCGGCCCCCTGGGTAGCAGTGATGTGGACGGTACCATACTCAAGGGAACCTCAGTGTAACCTACTGGTCTGAGACTCGAACCCATGACCTTCCAATGATGCACCAGGCCAGCAATTCACTGCAGTGGACTGTAATGCTCACCTCCAGGCCAAAACAGTTACCCGACTCTACCAGCCCACCACAACGCCGAGGTTCGCAGCAGCCTCCTCTGTTAGTTTGCTTTGCATTTTTTTAAGCTTTTTCCAACTTTTGGACCTCCTGTAGCCAGCTGACCCAGCACAGATAGTTAGAAGTAGATAGATAGATGTTTTTATACATTTTTACAGTGCAATTAGAAAAACCACACCAGGACCACAGAATGAAACCCTAACCCTAGCCCTAGTCATAAAATTTAAAAAAAAACTAATTTTAACATGTTACACACAGGACTGGAAAGATGTACCGCTATCATTTTAATGAGAACATCAGGCAGTAGAAGATACATATTTGCTTAAATGAAACCAAAGCCCAGAGAACCAGCACCAAAGCCTAGAGAACCAAAACCAAAGCCTGGAGAACCAAAACCAAAGCCTGGAGAACCAAAACCAAAGCCGGGAGAACCAGCACCAAAGAAGAAAGCGGCAATTTTGTGAAGTCGGTGTAGGCTTGTAGGTTTGATGAAGTTATTGCAAGAAAGGAATCTGCACGCAAATATAGTGTCGTTTATTTGAATTAATTTTAAAACTTCCCTTCCATCACTTTTGCAGAAATATGAGACGTTCAGATACAAAACCAAGAAACCGATCACAATCCCAAATGCCTTACATAGCAAAAATGAATGAAATGGCCTTGCTGTTCCATACTCACATCCAACAGTCTACCCCACTTATTCACACCATAAAAACTTTCAACCTGCACTGCTATTAAAATGAGTCACATGCCATGAAATCAGAACAGAAATCATTTAAATACTTAAAAAGGAATAAAACCCACAGAAACATCATAAGTGGAACTGAATGAAGCACATAGAAAGTTTAGAACATTAGAACACGCAGATTGCTCAGTCCCACATGAGCACAGGCCTACAAACCTCTTACCCAGACCTTATGCACATTCTTTTAACACACTCTGCAGAGCTCACACATCCTCCTCTTCTTCCGCCTCCTCCTGTTTTTGCCCCCCGGGGCCACATTACTCAGGTGTGGTATATCACGTGGAATGTTGTCAATCAGCTCAAACAAGGTGAAAATGCAGAAGGAGATCTCATTATAGGCCGTGCTCACGCCGTTCTCGAACAAGCAGGCGAATGCCGTGATGGGCGGAGCCCCATCACACTTCAGGTCCAGGTAAGCCAGGTCCGAGTAGGCACTGGGACCCTTGTAGATGATCCACGGCCCTGTCCAGCTGTCTGGGTCCCTTGGCCGGACGCTAAGGTACAGGCCCAGGTCATGGCGACCAGGACCGCTTGGGTGCGCAAACACCACCCATGTAGGTGTGAGGAAGTTCTCAGAGGAAGTCAAAGGCAGGGCAACAGTGGACATCACCTGCCTATGGAGGTTGGGGGAGTTCTGGAGCAGCTGCAGGGGCGCCGGGAAGCCAACCATGCTGCCATGGCAACCGTTCCTAGGCTCCGGAAGTTTGTGGACCAGCTGGCCACCTTGGAAAACAGCTCCATCGTCGAAGCTCAAGGCCTGCACTCGACATCCTAAGGTACTGCGGGCATTACAGTAGACCACGTTGGTCCCATCCTCCTCGTCCACGGACACCAACTGGCACTCCACGCTCTCAGGTCCTGGCACAGCCTCCCCGAAGAGCCAGACCCTCCCGTGTGTGTCGCTATGGAAACAGAAGGAGCGGGGAGTGCTCATGCACACCTTGCCGAAGCACTCCTTGCAGTCTATGTGGTAAGCATAGGCGGGGACCAACAGACGTCCAGATTTTAACTGGATCCCATGGCCTGGGCCAAGAGCAAAGGTTGCCCACTCTACAATGTAACAATTGGTGGACAAAACTGATTAGTCAGCACTGTTTATTATGCAAGAAATGTGACATTCATATAAAAACAAGATAACTCCATGATGAGTCACCACTGCACCAGGTATTCTGGCCATATTAGGAATTCAGGGCCTCGGTAGTTGTTGAAAAATGAAAGACATTTTTGGCATTCTCCTCTCTGCTAGGTCTTCACAAATGGTCACAACATTATCTCTCCAACAAGATTCTTTTAAGATGTGCTTACAACAATTACTACTGACTCTGGAAAATGAAAAATAAAATTAGACTAAATAACATTTTTATGAATATCAGGGAAATAAATGACATCAAAATAAATTTACTCATAGTTATGCAGATTATGTGAAATATTCTGGGCTATTTTAATCCTCCAAAGTGATATCTTAAAAGAACTTAGTCCTTTTAACATGTTTTTTTCCTAGCACAGTTCTGCTACTACTACACCTTCTGGTAAACAAAAAAGGAAAGAAATGCACAAATTTGCTCTAGATGTTATTATATCCTCTGATTTATAGGCTGAAATGTGAAATATGGAATATTGTTACATGCAAGCTAACAATGCAGCCCATTAAACTGATACCAGACTTTATGTTGCAAACAAGCTTTGTCAAAATATGATCTTTTTATTGTCACTAAAACTATTTTAGTCGTAGTAGTGGCAGTAGTACTAATATTAAACTATATAACAGTGTTGTATTACAGCCTTCAGCCTCATTTGTTCATATTTTGCTTCAGACTTTCAGACTTTCTCGTATTTTAATGTCTTGTTGAGGAACAGTTCTCCAGATCTTCCTGTAGGACGGTTTTTGTCTCCCATTTTCAGTCCAGTCTCTGTACCTGAGCAGTTCTCCAGATCTTCCTGAAGGACAGTGTTGTCGTCTCTCATTTTCAGTCCAGTCTCTGTACCTGAGCAGTTCTCCAGATCTTCCTGAAGGACAGTGTTGTTGTCTCTCATTTTCAGTCCAGTCTCTGTACCTGAGCAGTTTGATAGTTCTGTGTTGGTTAATCCACACAGTGATCTACATCTGAACCTTCAAGCAGAACAAAGCGTCTAACTTAAGACATGAAGCAGTGAAGAACCAGGTGCAGAAGATTCCAGATGATCAGGTGATTCATTTACTGCTGATGCTGAACGTGGAGTAGTAGGAACCCCTTTACCTTGTATCTTTAGACACTTTGCAGCCTGGAGCTCTAGAACATTTGTTACCATTTCTTTAATTTAAGCCTAAATCTGACAAAGATCAGACAGAAAATAGTTTTTGCATCAACAAGGTGATTCCCCACAACATAAAGAAATGAGGGGCTCAAGACTTTTTCACAGTACACTGTATTACACTTGCACAATTAAAAAACTGTTTCATTGCCGGTTCTGAGAATCACAATGACCACTCCTCCTTTCCAATAGGCCGTTTTTTTACGATCTGTTGAATCGGGATGGTGAAAGCTGAGAAAGTGTAAAGTACTCCTGCCCTAAAAATAACTTTCTGATTCTTGAGAACCACAAATCCATCAGTAATGTTCAGTATTGAGTTTGGAATGTGACAAACTCAGTACTTGTGGCTTTCAGTTTCACTGGGATTAATCCGAACTAGGCAGGGTCGGCAGGTTTAGCATTGGCATGACACCCAGTTTCATCCACCTTGCTCATGGTTCCGTGTGAGAGCTGGATGTTACTTCAAGGTCTAAATTTTGCTGCCAAATCACTCGCAGCTTATCGTGGGTTTGTCACAGTACAATGAGCCAACATTCCTCAACAAGCAAGCACATCTCAAACAAGTGTGAACGGTGTGGAGAACATTCTAGAACAGTGTATATGCTGGAGAGAAGATTTTAGAACTATATATTTGTTGGGGAACATTCTAGAACAGTGTGGATGGAGGAGAACATTTTAGAAGAGTGTAAGTGAAGGAGAACGTGTTAAGAGTGAACCTCCTAGAAGTTTTTGTGAAGTGGCGCATTCTGGAACAGTGTGACTAGAGAACATTACACAACATTGTTAATAGAGGAAAAGATTCTATACACTCTAGAACAGTGTGTAATGAAGGGAGCACTCTAAAACAGTGCAGACAGACGGAAACGCTCTAAAACAATGTAAATAAAGGAGGTCATTTTAGAACAGGGTGTATGGTTGGGTACTTTCTAGAAAACTGTGAATGAATGAGGACATTTTAGACCAGAGTGAATATAGGAGGACATTCTTGTAGTGTGGATGGATGAGAACAGTCTAGAACCTGTTGAAGAACTTTGGGTTGGTGTGCTATGGATTTTAAAAACACCAGGTACTTCACCTTTGATGGTGTCTCCTATGACCTTCTTCGTGAGGTCGATGGCAGGACCCCAGGTCTCCCCGAAGTCCTGGCTGGACACGTAGCAGAGCCTGGCGGCGTTCTTGCCCGTCACCAGCTGGTAAGCCTCAGTGGTGTGACCCAGGACGGCGATGAAGAAGAGGAAGATTGTTCCTGTGAAGGCATCATAAACGGGACACGGGTTCATCGAGCGATGGCCTTTAAGAAACGCCGTGCTCAGAACCCGCATGTCTTCCCACTGGACTCGAAAGTGTAAAAGGAAGAGAAAAGGATGAGAAAAAGTGGAGTGAATGAAAAGTTTAAAGAACTTAATTAAGCAAAAGAACTTAATGAGACAGAATACAGCTGTAACTTTGTGAGGACTTTTACTGTGAAAGTTGGATATATACGTAAACAAGCTCTCTTCTGATTGGCTGCTCTGTATCGCACCTTATTCTGGAAGCCTTCTTTTCTAAGGAGATCAGACAGTCTCAGTTACTTGAAAGCCAATGAAGGAAGACTTTTTACAACAGTGTGGATGGAGGAGCACACTCTAGGATGAAGGGAATGAAGCTGAACCTTCTAGAAAGGTTTTAATTTAGAGTATTCTGGAACGGTGTGAATTGAGAGTGTTCTAGAACAATGTGAACAAAGGAGAACATTGTAGAACCTGTGTGCAAGGTGGGGAATGAAGAAAGACATTCTAGACTTGGAAACCAAGTTAGACTGCGCTGGTTTGGACATGTCAAGAGGAGAGACAAGGAGTATATCAGGAGAATGATGTTGAGGATGGAGCTGGCAGGAAAGAAGAGGAGAGGAAGGACAAAGAGGAGTTTTATGGACATGCAGACAGTCAGAGTGAAAGATGAAGATGCAGAGGACAGGAAGAAATGGAGAAGAAACATGTGGACAAAGCAGAACATTCAATGACACTGAATGAAGGGGAACACTCTAGAACAGTGTGGATTGGGAGGAACCTTCTAAAACAATGCAGATAATCGTTAGTGAAATGTTTGTGACATCACAAAAATGAAATGATCACTGCAGCTTCATTTTAATACCTGGACCATATGGACTTGGAGGACATGGTCCATGTTGAACCTGTAATTGCTCACATACCACGCTGAAGGATGTGGGCCTTGAAACAGTTTGAAAAAGTGTGAGATTTGTGAAAAGTGAGTGAGAGCCTCAGCAGACCTCCACGTAGTTCCTGTAGAAGGTGCCCTTGCGCATGACAAGAAGGTGGGCCTGGGAGTCTGCAGGGCTCAGCCTCTCCTCGCAAAAGGCCAGGAAGCAGGACGAGCGCGGTAGGAAGATCAAAGCCGGCACGCGATACGTCACTCCACTCGCTTCCTTCCGGAACAGCACGTAGCGAGCAGGGAAGTAGGACTGGGAGCCCATGGTCCAGTGAAGGGCATCCACTGGAAAAGCAGAAAGAGTTCAGAGGCTGACATAAAGCACATTATCAATCTCCTCACAACTGCTTTTTTAGTGGGGGGGGGGTCTGTCAGTGGATCACCTAAATTGTTTCCTCATATCTTTGTCTGGCTGACCTTTCCTGTGTTCCCAGGACCAGTGTGACGTATCTAGAACAGTTAGAGAGGCCATGACCCAGCAAAGTGAGAGAGCTGCCTCCACAACAGTCAGCATTCTCTTAAAAAGGGAACTGAAAGAACGGACCCCTCAATATTGGCTAAAGCTGCAGAAAATACAGTAAAACAGGCAGGAATCAATACAAATGACTCTGAAAAGACCAATTATTCAGTTACTATCAGGGATGGAAATCGATGAAGTACAAATACATTGTTGCTGCCCTTCGAGTTTATAGGTATCCATACTTTACCTCCCTTTACTCCCTACGTTTTCAAAGTCTCCTTAGGTTTTTTTAATTTGAGGGGAATTCTCCATTATTTTTAATTTCTCCATTATTTCATCCAGAATTATTTCAGCCTGAATGAAGACAAACACATAGAAAAGACGTCCCTCTGTGTGTCCATCGGTGCAGGACAGACGGAAGGAGACGTGAGAGAGAGGACAGGGAGAGTGGACGGTGGAGAAAAGATGTGTGTTGAGTGCGAGGTTTTTATTGGAGTTGAAGTTCGAGGCTTTAATAGTCTCTGAATTCTATTCCTATGGAGTGAGATTCAGTTCAGAAACGTACTTCGACTTTTCACTTTTATACTCCGAGTACAGATCTGTACTTTTCCGCTTGTACTGAGTAAAGTAGTTGAATCAGTACTTGTACTTTAACGAGTAAAATGCTATTTACTCCCAATGATGCAGGAAATATTATACCATTAACCCATAACTGCCAAGAACAACTCAGTATCTTCTATCCAACGTTCTGTTATTAGTGAAAAACACTGACTGTAAGAAACGACAATCGATTTGATGCCACAAACAAGCCCGTAGTGATGTTTGATGGCATTTACATTGCATTTTTAAAGATAGCATGAAAGGAAACACTACTTACAGTGCACTGGCAGGATGGAGTTCTTAACACACTCCTTGTCAGTTCAACAAATGTTTGAGGGTGAGACATTGAGATCGTGCAAAGTTGTGCGGGTGTGATGGGGGTGGGCTGCACATGCACAATAAAGGCTTGGTTTGGATGACCCTGTCTATTAGGTAGTGGCCCATTCACTCTCATGCCCGCAGTTTGTGCAGTGACCCTGAAATGAGCTCGACTCATCAGAACTACTGCATCCAGTGAATCAGCTATCAGCTGCCATTGTGTGTACACCAATTATCTGTCCACAAACACATTTTGTGCATGAGAGAGAGAGAGAGAGAGAGAGAGAGAGAGAGAGAGAGAGAGAGAGAGAGAGAACCTTTTCAACTCAGTCTGCATATGGCCTATATATATATATACACAGATCTTATTTAATGTCCATTATTTAACATCCAACATCAGATCTGTACACTGATAATCTGAAGGGTAACTGACCTTGTTAGAAACACTGCTCTGCATTTAATGAGGCTTCTGGATTATTATAATGATCATCTAGAGGGTGAGATGTTTATACCTTACACTGTTAATAAATAAATAAAGAAATAAATAAATAAATAGATAAAAATTCAAAAGTTAGTAGAAATTGTAAAAATGTAAACGTTTCCATATTTTTAATTTCAAATTTTTACTGCAAAATAATATGACCCTGATTAAAAAGAAAACTTTTTTTTTAAATATCAAATCAATATTTGAATTTAAATTTTGTTTTAAAAGAAAATATTTCCTCTTTTTTAGAATGAATGAGAGTATTGAAATACTGAAATATTGAAATGTGTGTGTGTGTGTGTGTGTGTGTGTATGTGTGTGTGTGTGTGTGTGTTTATCAGTACATTTGAAGTGAAACATATTAAAATGTATCATTTTTTATTTTTCTGATTAAACATAACCGTGAGCTCACACTGTCTTTGCTCGTCTGGAGAGAAAGATAACAGTTGGCCGTCAAAAATAAATAAACAAATTAAAATAATAAATAAATATTTTATAAAAAATTTACCACAGTCCCCGCCCACGTATCCTACGTCACAGTGTTGTTAGCGGGGCATAGTTGAACGAGAATACGGGAACGGCCTTCTGCCTGTGACGTCATCAGTGTGCGCCGTCCAGCGCGAGTGAACACACGTGGGTTTCTGCAGCAAATTTGCAGAAAGTTAAAAACGAGCAGTGTTTCATCTATCAGGACTCAATTACTGTCCTGTAGGGAACCCGGGACTCAAATACTGTCCTACAGAGAACCCGGGACTCAAATACTGTCCTACAGAGAACCCGGGACTCAAATACTGTCCCACAGGGGACACCCCTGATCTGACACCCCTATTACCAGGTAAGTGGAAGTTTAGCAATTAAACCAGAATAAGCTGAAATAAATGTCTGCTAAACCACTTTTCAAGTCTTTGTGGGAATTAGAGCTGAAAACGTGCTGTGCAAAAGTATTGAGTCCCCTTCATGTCTTTCTACTCTGGACAATGACACAACAGTTTGAGTGATGCTGCAGATACACCTGTAAATCCAGTCTAAACACAGAGAGAGTTTCATTCTAACCCGCTTTAAAGTCAGTATTCACCACCGCCATTCTTCAGCGCAGCCTCAACTCTCTTAGACCAGCTCCTTTCAGGAACACTTCTCCAGGCCTCTTGAACGTCCTAAAGCTCTTCTTTGGACTTCGGCTGATGATCCCACACTGCTTCCGTCTCAGCTTCGATCACTATTCAGGTGTCCTTTTGGAATTTATAGTTACACACTAGTCCATCTTGCTCTACACACCCCCCCAATATCATGTCCATCAAAGGTCGCAGCACGGCGATGAGCAGCCATTATTGGGGTTGTGGATCATCCATCAGGGCTGAAAGTATTTTTAACACTACCGTCCTCTCCTTTTAGACTCTTCGAAAAAGTCGGGGCAGCAGTGGACTAGTATTTAGGGACTAGGCCCCAGGATCAGAAGGTTGTGGGTTCGAATCCTGTACCAGGAGGTTGCCCTGAGTTTCCCTTGAGCAAGGTACCGTCCACATCACCACTCCCCTGGCACCGGATATGGCTGCCCCCTGCTGCATGGTGTGTGGGTTAAATACAGAAGATTCATTCGATTGGTTCACTGAGTGCTGTATTGTGTTTACAGTGACACACATTCACATGTTTACATCTAACATGCTGCTTGGTTTACTGTCTAATCAATGCTTCGTTGTGCTCACTTTCTGTCTCACAGCCGTGGCTCACAACTTTTGTCCCAAAACCTGCAAGTGAGCCCCGTATCACGCATGGCCCAAAGGTGGGACGCAGGCCACAGCGCCCCTGTGCTGTGTGTTGGGGCTGCAGGGGGAGCCGATGGCTTGCTGGCCTCCGGCGCTGAAGGGGGAGAAGTGACCGTTTGGACCCAGGATGCTGTGCCTCTGGTCCAGCTGCGTCTGAGTGGACAGGAAGACGTCACCTGCACAGCTTTCTCCCCAACAGCCCCCGGGCTTCTGTACGTGTCTCACGGGGAGTCGGTCAGCGTGCTGGACCCTCGCAACCTCAAGGGGGCTGTAGAGGAGCTGCAGAATGTCGGACAGGAAGAGATCAATTCGCTTTCGGTGAACGAGACGGGCACCGCGCTGGCCCTGGCTGACGACACCGGGGCCGTGAGGGTGGTGGACCTGCAGAAAGGCAAAGTCTGCCGAACGCTGCACAAACACACCAACATCTGCTCATCTGTAGCGTTCCGACCACAGAGGCCACAGAGCCTCGTGTCTGCAGGACTGGACATGCAGGTGAGCAAGCTAAACAAAAGCTTTTAACACTGAAAATGCTCTGACGTGTTCTTGAAGAAAACTCTTTCAAACATGGGTTACTTTTTTTACCACAATTTCCAGCAGGATTACCACAACCGGCATGGCCACCCAGTTTACTTTCGATAATAAGATCTCTGGAAAAATAAACCAGAAACAGAAATGCCATAGAAACCAGGTGTTTCTAGCAATACCCCGAAAAAAAGAATCAGCTACAGTTCATTGCGTTTTGGAAGTATATGGAAGAAAGTAGGGTTTCCATGGTTACTTGAATAAGAAAACGAATAGAGAAGAAAGTTAAAGTGACATTTCTTGTCATTGCGAGGTCACAGCACACAGTGAACCACAACGAAATGACACCTCTGCATTTTATCCACACACATGCAGCAGAGGGCAGCTATGAAAGAGCCCGGGGAGCAGTGACAGGGACGGTACCTTGCTCAAGGGTACCTCAGGGCAACCTACTGATGAGGGGTTTGAACCAACTCCCTAAACACTAGGCCACCGCTGCCCAAAAAATGTCTGCTGTTGATAAAATGAGTGATCAGAATGATAAATGTAGTCTGAGCAGATCAATATAAAGTTACATTTTGTAGTCTGAACATTTTCTGCAGAAGGTGAGCTTTAGGAACTCAAATTCCTAATAAAATGGAACTAATAGTTTTCATGTGATTGTTTCCTCTTGAAGAGAAAAGTTTAGGGAAGTTCCTTTCTCAGCCAGTGCAAAGGTTTGGCCTAGTGGTGAGAGAGTCGGCCCCAGGATTGGAAGGTCGTGGGTTCGTAAGTTGTCCTGAGGTACCCTTGAGCAAGGTACCGTCCCCATCACTGCTCCCTGGGTCCTGGATATGGCTGCCCCCAGGGGCATGGAGGATGTGAGTAGCTTAAACACAGAGGAAGCATTTCATTCGCTGTGTTTCACGATGACAACATTTTCACGTTCTACAAAGCAGCATTGTAAATCACAGACTGTTGATTTTACTGGAACACCTGAAGGGTTTTTTTTTTTTTTTTCTTTTCTGCTGTAGTTACTCCAGTGAAGGTTCTGTCACTCATTCACTGCTCAGATTTGGCCAACATTTCCAATCACCTGACGGAGGGTTGGGTGATGACTTATGCTTTTTTGGAGTCTTATATTTTCCCTTCCACTTTGTTTTATTTTCAAATTGGACTCATTAATGAGACGGATCAAATCATTTCCCGTCAATTCCTCCAGTAATTCCTCTAGAGACCGAAGTCCAAACAGGGAACTGGAACTGCACCGGCCGTCGTCTTCTTTCAGCTGCTCCCACTAATCATCACCTGTTTTCTCAATCTGCTTCCACGACTCGTTCCCAGAACTTCATCCCTCTAGAGTTACTACAGCTCTGTGCGTCACCCTTATTCTTGAAAATCGGTACCAGCACACGTCGGCTCCTCTCACTTTCCAAGACTGTGTTAAACAATCTGGTCAGAAACTCCACTGCCATCTCATCTAAACACCTCCATGCTTCTACTGGAATGTCGTCCGGTCCAACAGCCTTTCCATTCTTCATCCTCTTCATCGCTGCCCTCCAATCCAATCTTCTCTCTCATTTTCTTTATTCATCAACCCCACAAAGTATTCCTTCCATCTGCTCAACATGCTCTGTTCACCTGTGAGAACGTTTCCATTTCTATCTTTAATCGTCCTGCTGCACATCATTCCCAGATCTGTCTCTCTGTCTAGCCAATCGGTAAAGGTCCTTTTCTCCCTCTTTACTGTCCAACCTCTCGCACCTTATCTTTGGCCTTCGCCCTGCGGTTCATCTCCATGCACTCTGGTCTACTTGTCTTCTGTCCCACTTCTTCTTCGCTTGCCTCTTCTGTATACACTCCTGGACTTCTTGGTTCCACCACCAGGTCTCCTTATCCTCCTTCTTCCATCCAGATGTCACACCAAGTACATTTCTAGCCGTCTGCCTTATCATTTCTGCAGTAGTTTCCCAGCAATCCGGAAGCTCTTCGACACCTCCCAGTGCCCGTGTTAACTCCTGCCTGAATTCCACCTTGCAGTCCTCCTCCTTCAGCTTCCACCACTTGATCCTCGACTCCGCCCTCACTTTCCTCCTCTTCTTGACCTCCAAGGCCATCCTACAGACCACCATCCTATGCTGTTTAGCTACACTCTCCCCTGTCACTACTTTGCATCTCCAATCTCCTTCAGACTGATCCTCCTGCAGAGGATATAATCCACCTGTGAGCATCTTCCTCCACTCTTATACGTCACCCTGTGCTCCTCCCTCTTCTTCAAATAAGTATTAACTACAGCCATTTCCATCCTTTTTGCAAAATCAACAACCATCTGACCTTCAGCATTCCTCTCCTTGACACCATGCCTACCCATCACCTCCTCATCACCTCTGTTCCCTTCACCAACATGACCTTTAAAATCTGCACCAATCATCACTCTCTCTCCCCTGGGTACACTCTCTATCACTTCATCTAACTCACTCCACAATTCTTCTTTCTCCTCCATCTCACAACCAACTTGTGCAGCATAAGCATTAATAACATTCATCATCACACCTTCAGCTTCAAACTCATCACCCTATCTGACACCCTCTTCACCTTTAATGTGTAAGAAGATCGACCCAAATGGAGTCAAAGCAGATGCTGTTTCTTTTGCAGACAAAATGATCTTGAAATCTCCGCTGCTGATGCGGTGGAGCCACGCTGCCCTCTAGAGGCTGTAATGTAGTAAAGGCTTTTCCTCACAGATACCGGATAGTGATATGATAATCAGCATATTTCAGACAGGATGAAAATCCCAATTAAAAAATGCAGTTTATA
This sequence comes from Hepsetus odoe, assembly GCA_017165825.1. Classification (NCBI taxonomy): domain Eukaryota; kingdom Metazoa; phylum Chordata; class Actinopteri; order Characiformes; family Hepsetidae; genus Hepsetus; species Hepsetus odoe. Next base: position 20,256,165 of record CM029387.1, read on the forward strand.
GTTATTTTTGCTTTTATTTTTATTTTAGACAGTATCGATCCCTGCTCATGTTTGATCAATTTCATATCGTTTAATTTATATATAGCAGGGTGGCGGTGGTCCAGTGGTAGGATACTTGCCTATGAGGTCCCGAGAGGCTCAAGAGGTCCCAGGTTCGAATCCCACCTCTAGCACTACCACCACTGGGTCCCTGAGCAAGACCCTTAACCCTGAGTTGCTCCAGGGGGACTGTCCCTGTAATTAGGACATGTAAGTCGCTCTGGATAAGAGCGTCTGCTAAATGCCGTAAATGTAAATGTAAATGTAATTTGCACCCATTAATAGCTCAGGCCTGCAGCACATTCCAAAAAAAAGTGTTTAGGCATTAATGCATTTAACACTTTGTTGGGACGTCCCAGCCTTTTCTGATGTGGTGTCATGTATTTAAAAAATGGCTAATTTCACATTTAAGTTGCCCTTTTTGGTCTAAAAAAAGTTCCACATTTGTTACTTTGTGTCAAAAACTATCATTTAAGCTATCAAATGAATTCACAAGAATCTGAATTTTAGGCAGAAGCTTCCAAATGCTTAAATACACAGTGTAGTTTCTTAATATGAAGCACTTCCTGGTCTTTGCCCCCCTGCGCACACTGGAACTCTCTCCTTCGGCCTCTCTGATCGGACCATTGGGTTTTCTCAGTTAATGTCTCTCTCCGCCCTTCAGGTGATGCTGTGGAACCTGCAGAAAGCTCGGCCCGTGTGGACCTACAGGCTGCAGGAGACGGCCGAGGAGGAGGACGGGCATCAGCAGAAGGCAGGTCAGCTCTTCAACCCCCCGCTGGCGCACTGCATCACCGTGGCATCCTGCGGGAACGTGCTGGCGTGCGCCGCAGAGGATGGGCGCGTCCACCTCACCCGTGTGGGCTCGGGGTCTCGACACGAGCAGCAGGGGGCGATTAAGGCTCACAGCCAGGGGGCGTCCCAGGCCCACTTTATCAACTTCCTCCCCCACCCTTACTGGCTGGCCACCGGGGGCAACGATGGAGTGGTTGCACTGTGGGACCTTAGCGAGGAACCCCTGGTGGCTGGGGAAGGAAAGGGCCAGGGGTCAAAGGTCAAAGCAACAGCCCATAACAGGAAGCCCAAAAGAAAAGCCAAGGTCAATCCTCAGAGTCATGGAGACGCCAAGGAGGAAGGGGACAAAAGCAAGGCCGAAGAGGACCTCTCCGAGCAGGCCAGCGGTGCAGATACGAGTCAGGAGAAGCACACACATACTGGACCCAAACTCAAGTTCGTCCATCAGGACAAGGTCAACTGGGTGTGTCCGGCTGTTCTCAAGGGCCAGCCCAGCCTGCTAGTGGCGGACCAGAGCTCCAGCTTCTCCGTCTACGCTCTGGCTGGACTTTAGCACTGCTTTTGCAAACATGGAAACTTTATTTATTTGTCCTGTCTCTGAGGGTGCTTATGTATAGTGACTGAAGACGCATGGATGACAAAAAAAAAAGACAATCTGATATCAATCTGATTATGGACGTATTTGCTGCTATTGCAACCCAAACTGTCCCATAACCAACATTTAGGACATTTTCTTGAAGAACAGAATCATCTGAAATGGATGAAATGCGGATATTGCTCCCAGTCTGTACTAACATTGCTGTACCGTACTTTGCTTAAAAAAAAAAAAGCCAAAAAGTCATTTTTTGAACTTGCCTTACCTCATCGCATGGGATTTCTTTGCCTTTTGTGCTTTAACGATGTAGAAAATGTTGCAAAGTGGACGCTGAGGGTCAATTAAAGCAGCTTTTAGTGATTAATCACTTTGCATATTTGTGGGATTCATTGATGCTCGGCTGGTGGAAGTGTGTGGGTGAGGCGTTGTGTTCGTCAGCAGGTTGGGGTTGCTGTCAAGGCCTTGAAATGTAATGAAGTTGCATTTGCTTAACTGTGCAGTGGGCGTTTGAGAGACTGGATGTGGCGTCTGGTTAAAACACCAGGAAATCCATTGTAGCAATGGAGAACATCGATCCCCATCTGAAGGCCTTTCCAGGTTACACGTGTTGTAGCTTCAGCGGCTAAAAAAAGACCGTTTGTATTTGTATATTTGTGAAAATCTTAAAGAAACCCACAGACGCAGCTCATGGATTGTAAAAATGACAAATTAGGATATTTTGCCGGTTGCCAACCCTCACACGGGCTCGTTCTCTGTTGATCTGTTCCAGCTGGTCTTCTGCCACGCTCACGCTTGAACGTGTTGCCAGATTCACAGCCAGTCTCTTTAAAACATGAACCGAAGGAAAGGCTGAGGGTTCGCCCTACAGCTTTAAAACGCCTGATTTACGGACTGTAAATTAAAACGTCGTGCGAAGACACACTCGTAACTACACGTCAGTAATGTGCAGTTTTCTTATTCCTGCCAAAGCAGTTTTACTCTCGCTGTAGTAAAGAACACATGAATTGTGGTCTGGACAGCTTGGAGGTGGTAATAAAAGTTGACCCATATGATTCATATGTCACGTAGAAGACACCGGAGTGTCCAGCGGGGTGAGAACTGGAGTGAAAGAGTAAGAAACGGCTCCAATTTAACGCCGGTCATAAAAGTCCTTTATTGACAGGCTTCACCAAAACGACACTGTTGTGGCTCTCAGGTTTGAAGCAGATCGGGGCCTAGAGTTTAGAAACGGATTAGAAAGTCATGGGCCACTCTGAGGCACCCTTGAGCAAGGTACCATCCCCATCGCTGCTCCCCGGGTGCTGGATATGGCTACTGCTGTATGTGGGTTAAATACAGAGGATGTATTTCAGTGAAAGTGTCACAACGACCAGGGTTGTCTTCACTTTCACGTTTACTTGTGAAACAACAAAATTCAACCTGTGTTTCACCCACACACACACACGGGGCAGCTATTGAAGGCGCCCGGGGATCAGTGACGGGGACGGTGCCTTGCTCAAGGGTGCTTAAGGACAGCCTACTCTTGAAATCGAACCCACAATCTTCTGATCCAGGGCAACTCCCTCAGCACTTGGCCACCGGGTGTGATTCACTGCTGCGGTCACGATGCCAAATAGTCACTTTCACTTTCAATTAGCATTTTGGCCATGCGAGTTGGCTCCACCAGAGGATACGGGCACTGATTGGGCATCAGGCTTGTTTGTGAAGTGTCACATTGTCCATTACAGTTCCTTGCTCAAGGGTACCTCAGGGCAACCTGCTGGTCTGGGATTCAAACCCACGACCTTCTGATCCTAGACCACCGCTGCCCCACCCACGGCCCCGAGAGGTTGAGAGTCTAATGCTCTACTGCTGCTCAATTTAAGGTGGAACGGTGGGTGGGGCAGTAGTGGCCTAGTGTTTAGGGAGCTGGCCCAAGGATCAGAAGGTCAGACCAGTACGTTGCCCTGAGGTATATCTGAGCAAGGTACCATCCCCTTCACTGCTCTCCGGGTGCTTGGGTTAAATGCAGAGGTTCAGTGTGTGCTGTGCTTCACTATGGCAGTCACTTCACTTTCACTTTAACAGAATTTGATCGTTGTAGATTGTTTGATGAATAAAGGCAGAAATTTTCAGCAAAAAAATCTCAAACGAGAGCAGGACGTAGAAAAGTTGAGCTTTATTTCGTTCCTGCACTAAAGGAACCCACAGCCTTGCCATGTTTAAGGCCACTCAGTTTAACCAACCGGAGCGAGAGAAGTGGACGTTACTCAGACTGAGTTTGAAGTTGGAGGTCAGTTTCTAAGGCCACGGTTCACTCCAGCACGATTCCTGAAGACCACCCTCAGGTTCTAGAGCTAAACGGCACCAGGCTGCTCCTCGGCTGGTGCTTTCCTCTGTCGCGTGTGTGTGGAAAGCGTGTAAACAGAATTTGAAACATGTACAGGCTCTACAAAAACAGCGTCTATTTGACCAGCATCAGCATCTGCACACACAAATAAATAGCAGTTGAGAATTCGGGGAAAGGTAAAGTCCAGAGAGATGTATTCGAGTCCAGGGAGATGTATTCTGGGACACATTTGGACAAAAACACTGAATTTGGTGCGGGTGTGAGAGAATGAGAGACAAATACTGAAACCAAGTAAGGAACGAAATGCAATCAGCTTCATGAGGATGGAGTGGTAGAACATCAGCAATGGATCCGTTCCTCACAGCTTAGCCAAACTCGTCTCCAAAGCCTGGATGTCGGCGTCCCCCTCTCCCCCCTTGCTTCCACGAGCGCTGCACTCCACAAACTCCACCTTCATGGGCAGCTGGGAGAACTCGAAGTCCTTGCCCTTCTTCCCCAGGTGCACCGCGGCCCCGACAGAGCCGTCCTGAGAGGTGAGGGCGGCAGAGCGGGTCATCCTCAGAGTGTTCCTGCGAGGACGAACGACGACAGAGCCAGAAGAGAGACGATCAATGGAAGCTCAACTCAAAATCTGCTACCGAACTTTCACTTTTGGGTGATGTTTTTCTAAAAGGAGAGGGACTGGCCAGGAAAGAAGCTCCAAGCAAACATGGAGGTACATTATTTGGCCAAAAGTATGCAGACACCCATGGGTTCAGGCCCAGTGGATCGGGTCCTAATGAGGAACTCGTGACTGAACATGGCACTGCTCACTTTTCCACATCAGTGGACAGTACCTTGCCCAAAGGTAACATGGGGCAACACACTTGGGTTTTGAACCCACAACCTTCTGATCCTAAGGCCCGGTCCCTAAACACTAGTTCCCCGTGTGATCTACCTGTTTACTAATATTTCGTCCAGATGGCTCAGACTTAGAAGGGACACTGGGTGGTCAAATTTGAGACAAGTCTTGTCCTACATTAGTACCTGACCTCACAAATGTTCTAGACTAAACGGGCAGACGTATCTACAGATAAGAGTCCAAAATCTTGGGGAGCGTGGGCGGTTTCTAACCCTGTTTTAGGAACGGGATGTCCAGGCTCCTACAGGTGTGAGGGTCAGGTGTCCACGCACGTCATACACAACATCAGCGGTTTCTATTCGCTTGCTTGAGCTGTTTTTTACCCTGAAAAGACACACGTCCTCCTTTAAGTGCAGCTAATGGGGAACATGTCCATATTTAAAGGACAATAGTGAGGCTGATAGAAACGCAGTGAAAGTGGACACTCACAGTTCCTTCTCCAGCTGCTGCTGAATCAGTTTGGCTGATTTTGCCATGGTAACGTCTGCAGGAGCGGAAAGACAAATTATACACAAATAATGCATTACGATGTTTGCAACTTGTTCCTTTTGACTTTTTGGGGGACATTTATTTGTGGGACGTGAACACTAAACATACAGTATGTAAAGCAGGAGCTTTCCATTTCTCAGTGAACGATGGGAGCTTTCCCACTTCGATCAATTCAGGACTAAACAAGTCACAAATCACTTTATGCTCTCGGTACATCGCTGTACTTCTGTGAGCCGTTTCCTTCCCGCATACCTTGTTTGTTGCAGGTAATCAAGAACGTTGGAGTGTTCTTGACCACCACGCTGTCCGTCAGCAGGGAGTAGAGAAATTCCGCCACATCCTTCACCTCTTTCTGGAAGATTGCGCTGTCCACCACAAACACGAACGCTCTGATCTCACAAGGACAACAAGAGACAGACATATGAGGAACGGAGACCTGTTAAAAAGCTAATTAAATCATAACTGCTGGTCTAGGATCAGTGTTTAAAATCAGGATGAACAGCACAACTTAGACCAAGAGTTCATCAGGACCTTGTAGTTACTCTGGTGGGACATTTTATTACAAGTCACATAAGAAGGTTTTCAAACTACCAGAACAAAGATTTACTGTTGCTGAACAACCTGTCGATGTCAAAGAGATCAAACCAGCAGAGAACTTCCACCCACTGCCTTTACAGCATCACTGAGGCTCTGATTGGTCCACTGTTCAAATGAACTCTGCTCATGTGCTGTACCTTCATTACAAAGTGCTCTATTTACGTGTCCCTGATAAACTAGTCTCTATCAGACAGACAGACAGACAGATGGGTAGACAAACGGATGGACGGACAGACAGATAGATGAACGGACAGATGGATATAAGGATAGACAGACAGACAGGTGAACAGAGACAGAAGGATAGATCGATTAACGGAGAGATGGACAGACGGATAGATAGACAGACAAACGGATGGACGGATGGATGGACAGACAGATAGATGAACAGACGGATGGATATACGGATAGGCAGACAGACATGGATGAACAGAGAGAGATGAATAGATTAATGGACAGATGTATAGACAGACAGATGGACAGACGGCTAGGTCAATGAACAGATGGATGGATAGACAGACAGATGCATGGACAGATAGATAGACAGACAGACAGATGGACGGATGGACAGACAGATGAACGGATGGACATACCGATATATGTATCTATCTATCCAACAAACACACATACAAACACATGTACATGCACACAGACAGACAGATCGATAAACAGACAGACAGACAGACAGATGGATGAACAGAGACAGACGGAGAGATAGATTAACAGACAGATGGATAGACAGATGGACAGACGGATAGGTCAATGAAAAGATGGATGGATAGACAGACAGACAGATGGACAGATGGATGGATGGATAAATGGATAGACAGACAGACGGATGGATGGATAAATGGATAGACAGACAGACACAGTAACCAGTGCAAAACTGGTGGGAAATGGTGCAAAAACGCTGCATCATTAAAGTGCCGTGTGACATGGAATCACTCGGCCAGTTCACAAGGTCACTCTATAAACCTGACCTGGCTGAAGCCTTGAACTTCTCCACAAGCTGAGGTCTCAGACTTTCATGACCAGGAAGGTCGACAAGAGTCCAGGTGGTTCCCTGAACACAAAACGAGAGGGATTCCCTCAGAAATACTCACCATATCAGAACTGCGTATTTACTGACATTGATGTTAACTGATGTATTTACCTGGGCCAGGCTTGTCTTACCTTTTCGTTTCTGGCCTTGTAGGGACCAGTGTTCTCTTTGATGGACGCCTGGGTTCTTGTGAACTTTCTGGTCAGCAGCTGCACAGAGGAGAGCAACTTTCAGTCCAAACATGGTTCAACCAGTCTTAATGAAGCGGAGTGGAGAAATAACTTACCCGAGAGAAGAGGACGGTTTTCCCTGCATCACATAAACCCACCAGCAGAATGCTGCTCCTTTTAGTTTCAGTGCCGAAGAAACACTTCAAAAACACTGTCAGGAGAAGAGACAGCTGATCATTGAGAAAACTTGCATTTTTAAATGTCAGACATCCCAGACATCCTGACATAACTGACAAAAAGAGAAGAAACTTCAGTTCCTAATGGAATGTTCCGTTCCACCTTAAATTGCCCCTTAAACGCACTGGCTGCGCTTCAGCGCCGCTGAACGGAGTCCTATGGAACAGCCGCGTCTCTTAAGGTGGAACGGAAATCAGGAACAAAAAGATGGAGAATTTGCCTCCAGCTTGAGGAAAACTGGCTCTCAGATTTCCAGTCAGACACTTTATGATCCCTGATTACCAAACTGACACCAAAACATTTACAAACCCGCCGGGCAGATTAACGTTAGGGTTAGCCTAGCATGCTCACCGAATGTAATGATAATCACAGCGACCGCGACTAAAATCCCGATCAGAAATCTGGGGTCCTGCTCCATTATCTCTTTGACTAATGAATCCAAAAACTGATCGGCGGAAAACTCCTCCAAACCCAGAGGAACCTTCTGCTCCATAGTGCCGCTGTCACTGAGCAAACCAAAACACACACGTGGCCTTACAGCGCCGACGCGCATGCGCAGCAGACACGGCGCTGGACTTAAAGGACGACCCCACCCATCTATGTAAATTCAAATCAAATCTTAAGCTTTTTTTAATTATTTGAGACACACACATCTAGGTAGATAGATAGATAGATAGAAAGATAGATAGATAGAAGTTTTCTCTCCTTTCTAGAAAAACATTTTGGAAAATTATAACATGGATAAAGTCCATCCATCCATCCACACATATATCAAACCATCCATCCCTCTATAGATCTATCCATTCATCCATACATACATCTATTCATACATATATCAAACCATCCATTTGTCAATCTATCCGCCCATCCATCCATCCATCCATCCATCACCTCTTATTCCAAATAGGGTATGATATATTACCAGCAATAATGCAAGCTTACTTTATGGACAGTCATCCATGTAAATCAGGCTTATGATCTCTCTCTCTCTCTCTCTCTCTCTCTCTCTCTCTCTCTCTCTCTCTCTCTCTCTCTCTCTCTCTTCAACATTTAAGATGTATTGCAGTTCTCCAGGCCCTCCCCAGGTTCATATATCTGACTCGACTCTTCAGGAATGTTGACTTCGTTCACTTAAGAGTTCAACTTCCTTCCAAGTTGCACATGGCTGGCAGAAATCATACACTTTTCCTCATTTCCTTTTCTTGGGGGAACACTAGATGGTGGATCCTAGCTGCAGAAATTGAGAAATTGCAGCCAGAAGCACCTCTCCAGCTCATCCCAAAGGGGTGCCATCACTCCAGAGAACTCCAGAGCCCAGCCCGGGGCCTTTACACTCCTCCACACAACACTTGGTGACTTTAGGCTGATATGCAGCTGCTCCAGGGAACCCGCTCTATAGTGTGTGTGACTCAACAGCTGCACCAGCAGCGGGGAGTCATTCAGAGTATTCATTCACGAAGAGGACCGTCTCAATACTTTTGGACTTACAGTGTATATGCATGTTATATACATACACTGTATGTAATATATATATTTATGTTTTTCTCTGTGTGTGTGTGAGAAAGAGATAGAGAGAGTGTGTGTGTGTGTTTGAGAGGGGGGGTGTGCGGGAGAGAGAAAGTGTGTGCGTGTGTGTGTGTGTGTGTCAATGGGAGAGAGAAAGAGAGAGTGTGTGTGTGAAAGAGAGAGAAAGAGTGTGTGTGTGAGAGAAAGTGTCTTTCTGAGAAACAGAGAAGAGAGAGTGTGTGTGTGTGTGTGTGTGTGTGTGTGTGTGTGTGTGTGTGTGTGTGTGTGTGTCTGCATTAGTAGTGTGAAGTGAGAGAGTGTGTGTGTGTGTGTAGAGGAGAGAGAGAGAGTGTGTATGTGTGTGTGTGTGTGTGTGTGCAGAAGAGAGAGAAAGTGTGTGTGCGTGTGTGTGTGTGTGTGTGTGTGTGTGTGTGTGTGTGTGTGTGTGTGTGAAAGAGAGAGAAGAGTGTGTGTGTGTGTGTGTGTGTGAAGGAGAGAGAGAGAGTGTGTGTGTGTGTGTGTGAAGGAGAGAGAGAGAGAGAGAGAGAGTGTGTGTGTGTGTGTGTGTGTGTGTGAAGGAGAAGAGAGAGAGTGTGTGTGTGTGTGAAGAGAGAGAGAGAGTGTGTGTGTGTGTGTGTGTGTGTGTGTGTGTGTGAAGAGAGAGAGAGAGAGAGTGTGTGTGGTGTGTGTGTGTGTGTGTGTGTGTGTGTGTGTTGGCTCTGCCTCTGGGATCTCTCCTCCTGTCCTGCTGAGGATCTCCACTCTGAGCAGCTCCTCCTCACAGCGCGAGCGGAGACCCTCAGGGCGCGCGATGTTCCGGCGCGCGCTGTGCTTCGCTTTGTGCGTCTCCATGTGCTCCGAACTCTCCGTCGGAACCGGGTTCATCTACCAGTTCCCCGGACTTACGGTGCAGCACCTGAAGTCCGAGCAGAGTGCTGGACCCCCAGCAGCTGGCATTACTCAGCGCAGGTACGACCACACACACACACACACACACACACACACACTGAGCTTTCAGAATTAAACCTCTTCTCTGTCTCCACTAATGCTCTGGTGGCTTCAGATGCCATCAAATCCTCACTGCAATGTTCCGACAGGTTAGTGCAGCAAAGGGGACAAACTCCCCCCATTGTTACCCTCCAAAAAGCCTGTCCACAAACTTTTGGACACGCAGTGCATCTAAGGAGGGAGACCAGACTCACCAGTGAAGCTTCATGAGTTTATAAGGACGAATGTAAAATAGTAAATCCGAAATAAATCAGCCTCACAACACCCTGCATGTATCCCTCCACCAGGAACGGGTTTAGGTTTAGTCCAGAACTTCTGACGTCTGCTTTTGTTCACCACCGCTTTGAAGTTCCTCACACTAAAGCGCCTCTGAGATTTTAAGATTCCTTCCTGATCGCTGTGTTTTTAGAACTCGGCACAGTGGACCATCCGTCCCCATGTCTTCCTGTCCTCTGCATCTTCCTCTTTCACACCTGCATGTCCTCTCTCACCACGTCCTCTTTTTCCTTCTTCTTCTCCTCTTTCCTAACAGCTCCATCTTCAACATCCTTCTCCTGATCTACTCCCCGTCTCTCCTCTGGACATGTCCAAACCAGCGGCCTCGCTTCTCTAACTTGGTCTTCGGATCGTCCAAACCTGAGCTGTCCCTCGTTCCTAATTCACTCCCAACACAATTCTTTTTTTCCTTCCACATTAACAGGTTACAGCATGTGAGTAATCACTGTAGAACTTGTTTAGAACATTTCATTTGGTGCTATTTTTAGTCTTCGAATGAACGAATCAGCTGTTTGATTCACTGATATGAATCCCAAGAACTGCCTCCATAAAGCAGATAAAACTGAAAGTCTTCGCGGTCGGTATGTTTGTTGCTGCCCATATAAGGATCTTTCTGTTTTTCCTTCAGAAACTGGTGCCAGTACACGGTATCGAAGACGATCACATGCCAGGTGCACAATGGCACAGAGACGACGGTGCAGAGGGTGATTCAAGGCTGCCGGTGGCCGGGACCCTGCACCAAACTCATCAGGTAACGGGACTTCAGCATGTCCTTCTCAGGGCTCTTCAAGAACGCGAGTTTCATCCATGAATGAATAAGCAGCTATTTATTTTTTCTTGAAAAGTAAATTAACCTTCATTTATTTGTCATCATTCAGACTCTGAGCAGCAAACTGTAAACAGTACACTGGCTTTTTCTTTGCAGTCAAAAAGTAACGGCAGAGTTCTGGACTGTCCCAGTGGGACGGATGAGATATGAAAAGAGATTTATTTAATTAACTCACTCATTTTTTGAGCCGCTTGTTCGTATTAGGGTCACGGGCGGTGCTATCCCAGTTTGGGACACTCAGGAAAGATGTCCAGTCCATGGCAGGGCAGACACAAAGACAAAAACATTCTCACACACACATGCACACACACACACACACACACACACACACACGCATACACACACACACACATCTAGGGGGACAATTTAGCATCTCCAGTAATCCGACGTCCATGTCTTTGGATGGTGGGAGGAAACCAGAGCTCCCAGAGGAAACTCACACAAACACGGGGACAACATGCCAACCCTTAACTGAAAGTGAAAGTGACTATTATTGTCCTTGTGAAACACAGCACAGCACAGAGTGAGAGACAACAAAATAACACCTCTGCATTTAACCCACACACACACGTGAAGCAGGGGGCAGCTATTAAAAGCACCTGGGGAGCAGTGATGGGGACGGTACCTTATTCTTGGGTAACTCAGGGCAACCTACTGGTCTGGGAATCGAACCCATTCCAATCCTGGGACCAACTCCCTAAGCACTAGGCCCCACTCCGAAACTGCCCAGTAATTCAGAGGTATGTTTCTCTGCACGCAGCACTTGTGTTAATCTGAAGATGACGAATAAACTGCTGGAATTAAGAATTTTGAAAAGTGAAACTAGCGACCAGTTTCAAAGCTAACATCTGAGAATCCTCCCTGCTGTGATTTTTGTTCAAATGGGAAGCCAGCAGGCTGCTGACTAGCTTGCCTACATGATTCTGCTCTTCTCGGACAGTTACAGGGCGCTGATCAGACCCGCCTACAAGGTGGCCTATCGGCAGGTGACTGCTCTGGAGTGGAGGTGCTGCCCTGGCTTTCTGGGACTTGACTGCAGTGAAGGTGGGTGAATCGGATTCTGTCCCACAGCTGAAAGTTTGGACATTTGTTCCTGGGTTAGCCATTTAAATGGACAGAATTTTTGGAAAAGCAGTTCCTTCTTAAAGGAATAGATCGGTGGAAAACCAGAAAGCACTCTTATCCCAAATGTAGCAGATTAGGCCAGACATGTTCAGTGTATGAATTTGAGTTTTGTTCAAATTTTGCGTTGGATTTCAAGATTTTAGACAAAATTGAGTCTTAAATGGTCTGTTTTTTATCTATTCTGCAACTTTTGTCCATTTAATTTAGAAACCACATCGTTTTATTTAAGCTTTGCAGTCAGAAAGGGCTTTTGTGATGATTTAGGCCAAAGTGAAAGTGACTATTCTTGTAATTGTGAAACACGGCACAACACACAGTGAGACCCAACAAAATTAGACTAGCTATTGGGCAGCTATTGAAAGTGCCCGGGGAGCAGTGGCGGTACCTTGCTCGAGGATACCTCAGGGAAACCTACTGGTCTGGGATTCAAACCCACAACCTTCTGGTCCTGGACGCCCTGACCACTAGGCCACCACTGCCAGTGAATTAGCCTTGTTCCTGTTCAATTAAAAGGGGAACTTCAGACACCAAAGCGGTCCGAGCTGATCCACTACACTTGGAATAAGTGCAAATATCTCCAAACTTCTCAGCCAAGTGGCTTACCTTAGATCACTTGGTCTCGTTCCTCTCCTCCGCCCCAACCCCACCAGCGTAGCAGTAATAAGTGCTCTGCGGCTTCACACTCTTTAATCAAGATTCGTTTTTGTGTCTCTTTTTCTCAAAAGAGTGAGATCATCCACCACAGGCATGGAATATAACCCCCCTCTCCTCATCACAACCACCAAAACACACCGCACAGATCTTCCACCACCCCTTCCGCACACCATACATCTTAACCTCCTTAGGCTGAGCCCACATTTTCCCCGTCTGCCCTTGTTCGCCCGCTGCCATCTTTGTGTCCTTTGGGTTGTTCTCCTGTCACGTCCTTCTACCCCACAAACCTTGAGTGTTTCATATTGCGTCCCCCAGCCCTCGGCACACAGGCCGTCATGCTTGAGCCCGGGCCAGCCGTCTGCGGCCACGTCTGGCTTCATTGCGGAACATCTGGAAGCGCTGTGGGCCTTTTCGGTGCTCGATGGAGAGAGCCAGCTCGGGAGAGAGCGTCACTCACACACAGCTTTTAAACACACACTCGTCCCGGGAACAGGCGGCGCAGGGGAGAATACTTCAGAGCATGGAGACACTGAACCCTGCTTCTCTCACTCGTTCAAACTTGGGATAGCACTACACCAACAAGGAACAAAGAAGAGCCCAAAACAGTCTGATTATAGTGTCGGATGAAACTCTCAGTTTAGAATGAACTTTTTTTGAATTAATGTCAAAAACAACAAATCCCAAATCAGCTCCCCCGTTTTACAATATCATCAAGGCTAATCCTTTTCTACAAATGGCCACTGCTATAATTAAAGCATCGTCACTTCTGACATTGATGGTTCCTGTGATGTAATGTTGAATTAAATAAATAAATCAGAAATAACAAAATAAAATGAGCTTTTACACAAAGCTCTTCACTTCACTATTGGCCTTTACGCACAGCTAGGTGTACCAGTACCAACTTTATGAATTAAGTCTATATTAATTAATTAATCCTACTGATGCCAATACCACTAATGCTAAAGTGAAAGTGAGAGGTTATTTTGTCAATTCAAGCACAGCAACGAAATGCTTTCTCCGCATTTGACCCATCAAACACAGTAACCATAACCAACAGTCACCCAGGATTTCTCAGAGTAACCTGCTGGTCAAGGACTCGAACCCACAACCTTCCAATCATAGGACCTAGTCCCTAAATACAAGGCCTATTTTAAACCTATACAACTTAATATTTATATCTTCATGCTTCTTACAAACATTTTATAATATTTTACACAATGTTTTTTGAAGTGAAAGTGAAGTGAAAGGGACTGTCATTGTGAAACACAGCACGGCACTCAGCGAACCACAAGGAAATGCATCCCCTGCATTTAACACACAGCAGTGGGCAGCCATATCCAGTACCCAGTGAGCATCGATGGGGTCAGTACCTTGCTAAAGGGTACCTCAGGGTAACCTACTCTTCTGTTTCAAACCCATGCCTTTCTGATCCTGAGGCCTAGTCCCTAAACACAAGGCCACCCTTCTGAATGCTTTGTTTACATTTACATATACATTTACGGCATTTAGCAGACGCTCAGGTCCTAATTACAGGGACAGTCCCTCTGGAGACACTCAGGGTTAAGGGTCTTGCTCAGGGACCCAGTGGTGGTAGTGCTAGAGGTTCACTCTGCTGGTGGAGCATGAGAAGCTCTTTCAAAGGAATGACATAAACATATTTCCACAAGCAGCCCCTCAGAGGGTCCTTCCGGACTCTAGGCATGTTCGGAGCGAGGGGTATTTATGAACATGCCAGCATTGCCATATCTGTGTTTGTCTGCGTATTCTTGCGTGAGAACCTCTGAGGAGTGGAGAGGAGAAAAGATCTGCAATGTTTTGCAGGTCGCATACGCTAACCCCCTGTGTTTGTTCCCATATTTATACAGGCTGATCCCCATTGAGATTCGTCATGGCCTTGTTTCTACGAGTTACTTCCAACCCCCTCCTCATCTTCTCACTTCTCTCCTTCCTGCCCTCTCTTATTTTAGTAAAGACCACAGAGGTGCTGGATGTATGTGTGTACATTTACTCGCTCTGTTTTCTTTCATATCACTTCATTTCCTCCCCCAAGGGGCAGCACATGGGGAAGCGGGAGTTTCCCAGGGAGTCGAGAGAGGCATACAGGGAAGCGGGAAGTGCGGGGGATGGAGGTGCAGCAGCTCCTCCAGGTTTCATGACCTGTGACTGAAAAAATGGAAAATAATAGTAATAACAGGACTTTCAAATGATCCAGGCCTTTTCAAGGTCCATGTGTGCTTGTTCTAGGTGGGATGTTTTATTTTTATTTGAGCTTTAATCCATTTACAGGACTTTTTCATCACAATGAGGTGAATAATTTGCTGGGCCATGTCCCTAAAGCATACTTAGGTCTCCAGAGTGAAAGGGTCTGCAGGGATCTAAGCAAGTTCTGGGCCACAAAGTAGAGCCCCTGTGCCCACGTACCTCCAACGAATTGATAAATCTGATAAATCCTGCAAATGTTTCTTCCCATTGTTGAAAACCTTCATGGTCAACAGTGAAGTCAGAGTCTGTGGCTTGTATCTAACATTCTGTGTATTTGTTTGTTTTAGGCCAGAGAGGTTATGAGAAAGAAAAGGCAGAGTTTCATTGTTTGCTTTACCTTTGCCAAAACGCATGTGTGTGCACTAATGGCATAAGTATAGAGAAAATCACATCCATATGGAAAGTGTAGCCGAGTGCGCCGCAGTGAGAAATAAACCAACCAGACGATCACCTCACCTCACAGAGCAGGGCCTGTCCATCGCTAGAGTAGGATAAAGAAGGGAGCCAAAAGATAAGAGAAGAGGGAGGCTCGTGGGACAAAATTTAATGAGGCTGAGAAAGTGGGTTAATGTGGTCTAATGACGGGCTTTTACTGTTTGGTGGTTTGACCTCAGTGTTGATAGTCACCTCTGTTTAAGGAGCCGAACGAGAAGTGGTGTTTCTACCCGTGTCTTGGGCCAAGACTCTGACCCACACCATCTGATCAGGACTTGCAGATGTTCGCCTGAAAGGGACTCTGCTAGGAGTGATCTCATTGCTGCAGCTTGAACAGCTTTGCGCTCCGGTACACTACACACCATCAAACCAAAAACCATCTCTGTCCCGCTTGAAACGATTCAGTTGTCCCTGGCCCCTACATCCTAGATCCACGCTAGCGCAGCAACTGGAGCATGGCTAAAAGTCCCTCCGGATCGATTCAGAGGCGCCTCGGTTTCGGGAGGGTTTTGGGGCACTTGATGCTGACGAGGACCAGGCCGACTGCCTTTACCCTCACACAGAGAGTGTTTTCCACGGGGGCAGAATATTTCCAGAGGGCAGAACCTTGAGCTTGATGAGACCCAGCGTAGTTTGTTCCAGCCTGGCGGGTGGCATGCGGGGGATGTGCTTAGCTGTAAATCTTAAAAGAAGTGAGTTTATAGGGCCGCTTTAGGGAACGATAGTTCCGAGACTCCATATCTTTTGAGTGCCCTGATTAAACCAAGCTTCAGTATCACCTTTGAGGAACAATTTGATGCCTGTCCTTCCAGTCTTTTAGCAGACGATCTATAATTCAGGCTTCATTTCTGCTAAGTTCAGTTTCTCGCTGGTTTTCGGATCAAGCTGATGGAACTATACAGGCTGCACCATCATCTTCTCGGAAGCAGATGATCTCTGGTTCAAACAGCCAACAAAGAAATCTCATTCCCCTCTTTCCCCTCCTTCCTTCCCCCAATTCCTAGCTCATGCAACCCTTCCCCATGTCACTGTGACCGCTTCCATTTCTGGACAACGTCCCTCCTCAAGCATGTTGAAGAGAAGCTGTGCCAAAGCAAACGAAACGATACAGTGCTCTGTTCATGGCATGCAAAGCTTGGTTCACAAGAGCCATAGGATTCCTCTCCAAGGAGAGACCCATCCTCCACCACTTCTTCTCCCACAAGTCTCTAAAAGAGGGCCACTCAACCCTTGACCGCAAAGCAACATGACTCAGTTCTCCTTTTTCCTCTGCACTCCAACTTTGGGCAGTGTAACAACCACTTTAAAGCCTGTAAGAATCTAGTGAGAGCATCTTAAACTAACATCTAGGCGCATTAATCAGCAGCATATGTTATTTAATGAATACAATAGAATGAAGAGTGGGCTTCCACAAGGTTTCACTCGATTCAGGGCCCTTTGTAATGTCCTAGACTGTGACTAGTTGTTTAAACATGAACTATGTTTCAGGCATGGAACGGATCTCAGGGAAACTGTTCATATTTCATGTAATCCCACCTCAAGTTTGTGCTGAAGCAGATCAAGAGTTTGTGTACACATGACGGCATGGAGCACGTCAGTTGAAAATCTGGTAGCAATTTCCCTGCCATTGCTCCCTCCCCCCTCGCCCTTGATGCTGGCCTGCTGATGGATATCTTAGCATGTAGTCCAAGGGCCAGTAGGTAATGGACACATAATGCAACATTTTGGTTCAGCAGTCTAAAGGTATGGACTGAGCCAAGAGTTCAGCACCCTCTGCTCTGCCTGCTAGAATTATGTTAGAGCGAGGAATAATCGAGTTGAATGGCTGCTATGCTAAACAGGACAAAAGCTCTCGAGCCCTTCATTTCTGTATATTTTCCTGGAGAATCATCTTGTTGGTGAGATTACGATCTGATGCCTGGCAGAATGTCTTATCTTTGGCAAATTGAGTGCATTAAATGAAAGAAATGGAAATATTTCAGTGCCTAAAGATATAAGGTCCTAGATAAAGGGGTTCCACCAACTTAGCGTTCACCATCAGCAGTAAATGAATCACCTTATCATCTGGAATCATCTGCACCTGTTGCTTCACTGCTTCAGGTCTTAAGTTAGACATTTTGTTCTGCTTGAAGGTTCAAATGTAGATCACTGTGTGGATTAACCAACACAGAACTATCAAACTGCTCAGGTACAGAGACTGGACTGAACATGAGAGACAACAACACTGTCCTTCAGGAAGATCTGGAGAACCGCTCAGGTACAGAGACTGGACTGAAAATGAGAGACAACAACACTGTCCTTCAGGAAGATCTGGAGAACCGTACCTCAATAAGATATTAAAATACATTAAAGTTAGCAAAATAGGAAGGAATGAGTGGTGGATGAAGACTTTTGCAGTACTGTCTGAGGTATAACTGAATTAACTGTGGTGAAATCCTGGTCGCTCTTGTCTCGTCATCCTACATTACTTACAGCAGTGTCCCCCAAGCCAGTTGTCCCTTATGGTCCACATTTTTGGGCTATCACAGCTGCTGAACCTAATTTTATTGAACCTAATGAAAGATCCAAGGTTACCTCAACTCAGGAACTCAGGTATGAAAATTATCTCCAAGGTTCCCGGTGGAAATCATGACTTGTGCAGGTGTTTATGTCAGCCTCTAAGTCAGCTCCTGCTTAACATTATTCAGATGTCCAGTGCTGAGCACAATGTCCAGTAAGGCTTTGGACATGGAGAGATGCCAGAAGAGGGGAACTAAGTGGTTTATACAGGAGACAATCAGGAATTCTGGCATAAAAAAATCTCAGATCTCCAAGGTTCCTAGTGGAAATTATGACTTGAGCTTTCTGTGCAACCTCCAAGTCAGCTCATATTATGAAGTGAAAGTGAAAGTGACCTCTTGTCATTGAATACACCGCACAGTACTCAGTGAACCACAACATCATTTTTTCTCTGCATTTAACCAATACACCACATGCAGCAGGGGCCAGCCATATATACTGGGGAGCAGTGACAGGGACGGTACCTTGCTCAAGGGCACCTCCTGACCCAGGATTTGAGCCCAAGACCTTCTGATCCTGGGCCATATTCCCTTAACACTAGATCACTGCTTATTAACCATTATTCAGAAGTCCAGTGTTGATGAGCGCACTGTCCAGTCACATGCTGAAGATGCCAGAAGAGGTGAACCAAGTGGTTTATGCAGGAGACACTATGATTCATGAAGAGATCATCCACATAAAGGAAGCTAGTGAGCCTCATTTTACAAAGACTGACAAAAGATGCTACATCCTGCCAGGATCCTGTCAGCGCATCAGTAACAACCAGTTTCTAATGTGCTGGCAGCTGTGATAGAGCAAAATGAGGACCATTTAGGAGGTCCCCAGTGACTAGGGCTGAAGCTGAATGAATCATTCATGAGCCAAAGGTTTTTCCTTTTATTTATAGCATTCACTTTCATTTACAGGTAGATCTTCAGACTGAGTAGTTTCCATTGATTTCCAAGGTCAGAGCCAAGTAACCACAGGGTTCTCGTCCACTGATTAAAAGATTGCCTTGCTTTTCCACACTTTGGGATACGGATACTGGCAGACTTGCAATGTTCTTCGGTTTTATGCGGATGTTCCTAGAGGACCTGTGCAACACTGCACACCATCCTTTTGTGGTGCTTTGTGAGCCGTGACTTCATGTCTGTGTCAGCAGTACTAGTCGTCTCATCAAACACTAAGGAGAGCCAAGCTCAGAGGTTATCTTGGCCTTTGCGCACATGCTACGTGATGAATAGTTGCATTCCGAAGGAATGAGACAACGACAGGAGGTCTTAAATGGAGACGTTCTGACAGTCACAATCAAACTGGATCGAGGAAATGACTATCCTTGTAGAATTTTGTTGACGCTGGTCAAGGACGTGACCATTTAAAGCTGCTTAGCCGTGCAGAAATGCATCCTGTAGATGAGACTCAAGTGTTCTACAAGACTTATATGTCTCCAGTGATGTGAGTGGACATTTCTTCAGGGAAAGGGAATGCAGGGATACTGTCTTTGAGCATTCATCAACGCTGGCAAAGGTGCATACGGCTTCTTACACTTGGTATCTCGATTAAAAATGGGTAAGATCCGTGTGCAACCTTTTTTAAGAGTATTTTCTTTCAGTTTGTGTGAGTTTCTCATGTGCATGCATTTCCACTCCTCTCACACATGCGACATACTTTTGTCTGACATTCTGTACTGTATTTGGTGTTGGAGGTATGTAGCACCGTATTATGTTTCAGCAGATGATTATTTGCACAGATTTACTGTGCTGTAGTTCTACAGCTGGCAGGGTGGCTGCACCCCCGCTGCCCAGACGTGGCGAGACGTTGGTCATGATGGCAGATCTGCAGAGGAAACCTCTTGTCAGGAGGGATTTGCCTCCGAGTCACTGATTTAAGATCAGTTCTCCATCAGCAGTGTGGCTCCCTTGAACTTTTTTGACCCTGCTTTTCTAAAGTGGATCTATTCCTGGATACCTTTGTCCTGAAAGAGAACAAATGTGTAATCTATAGAACTGTGCAAAAATCCTGAGCCCCTCATATTTCGCTTCCAAAGAGTCCGACTTTCTAGTATTTTTAATGTGTTGTTGAGGAACAGTTCTCCAGACTTCCTGAAGGACAAAGTTTATGGCTTTCACTTTCAGCACAGACCCTGTACCTGAGCAGTTGCAGAAGAAGCAGTGCAGGATCATCTCAACAGAGAACGGAAAGACAATAGGCAGCCAATATCCAAAGAAGAGCTCCAGAACGTCCTTGAAGACGACTTAACAATAATAAAACAATAAGGAAGCTCACCTAAGAGAGTTCAGGCTGTGCTGAAGGATAACGGTGGTTGCACGAAATATTGACTTTAAAACTGGTTAGAAGATATGATGAGCAGTCCGACAACTTTTAAGAGAATTAAAAATGATACAAAAAATGGTAATGATGCCAAAGCAGACCATTTGCATTGAAAAGAGTTCAAATTCGATTAAAATGTTCAGAGATTTTCTCTCAAATGTACTTAAAGCTAACGTAGCTGAAGCAAAATTAGCACTGTGCGTTGACTGTATGGTGCAGAAATCATTGCACACTTTTCTGGACCCATATTGAGTTGTGGAATTAGACAAAAGCACAGACTAGGATCCAATCAAGTGTGTGACAACACAGGAATGTGCTTCACATGATGTTGGTAGCATAGCCGTAGGATGCTTGCATGTAGAGCAAGAGCTCACAGATTCAAATCCTACCTGAACCTGACCCCGGAGAAGTGGCTCTGAAAGGCCTGTTAGCAAATGGTCGCAAATGTTTCATTATTTCATAGTAACCCAGTCTGCAACAGGATGGTGGAAATAAATAGTATTTTTGCACCAACAAGAGTTGATATCGGTTAGCACATTGTAGAGAAATGAAAGGTCGCTCAAGACGGCCAGTTTCCTCAAAGCATGTTGAGCTGTCCAGTGATGCTAATGACAATTTGAGATGTGTTGGTGTCTCGCATACCTGTTTTCAGCCTCCCAGCTTGGTGGCATTGTGTAAATAAGGGAAGACCTAACAAACGAATTGGCTGAAAAATGTCTGATTGACCACTCTTGGATTAAATCTACTAGATTAAATTCAGTTTTCTGAAGATATTCCTTTTTAAAAGCTAGTATGTCTCTGGTTCCTCTCAGCAGGGAATTCTCTGCAGGAGAAGCCAGTTCAGCTCAGAGAAACAGCTGCTTGGTTATGCTGGACTGGACAGAGTTATCCTGGCACGTCTGCCTATCAACCAGTTATGTCCGGCCACACACTGCCCCAGACGTCTGGGAGCAGACTGGCAGCAAGAGGCATTCTGTGGGTCACGGCTGGCCACATGTCTTCCACCTCCCTGTTCTGTGTGTATCTTGGTGAAAATTCAAAAAGCCACTTCTTTCAAGGGTCCAATGGGCAGCATGCCCAAACCAAAGGATCGCCTGTCTACCCCCACTTTTCCTCTCTTTCTCACTCTTGTCCTCCCACCCTCCATCCTTTTCTTCTCTGTTTTCATTTCCAAAACATATGTTGACCTCTTGCCTGGGAGATATAAATAAATCCGCCGTCTTGGGATAAATGGGCAGGATTGTTATGCGCTGTGAGATTGTGCTGTTATTGCAGTGATATTTATGAGGAAGCTGATCCATGGTTGGTGCCTACCCTGAAGAAATCATCTCACATTATCTGTAGCGCTAATGCATCGGCTCGGTACAGATGTTTCAGCAAGGAATTAGGCCCAGCTCCCACGTCCGTGTGCCTCCTTTGTATATGTAGGTTGTTTGAAACCTCAGACGCAAAATCTAAACCTGAGTGACCTGTGACCCCTCAGATATGAGCCTTATGTTCTTCAACAACTGTTGGTTGAAAACGTTGGCATACCAGGAGACAGCTGCGGTGTTTAATGGTGCCAGGGTCTGACTTATGGGAGCCCATTGATTGAAAATGGACAGTTGTCCTATGAGCCATAATGTATATGCTACTATGTGGTGTCATGGTGGAGTTCTTCTACATGAAAATGTCTTCATGGACTTGAAAAGTGTCCTTAATTTCATCCTTCAGTCTCACCTTTGGCTGTAATATTAAATTCTAGTGGAAATTTGACACACTGGACCAGTTACATTCACTGCATAGCTTCTTTTTGTGTAGATGTTAAACCTAACAATAATCACACCACTTGGATTTCCAAGCTTACCATCCTTTATAAAAAGTGGAAGTAGTCCATGGAAGAAGTTGTTTTGTGCTCAGTAAAAGGTCTACCCAGGGGTAACATATGCAACTAGAAGGGGACTTGGTACTGAGCCCTGAGGTTCACCATAATGAATGGCATGTGTTTTAAAGACATAGACTCCTAAACTAACAAAGTACTGCCCTTCTTAGTGAAAGGAAGTTGCCCCTTTTTTCTGTGGAGTCTCTGTTTAGTGTCTGGACTAGGTTTAGCTGACCCTTTCACCCCGGGTGCAACTGTAACTGTAACCATGATCATGGCGATTGGATTTTTAGACACAGCATGGCTTTTTCAAATGAACTTTTTGTGGATATAGCAACTTGTGACAGCAGAGAATAGGACACAGAGTCTGTATTAGCTATTCATAGTTTTCACATGACATCACACCTTGAAAGTGCCGAAAGTACCGCCCACATGAGGGGCAAAACAAAGTATTCTTCCATTGACCGACTCGTATTATTACCGGTTCTGTCCAAAATACCGGTTAGTTGTCTGATTGGATGTAATTACCAACAGAAAATTCCAACAGAAACGGAAAGATCACAGGAGGTGACGGTGGATTTATTTCATTAGATGGGGAGGGAATGAAAGAATGAGCACCAGTAATTCGTACATCTTTACAGTGAACTTTTCATCAGCGGAGCTCCAGGATTTCAATGAGTCGCATCATTACCACATCGTCCTGGTTCGATTCTGTAGACTGATGAGCAGAACAGACAGGCTGCATCCCGAACCGCACACTTCTACATTTGACACACATTTCATAACTGCTGAAACATAATCAGGGAAAAAATATGGTTCTAGGCAAGTCATCTTTAATGCTTGCAGAACGTTAGACAGGCTGGAACAGATCCGATGGTTCAAATGTGTTTATAGGCAGATATAGTGTTTAGGGACTAGGCCACCGGATCAGAAGATTGTTGGATCGAATCCCTTACCGGTAGGTTGCCCTGAGGTACCCTTGAGCAAGGTACCGTCCCCATCACCGCTCCCCGGGCGCTTTCAATAGCGGCCCTCTGCTGCACGTGTGTGTGGGTAAAATGCAGAGGTGTCATTTCGTTGTGTTTCACTGTGTGCTGTGCCATGTTTCACAATGAAAAGAGTGGACACTTTCATATGAGACGAATATTAATGGCAATGTTTTGTGTGAAAACGTCGCAGAATCCATAAACCTTTCAACCCTGGAGAAGCACGGTATATTTTATTTTATTTTATTTTTTTATTTCTTCTTTGGAGAGGTTGCTTCTCCGAGCTGCAATTAACCAGTGTAATAGCGTTGTGCTCAAAATGGTTCCAGCGATGAATGCTTTTGGCACAGAGGGTGAAATGCTTGTCTGTCCACAACTATGTGAGAGAAGGCGTGATGTGCGGTGTGCATGTTTGTGTGTCAGCCGTAATCGTGCAGTAATTGGCTCAAGTGTTCCTAAAAGCAGGCATTTGGCTCCAGAAGGCCAGGGTTTCTTCAGCTATAGGTTAAAGGTCGTGCATTAACCCCAATAAAAATGACTCAGGGCCATCAAGTGATTATAGTAATAAAGATTAAGCACACTGGTCTTGTTTGCACAAGATTTATTCAGATTAAAAAGCAATATATATATATATATACAATCTGTTTGATTCTAAGTGATAAATATGAATTGGAAAATGGTTTGAGTTTTATTATTATATCGGTACATATACTCACACAGATGCCAATGAAAAAAAAATAGAAAATAAAAGGAAAAGGAAAATGGAGAAATGGTGTCTTTAGTAGTTTAAATTAGTATAAAAACTGAACATTTGTTACATGAGAACCTCAATTAACTCCTTTGCAAGTTGCAGTCATATTGCAGAGATTGATATTGTGATTTACAGACGGAACATTGTGCAATTAATTATCGCCTGATTAGCAGGCGATAAACACAGTAGCTTAACTTAGTAATAAGCCTGCAGCTTTAGGGTCTGATGGAAGCATGTGTCATTGATTTTACCCTGATTTAGTGCTGCGCTGTGTGTTACCGCTATATATGGCCATGGCGAGACAGTCTCTAATTCTGAAAATCATTTTCCAGATATATGGAACAATATGTACGGACCCTCGGCCTCATAAACACAGCATGTCATTGTTGGGCTCAGGTTAGTAAACACTGCGCTAGAAAATAGTTTCTCCTCCTTTTTAGACATGCCCTCAAGGAAACTTTCTGCCCATGTAATTAAACCCTCCCAAACGGAAATCCTGCCTCCTCTGAGGGTTTTTGGTTCTTGTGGGCTGTTTATGGTTTCACCAATCCCCCAACTATCATTTGTGCACGCCACACGATAGTGCACCATAATAATCTACACCGCAAAAAAAAAGAACGGGCCGGATGCCAGAGTGTGAAACAGAGCCTTGTCTCTTGCTCCATTTGATTGTTGTTCTAGAAAGCGTTTGAAATCTTCTGTTTTTATTGCAGAAAACCTCCCTGTCTGGGTTTGGCTGGAAAGATTATTATAACGGATGATGAAATGTCATGTGGCTTCGTTTTGTAATCTCTGAGACGGGGCAGTGGTAGCCTAGTGGTAAGGGAGTTGGCCCCAGGAGCAGAAGGTTCTGGGTTCACATCCCAGACCAGTAGGTTTCTGTGAGGTCGCCTTCAGCAAGGTACCACCCCCATCACTGCACCCCGGGTGCTGGATATAGCTGCCCCCTGCCGCAGTGTGTGTGGGTTACATACACAGGATTCATTTAGTTGTGGTTCACTGTGCACAATGACTAATAGTCACTTTCACTTTATCTGACATCTTGGCATCTAGCCAAGCCAGTTTGGGATAAACTGGCCCAAATGATGAAGAGGGCATGGGTTATATAATAGCATGGGTCTGGGTCTGCAGCAGGGTCTGAAGCACACTGACAGAAAAACAGTGGAACAGTGAGTGACAGATGGAGCGGTAAATAAAGGGAACGGCAGAAGAGGAAGTGAAGGAGGTGAGAGAAAGCCTGTCCACAGCTGTAGGTGTGTCGAACATCCTGCTGAAAAGGCTGATTTAGTGCTGGAACAGCACAATAACCAGTTGTAATTTGTTGTTTCTGTTAAATGTTAGCTCGGGGGACTCATAAAAGTCATTCATCTGCTGGCACTGTGGTTCTCCTTCACTCACTACTGCTGGAGAACATTCCTCAACAACACTGTGGACCAACCAGTGTGTGTGTGTGTGTGTGTGTGTGTGTTTGTTCCAGCTTATGAATGTGGTAGTTAACTCTAGGTGGCTAACTCAATAACTGGTGTTCATTATTTGTGGTGTGGGTCCTTCTACACATGGTTTATTCAAACACTCATTGGATTGAGATGAGAAATAGAAGAAAATAATCTCTCTCTCTCTCTCTCTCTCTCTCTCTCTCCTTCTCTCTCATAGAATGTATGAACTGTACCGGTTACATGAACTTGAGTGTTCGCCTCAATGCCATTGAATCTAAGGTAAGAACAAGGGCTAGACATAATAATAATAATAATAATAATAACAATAATAATAATAATAACAATAATAATGGTAATAATAATAACAGTAATGATAATGATAATAATAACAACCAGCTTTTTCAAATTATTATTTTAATAATTTTGTTGATGTCGGTGGTGATATATATATATATACATAAAATAAAAAATCTATTAATTATTTAATATTAATGTTATAATAAGATTTATTATTGTTGTTATTGTTGTTGTTGTTGCTGAATGACTATAAATTAACCAAAATGACAGATTAACAATTATTTATACAATTATCAGGGGACCTAGTACAAAGCCCTAAAGTACACCATAATGATTTATTTGTCTTTTTAAGAACACACCCTGTCCAAATTGTCCAGTTAATTAATGTGATTAATTAACTCCAGTAAGAGAAACCTCAGTATCACAGATCAGATCAGCAGGTGACCCAGTTCAGATGAAAGTGTTTCTAAATCTTTATGTATGGTCGTGTTTTAGATAAAGCTGCTGGGGGTGGCCGGACATCCGTCGCCGTCCGTCAAGAATGTGCCCGAGGGATCGACGGACAACGAGGTGGAGACACCGAACCCAACCCCTGTTGGACCTCCACCCTTCTGGCAGCCAGGTGAGGCAATACACATATCATCATCACAACACCTGTGGTCCCATGAAACTCTAAATCCAGTTCTTTAACGCTGAGTGCCGTCTCACCCCAGGAAGTGAGATCTGTGGCCCCAGACGAGGAGAAAGTAATTGCCACAGGAGCGGAGGAGTAGTGATATGTTGAGTCTATGAAATGCTGATCCTCTGAGGCATGAAGAGAGAGTAATCATATTTCTTTAGTTCCCTTGTAGCCAAATGTATGCTGTGTGTGAAAATTCTCACCTGCTGTAGGGTAAATACGTGCAGTTTGCAGCCGGTCAGAGGAGGTCAGTGCCGTGGTACAGTGCGAGAGAACTGTTTGCTCATGGACTGAACATTCCACATTTCTCTCCTTTCTCTAATTTATGTAGCTTTATTTCGGGGCCTGCATAAGATATACTATTGGAAACATTGTTCAGCTGTATGTGCCACTCAAGCTCAAGTCTGGAGGTAAAAGAATAAGTATATGCGCCACATATTATTAAATAAACTGCACTTCATGGCAAGATGTTTATATCTCACAGTCATTCCAGAAAATAGTAGGGATTCCAGAGATGGGAAGCAACAAAGTACAAATACTTTGCTATTTTAATAAAGTTGTATTTCTATGGATCTGTCTTCTTCTTCTTCTCCTTCTTTTGGCTGCTTCCGTTAGGAGTCGCTACAGCAGATCATCCGACTCCATTCCTTCCTGTCCTCTGCATCTTCCTCCTCCATATCAACTGCTGTATGTCCTCTCTCGCCACGTCCATAAACCTCTTTGTTCTTCCTCTTTTCCTCTTTCCTGGCAGCTCCATCTTCAACACCCTCCTGATGTAATCCTCGTTTCTCCTCTGGACATGTCCAAACCAACACAGTCTCGCTTCACAAACTTGTCTCCAAAAGGTCCAACCTGAGCTGTCCCTCTAATAAACTAGTTTCTAATCCTGTCCATCCTCGTCACACCCAACAGTCTCAGCATCTTTAACTCTGACACCTCCTGTCTTTACGTCAGCACCACTGCCTCCAAACCGTACAACATAGCTGGTCTCACTACTGTCCTGTAAACCTTCCCTTTTGCTCTCGCTGGTCCCCGTCTGTCACAAATCACTCCAGCCACTCTTCTCCACCCATTCCAACCTGCCTGCACTCTCTTCTTCTCCTCTGTTCCACACTCGCCGTTACTCTGAACTGTTGATCCCGAGTATTTCAACTCCTCCACCTTCACCTCCTCTACTCCCTCCATCTTCACCACTCCACTTTCCTCCCTTTAGTTCACACTCATGTATTCTGTCTTTGTCCTACTCTTTCATTCCTCATCACTCTGGAGCATAAGTATTTTCAGGGATCTGTACTTTCCCTTGTTTGTCTCTAAGCTTGAACCCAAATATCTACTTTGTGCTCCTTTTTTACAGACTCCATACTTTAGTCTGAACCCTCCTTTATTTTTATCCTCCATCACCTTCCCAACATCGAGACCCATTTCAACCTAAATGGACACACAGAAAAGACGTCCCTCTGTGTGTCCATCGGTGCAGGACAGAGTGAAGGAGAGTGAGAGAGAGGACAGGGAGAGTGGACGGTGGAGTTCAGGGTGTGTTGAGTGTGTGTCCGTGATGGAGAACTAGTAGAGACGTGGATGAAAGTGAAGCGGTGAAGTTCATGTGGATTATTTTCAGTAGATTGTTTTTATTGGAGTTGAAGTTCGAGGCTTTAATAGTCTTTAATTCTATTAATATGGAGTGAGATTCAGTTCAGAAACGTCAGACACTTTTTGCAACTTTTCATCTTTTTTTCAATTTTTTGCTCTTTGCTTTTAAATATAGGATGGGTGGACTTTCTGCTCTCTTCATTAAATCACCATAACTAGCCCTTCCGTCCGATCTAATGCTTAAACTCTGAATGGACTGAAGGGACAGTCTGTAGAACTTTTTTTTTTCAAGAGACTGAATCTTAAAGCGAAGCTTTTCTTCTTCATATTGCCTGTTTACATCTTTATTGGCCTTTCCAGTGTTTGATCTGGCAACCCATGCAGAGACCTGGCTTAACTATGAGGAATCCACTTAATAGATCTGAGCGAAACTCCCACAATGAGGCAACACAAAGGCTGTTCTATACAATAATACAAAGGACCTGTAACCTGCGAGGATGAATTGAGGGTCTGGATTACATTTCATTCTATGAGAATATTTTCATTCTCCACAGTAACGACGTCCAGCTTGTCCAACATGTGAATTTATGTGCGCGTTTGGCAGCATATCCTCTGCAGGTTATTAGCTTCGCCTGACTTACTGCAGATGCAGGCAGGATGAAAGGATGAGTCCGGAGTATTCTGTGGGTTTTTTTCCTTGTTCCATCTCTGGCAAAAAAGGCACTGCCAGGTAGAGCAGAAGCTTGAAAAGTCTTTTCAAATCTCTCGGTTCAAGTGGAGGGTTGCATCGGTCCTCCTTCCCTGATCACTTTCATTCTTCATTTCAATACGTTACACATTTTTAATCATTCATTTTTACATTTTCCAAAGCAGACATTTATTTCATTTGAAAAATTAAATGTCTGAGTTAAAAAACATAGTACATTTGGTGCAACAGTTAACGCTGTAGCCTCACAGCCAGAAGGCTCAAGGTCTGATTCCCAGATGACCAGATCCGGTGACCAGATCACTTTTCTCCAGTGAGCACTGGAGCTCCCAGCTTCAGGTCGAGATAAGCAGTTCAGCTTCATAATACATGTTCCACTCTGTGTGTTCCAGGTACAAGGGGTCCTCCAGGCCCTATTGGACCTCCTGGTATCCCAGGCTCATCAGGCCCTCCTGGACCTGCAGGAGAGAGGGGTGCTCCAGGACGAGCAGGGCCAACAGGTAAAAAAAAAAAAATCTATATTCAGACCTTTTCTGTAACATGAATGAACATTCACAGGAACTCAAGTGACATGTACTGGATCAGTTCAGACATAATGTCCATGTTGATTGTCCATTCCATCTAAATAAGTCATCCAAGATCAGAGCAGGTTTCAAGCAGAAATACTTCAATGCTATAATTTTTTTCCTTTTGCTTCTTAAATTTTGAGTTACCTGTAAAGTGGAAAGCAAAGTGAAAGTGACTATCATTATTGTGAAACACGGTACAGCACACAGTGAGTCACAACGAAATTACACAGCTGCATTTTACCCACACACTCACACACGTGCAGCATGGGCACGCTATTGAATGCGTTCAGGGAGCAGTGATGGGGACGGTACCTTGCTCAAGCACCTTGCTCAGAATGTTTGTCTTCATTCCCAGGTTTAAAAGGAGAAAGGGGCATCCCAGGTGCCATTGGTTTTCCAGGGCCACCAGGACCTCCAGGGCCTCCAGGCCAGCCCAACTCCATCCCTCTGAGGGGGGACGTATTCCAGGTCATCAATCAGGATTCGACAGGTGAGCGGATTCTCCAGTGTTAATATTTATGAAAGACAGGAAACCATCCATCCATTTTCTGCTGCTTGTCCCAAACGGGGTCGTGGGGGAGTGCTGGAGTCCAAGATCAGGTCGACAGCCCATCGCAGGGAGGAGCGAGACAGGGACGGCACCTTGCTCAAGGGTACCTCAGGGCAACCCACTGGGAAGGGGTTTGAACCCCTCGATCCTCCGATCATGTGACCGACGCCCCAACCACTAGGCCACCGCTGCCCTAGACAGGAAACCATAGTTGGGAATTATCCTCTCTAAGGAATCATAGACTGGAGAAAGCCCAACACAAACTGAAACATTTGGGGATTTTAATTTGCAAATAATTCGCACAGTATTTGATTGACAATATGTTTAAAACCGGCAAACCGAGCAGTTTAGGTACTGTAACACTGTCTGGAGAGTTCATTCTATATATGTTCCAATGAATTTCAAGCTTAAATATATACCTCCAAAACTGTTGTTTAAAATTAAAGGGAAAATACAGTAAATACAGTACTGTGTAAAAGTGCTGAGCCTCTCATTTCTTTATATTTTTACAAGGGAATCAACTTATTGGTGCAAAAATACAACAAAGTTCTAGATAAAGGGGTTCCAACTACTCAGCGTTCAGCATCAGCAGTAAACGAATCACCTGATCATCTGGAATCATCTGGACCTGTTTCTTCACTGCTTCATGTCCTCAGTTAGACACTTTGTTCTGCTTGAAGGTTCAGACGTAGATCACTGTGTGGATTAACCAACACAGAACTATCAAACTGCTCAGGTACAGAGACTGGACTGAAAATGAGAGACAACAACACTGTCCTTCAGGAAGATCTGGAGAACTGCTCAGGTACAGAGACTGGACTGAAAATGAGAGACAAAAGCACGGTCCTTGAGGAAGATCTGGAGAACTGTTCCTCAACAACAAATTAAAATACAAGAAAGCAAAATATGAAAAAAGAGGGGCTCAAGACTTTTGGAGAATGCTGTACCTAATACTGCCATACCTATATATTAAAAAATTTGATTAATTCATTATCTAAGCCTGCTCATCTTCAGGAGAGGTATCCCAGTGCACACAGAGAAAAAATTAGAATAAGATACATGATGTTTTATTATGTGGCCTCCTTTCCTGTGCTTTCCTCGATTGGTAGAAGCACAGTGTCTCTGCAGGCCTTCCCTGCTCTGCACTGAACAGCTACCATAGCAGGACAAAGGATGGACTCTATGTTGCATCTGTAGAACCTGCCCAGCTTTGTTTGTGGACATACAAGCTTTTTGCAGAGGTCAGATTATGCCACAGGCTACATATGGGGCTCTGTAGCAGCAGACCAGTCAGAGTGCCCATGCAGACTCTTGTCCAGTGCAGAGGACACCTACGATGATCACAGTGAAGATCAGCACTGAACCATTAAGCCATGAGAGAAGATGGCCTGGTCTGATGAATGCTGGTTGTTGATATATTGTCTTCTGCTCATCCTGCTCAAGTAAAAGCCACTGAAACAATTCACTCATTTTACAGATCAGTGGTCTTGAGGTAAAACCATGAAAAAGTCACTATTGGCACCAACATATTCTCAGATATGCAGCACAGTTGTACAGATTTAGTAAATATGCTCAGCAATCA
>CM029387.1:20287366-20304866 GCA_017165825.1 Hepsetus odoe
TGAGAGACAACAACACTGTCCTTCAGGAAGATCTGGAGAACTGCTCAGGTATAGAGACTGGACTGAAAATGAGAGACTACAACGCCGTCCTTCAGGAAGATCTGGAGAACTGCTCCTCAACAACACATTAAAATACAAGAAAGTCTTGATCTTTGGAAGCAAAATATGAAGAAATGAGTGGTTCAAGACTTTTGCAGAGTACTGTAAAAACTAGATATTTGAAGCTAATGTGAGTAAAGAAAGTGAAAAAGGTGAGGCCCGAGGTTGTACTTACGTCCTGTCCAGGCACACCAGGAATTCCAGGGAGGCCTTAAGAAAAGCAGCACAGTCAGAATGGTAAAGTGTTATACAGTAAGAAAGTCATCATGATTAGATCTCTGAGTGTCATACCTGAAGGACCTGGTGGCCCTGGAGGTCCTGTGTGAGACTTATCTGCTCAATCAAACAAACACAACCAGTCAATAACAACACTACCTCACTCTGTCACACAGATCCTTGCTTTAAATAGCAAATCCAGTTTTACTGTACTTTATATTCAAGACCACTAGCTTCCCTGTGGTTGATGGCAAAAGGAGACCTTGAGGAGGAATACTATACAGTCCATCTAATTTCAATCCATTCCTCTGGGTCTTCCAGACACATTTTTACTATCTCTGTGTGAACATGAAAAAGTGAAAATGCAATAGGAGTGACGGAAGCATTTAAAGTAGAGGTAAGATTACATCAAGGATCAGTGCTAAGCCCGATCTTGTTTGCAAGGGTAATGGACAGGTTGACAGTCAAGGTTAGACAGGAGTCCCCGTTGACGATGATGTTTGCCGATGATATCTGCTCTAGAGAGGAGAGGAGTGAAAGTAAGGATGGAGGGATGAGAGGTATCAAAGGTGGAGGAGTTTAAATACTTGAGATCAACAGTTCAGAGTAACGGCGAGTGTGAAAGGGAGGTGAAGAAGCGAGTGCAGGCAGGTTGGAATGGGTGGAGAAGAGTGACAGGAGTGATCTGTGACAGACGGGTACCAGTGAGAGTGAATGGAAAGATATACAGAACTGTAGTGAGACCAGCTATGCTATACGGGTTGGAGACGGTGGCGCTAATGAAAAACAGGCAGTAGAGCTGGAGGTGTCAGAGTTAAAGATGCTGAGATTTTCATTGGGTGTGACGAGGACGGACAGGATTAGAAAATGAGCATTTTAGAGGGACAGCTCAGGATGGAGAATTTGGAGACAAAGTTAGAGGAGCAAAGTTCATGTCCAGAGGAGAGACAAGGGGTATATCAGGAAGGAGAAGAATGTTGAGGATGGAGCTGCCAGGAAAGAGGAAAAGAGGAAGACCAAAAAGGAGGTTTATGGATGTGGAGAGAGAGGACATGCAGGCGGTCAGTATGGAGGAAGATGCAGAGGACAGGAAGACATGAAGATGGTCATCCACTGTGGTGACCCCTAAATGTGGAGGAGCCGCATGAAAAAGAAAAGTGTGAAAGTGGGTACCCATATCCAGCACCCGGGGAGTAGTGATGGGGACAGTAACTTGCTCAAGGGAACCTCAGAGAAACATGCTGGTCTCTGGCTTAAACCAATGACCTTCCAATCTTGGGGCCTAAGTCCTGAATGAATACCCTTTCCTTCATGTTTCTTTCATGCCTGCAGCTGTGTAGCCTCACAGATCTGACTTACTACAGAAAAATTTACTGAACATCACAAAACACGGGTGCAGGAGATCAGACGCTGGTGTCCAGACGAGACAGTTCCTGCATGAATAGTGTATCCAAGTAATCTTGACCATCATTACTCATTTGCAAGTAACCTGGACCATTAAAGCAACCTGGCCAGGACTCTGGATGCAGATAAATACCCAGTTCAGGGTGATTCTACCCCTCCTTTATTCCTTTCCAGCACTGCCCCTCCCAGCTCCCATTAACCGGGTCAACGGGACGCGTTAATACAGAAAAGCCTTAGACTGAGACCCACTTCCAAAGGAATCCCCTCTCTCTCAACACACAGTCGCACCCTTTCATCCACAGTGCTGGAACTTCATTCCTCCATTTGGACAGGTGTGTTAGGGACTGGGAGAGGGACAGCTGTCCTACATGGTCCTGAGCCACACTCTCTCAGGCTTAGCTGGATAAGCCCCACATGCTAAACATGCCTGTCGACAACCTTCTCACAATATGCAGGGAAGAGGGTTTGTGCTGGGATGTCAAAAAACAAAGGAGGATATTTCGTGTGTTACATTCAGACTGGTTGGTTAATAATCTTCGCCTGCACACTCTGATCACAATCACCTTGTCCTGCAGCATCTGAGACACTTCTGTCCTCAGTCATGGTAACTCCGCAAGTGAAGGTGATGCACCAGACTAGTTATAGGAATTGCACTTGACGTTCAGCTCAAGTAAAGATACTGTAAAGAAATCTCAGGTATTATAGTTTTTTTTGTATTTCAGAAATGCATGGAAATGACGACCACAAAAACAGGCCGTCAATTTACACGCCTCATGTAAAATTAAAAGTGTAAAATTATAGCTGTGATTTGATTTGATATGTATCCATATTTTAAAGGGAAAATATATGTTACGCAATATCACATCAGGGATAAAACACAGTTAAAGTTTTAATGTCATTTCAGGAACATCTTTTTTTAAAGAAAGTTGAACAAGTATGCAGTAAATGTAGGCCTAACATCCCTTTCCCGAACGCTACTCTATTAAAACAGCCTATTTTCAATTCGGTTTAATTTCATATAAATTTACTGAGAGAAACTATTTTAATTATGGAAAATGATCTTATTCTCACGTTGTTTCGTCTCTGTTTTTACTTCATTGGCTTAACTGGATCCCCAGCTGAAGTGTAGTTACCACATCTCAGTCCCAGACCCAGTCCTAACCCAAGACTGGCTTCGGTGCTCAGAGTTTAATATCGATGCTGTACCAAAGGTCAAGGGATTGTTCCATCAAATGGTATTGTATCGCATTGTTTACTGGCTTGTCAGAGGCCTTAACAAAAGCAAAAAGACCTGGTTGTTCCCTGGTGGCCATACTGGTGTTGAACCTGGGAAACATGAACGTATGAACCTTTTACGGTTCTTTAATGTGCACAAATGAACCTTAGAGACGACTAGCTAGTCATTTATGTAAACCTCCTTTATTTTCCATAACGATGGTGCGTCTATACGCCATGAGCTCTAGGAGTTTGCTCTCATCTTTCTTCTTATTATTTCTTATTTCAAACAACATGAAACATCCACCATTGTGGCACCATATGAGTGGACTTGTGTTTAAGGGCTAGGCCTCAGGATCAGAAGGTCATGTTCAAATCCCAGACGAGTAGCTTTCCCTGAGGTACCCTTGAGCATGGTACCGTGCCCATCATTGTTCCCGGGTGCTGGATATGGCTGCCCAATTCTGCACGTGTCTGTGGGTTAAAAGCAGAGGATGCATTTCGCTGTGTTTCACAGTGTGCTGTGCTCGCGATGCCGCATAGTCACTTTCACTTGAATGAACTCCAGTGGATCTAAACCCGCTTTTGACATCCAGGCACAAAATAGATTTTTATTCGCACGAAGACAAATATAACACCAATAAAGACAGGAAAAAGAACGTTTCGGTTCTCTCAGGAGGTCCGGGCCTGGTTCCTCTCCCCTGCTGACGGTCTAGCTTGCGGCCCGACGTCTTGCAGTGGAGTGTGTGGTGTCGGAAGGTGTAGAGTCATCATCTCTCCGTGTACACAGTGTAACGAGTCCCCAGACTTTCGAAAGGCAATGTGTGTGAAGAGCTGCAAGGAAATTCACATTCAGTCGTGTTCACACACCTCCTGTGCCTCTAGAGACCGGGCACAGCAGGAGGACTCGGGTGATGTCTGGAGTCTTCCCCAACCCTCAGCCCGTGCATCAGCACTCCCTCCTGCCTGAGGGGAAACGAATTCACACACACACACACACACACACGCTGTTCTGTAAAGCTGCCGAAGGAGCCCGGCCGGCCTGGCAGCGTCCCTCTGGAACCAATTTCTGGAGCTGCTGCGCTCCGCCTCTCCAGCCCGCCTCCCCCAGGGGGTCCTAGCGTCTCGCCCTTGCCTTTTACACGCGGCTGCTCTTTGGCACGGAGGTTCCGAAAGCAGACTGCGGCGCTGACAGCTTACAAATTAGAGCTGATTTACAGCCAGCTGACTGGAGTCTGCGCCCGGGCCAGGGGCGAGCCAGGGGCCTAATCAAAAGCAGCTTCGCTCTGGGCTGCCTAAAGTGTGGGCCTCTGCAGCCCTCTGTTGGTTGCTCCAGAAAGCACAGCACCACGATGG
Organism: Hepsetus odoe; assembly: GCA_017165825.1. Lineage (NCBI taxonomy): Eukaryota > Metazoa > Chordata > Actinopteri > Characiformes > Hepsetidae > Hepsetus > Hepsetus odoe. The sequence continues at coordinate 20,291,657 of CM029387.1, forward strand.
ATGACGGCTCGGTTATGATGAAGACATCTTTTAAGCTGGATTTTTGCACACATTGGATTAAAGAAGCGACACGATATAATTAGTGACAATTTTAAGGCCATTTCATACCAACAGCTTGGAGCCGCAAACGCTGACAAACCAGGAAAACCTTTCCCACAGGATGCGACGGGATATTTAACATACAAATAACACATTACTTGTAATTATGTAGTTAAAATAATTATTTCATTTATTATAAATCATGAAGAAAACAACACTGTTCGGAGGTCGACTTATCTCATAATTGCTTCTCCATGTTAAAAAGGAATGTTGTGAAACTCCGTCAAATGGGGTCATGCTAAGAGTGCAATGTGGGAAATTGCAGTCTAACGTAGGAAACTGACCGAAAAACAACACCTGGCTTTGTTGCCCTGAATGCAACCCACAGCTGGACAAAGAGTTTCCTGAAGACAAGACAGGATAAGAGAACGAATCAAGACTTTGCGTGAAATAATAGTTGATTTCACTAGATATTCCACCATGCTTGACCACACTAGACATCGCTGAGGATCGTGGGAATGTTTTTTGGCATCTTTCAAGTGGAACTTAAGCACCACATGATGGGAAGTTCTCAAGCATCTGTGTCAAAATATCCTTCTTTATCTAATCAAATCTCATTATGCAATAAATTAACATAGTATCAGAAGCAAAGCCACACGGATTCAAGACCTTCAAACATTTGTAAACATCCAGAGTTTCTAAGTGCCCCCCCCATCTGTGTGTCAGACCAGTTCAGGGTGTTTCTCCGCCGTTTGCCTTAAGAACACTGGGACAGGCTCCAGGACCCTGGGGACTATGGCTAGAATTGGCTAGAGATAATGGATGAAGGGAGTTTACCCCTCTTTGCTATCTCCCTTAATAGCCTCTACTCTTTTGAAACACCCCTAGATGTTGGAACACCTATGAGGATTTGATTGGATGAGAGCACTATAAGGTCAGGTACAGATGTTGGACTCATCCCAGGGGTAATGGATGGACTGCTCCTCTTGTTTGCAGTGGTTTTGGCCCTGGAAGGGTCCCACGGCCTGCAATCTCTTTCTAACGCTGGAGCCATAGATGTTATTCCTACCTGCAGGACCTGCAGTTCCTTACACTTTCACTTGGATTCTTTGATGATGATTCCTCTCATGATGGTGGTTCCTCTCTTTGGTAGGTTGGCCACTTGGTTGTCAATATCATATTACATGTGAAATCCAAGCATCCGAAACAATTAGGTGAGACAAATATACCCAAAAAGAAAGAATACGTATATCTTCATGGCACAGCACTGTGCAAATTGTCTTTGAGCAAGTGAAGTGAAAGTGACTACCATTGTGAACATAGAGCACACAATGAACCACAACGAAATGCATCCTCTGTGTTTAACCCACACACACTGTGCAGCAGTGGGCAGCCATATCCAGCACCTGGGGAGCAGTATTGTGGATGCTACCTTGCTCAAGGGAACCTCAGGGGAACCTACTGATCTGGGATTCAAACGCATGACCTTCTGATCCTGGGTCTCGTTACGAGCCACTACGCCACTGCTGCCCAAGTTATAGCAAATGTACAAGACTACATGTATTAGCAAGGCTGTTTGGATACTTTTGGGCATGAGTTCTCAAGAAATGACCATTTTTGGACCATTTTTTATTGCTTTTGGTTTTGGGTGGGAGATGTTGAAGGAGTTACATTCTTCTAATAGCAGCACTTTTGAAGGACATGTTTACCTAAAGAGCTTCACAGTAGGTGCCCGCATTCATCTGTCAGACAAAAAGCTGTGCTCGTTGTGATGGAGAGGAGACCCCTCTAAAGTTTTACAATGGCAGAAAGGTATGCTGCTGAATATGGAAATTATAATTACAGCACCGTGGGTCAAAGTCATGGAGCAAATCTAGCTAAAAACAACGCAGTTGTTCTTGGCAGTCATGTTCAACGAAGCAAATTGCGCGCAACGATCCTCGAAAACATCTGTAAGAAATTGGGGTTTGCATCTTTGAGTGTGTACATGAAGCAACGAACTGATTGCTGAGCATATTTACTAAATCTGTACAACTGTGCTGCATATCTGAGAATATGTTGGTGCCAATAGTGACTTTTTCATGGTTTTACCTCAAGACCACTGATCTGTAAAATGAGTGAATTGTTTCAGTGGCTTTTACTTGAGCAGTATGAGCAGAAGACAATATATCAACAACCAGCATTCATCAGACCAGGCCATCTTCTCTCATGGCTTAATGGTTCAGTGCTGATCTTCACTGTGATCATCGTAGGTGTCCTCTGCACTGGACAAGAGTCTGCATGGGCACTCTGACTGGTCTGCTGCTACAGAGCCCCATATGTAGCCTGTGGCATAATCTGACCTCTGCAAAAAGCTTGTATGTCCACAAACAAAGCTGTGCAGGTTCTACAGATGCAACATAGAGTCCATCCTTTGTCCTGCTATGGTAGCTGTTCAGTGCAGAGCAGGGAAGGCCTGCAGAGACACTGTGCTTCTACCAATCGAGGAAAGCACAGGAAAGGAGGCCACATAATAAAACATCATGTATCTTATTCTAATTTTTTCTCTGTGTGCACTGGGATACCTCTCCTGAAGATAAGCAGGCTTAGATAATGAATTAATCAAATTTTTTAATATATAGGTATGGCAGTATTAGGTACAGCATTCTCCAAAAGTCTTGAGCCCCTCTTTTTTCATATTTTGCTTTCTTGTATTTTAATGTGTTGTTGAGGAACAGTTCTCCAGATCTTCCTCAAGGACCGTGCTTTTGTCTCTCATTTTCAGTCCAGTCTCTGTACCTGAGCAGTTCTCCAGATCTTCCTGAAGGACAGTGTTGTTGTCTCTCATTTTCAGTCCAGTCTCTGTACCTGAGCAGTTCTCCAGATCTTCCTGAAGGACAGTGCTGTTGTCTCTCATTTTCAGTCCAGTCTCTGTACCTGAGCAGTTTGATAGTTCTGTGTTGGTTAATCCACACAGTGATCTACGTCTGAACCTTCAAGCAGAACAAAGTGTCTAACTTAAGACATGAAGCAGTGAAGAAACAGGTGCAGATGATTCCAGATGATGAGGCCAGTGAATCGTTTACAGCTGAATGCTGAGTGGGTGGAACCCCTTTATCTAGAACCTTGTATCTTTAGGCACTTTGCAGCTTGTCATACTAAAACATGTGCTCCCATTTCTTTTCATTCAATCTATGAAAAATAAAGAAAAATAGATAAAAATAGCATTTTTGCACCAGGACTTTGATTCCTCAACAAAATATGAAAAAATTATTGGTGGTTCAAGATTTTGGTACAGAATTGTACGACAATAGAACGGAATAAGTCTTTATAAATGTGTGCTAATTTCACTTGTCACAGGAGGCAGTCCACGTTATGAACGTTTCCCTGCAGTGAAGTGTTTCTGTGTTTCAGGGGGTGAACGGCCTCCCGGGCAAGGCTGGAGTTCCAGGGCCAAAAGGAGATGCAGGTGAAAGGGTGAGGTCCTGTTATGTAAACTATATGAAGTGTGAAACGTCCATGAATTGTTGGATTATAGTTGTGTTTTGACTCGACGTGTTTGGTCGAGTCAAAACACAACTATATCTTTTAATTTCTATTATATCTTTTAATAACTATATCTTTTAATTTCATATTGTATATTTTGCAATAAACAAAAGAACAGATGTTTCCCTCATTTACAGATTAAAGAGGCTTGAGGATTTTTCCTTTACTTGGCTAATTTTTCACATGGATTGAATTCATTTGAGCTTACGCTATTGTGGTAAAAGTTTATTTTGCACAAAATGTTTTCCATGTGCTACAGTAAAATTCTCAGAGGAGAGGACTTTTATCCTTCACTCTTCTTCATCTAAGACCCCCCAGTGATTGAAAACCTTTATTCTGGGGCGGCCTAATACTCTGGACCCATGCAGGGCTCCCCCTGTCCACTCCTCTCCAGCAGTGGGAGGATCAAATAGCACTTCCATTCCCACACACTGTCTGCACTGTCCCAGCCAGTGGAGGAGGACCAGCCTGCTTTTATGTGAATGGATGGACTTTTTCTGCCTGTTGAAAACGCTGAAGAGGAGCTAAGACTAACTGAGCTCTGCCTGTGTTCTGGGTCTGCAGAAGAAGGCGAGAAGAGAGGCGATTGACTTTCTCACTGCTTGATGATCAGTGGTGATCACTGAGAGTGGGTGTATGTTCCTGTGGGCACTTTTTTAAATCCAGTTTTGACCCTCTAATTGAAAGTTAGCTCTAGGAAAGCTGCTCCGCAGTGCTGCTGCTGTTACATTACACTGTATACTAATGTTTACAATACTCATTCATTTACTCTACATGTTTCCATGGTAATGCTATGTATATGACTATGCTTGAGCTTCATCCGTGTCGGTCGTTACATTAGATCCATTTCCATGTTTATGCAGCCATTTCCATGGCGACACTAAGCCTTTTCACATGCTGCACCAGTTTTCATGGGTAAACTACACATTTTTCAGTTTACACTACATTCAGTTCCAAGGTTTTACCACATTCATTTCCATGGTTACACTACATCCATTTCCATGGTTACACTACATCCAATTCCATGGTTACACTACATCCATTTCCATGGTTACACTACATCCATTTCCATGGCTATACTACATCAATTTTCATGGCTACACTTCACCTTTTCCATGGTTACACTACAAAGATTTGCACTCTTATTCTATACCATTTTTCTAGGTAATGCCACACCATTTCCTTGGTTACACTACACTTTTTTTCCATAGTTACGCTTCCTCCATCTCCGTAGTTAAAACACACCTTTTTCCATGGTCACGCTACATCCATCAGCATGTAAACTATATAAACCACCAGATTTGGTGAAAGATTTTCAACATGTCCATCCACCTACTGCTCCTTTATGAATTCATGTGCTTCACAAAGGAAATCAGGACAAAATAGAAAATGAAACGAAAACAGTTTCACCAGGAGCTTTAGTCTAACTCTTATAGGCAGGAACACAATAGACTTCCCTTCTTTTCTGAGTGATATATTGTGTGATTATATTACTGCCAGTAGACTCTTGATGGACAATTCTTATTATTTGGGTTTCTTTCTGCACAGGGACCTCCAGGGCTAACTGGAGAGCAAGGTCACTCTGTAAGTAACTTGTTCTCCCACACATGCAGTATAACACATTTTATCCTGCCTAAAAAGCTGATGTTTCTTCTGTCCTTCTTTATCTGTTCCCTCATAGGGTCCAATGGGTGCTAAAGGGCAGAAAGGAGAGCCAGGAGAGAGCCTGCCTGATGTGAGCTGTTTAATATAAAGATATAAGTTATAATATTGATATAAGTATTTCAGAAATCTTATTATCACTAATAATATGGGTCAGTGGGCATTATATATATTTAACCGTGCTGTGATCCACACCATTCACCTGAAAAACTTTCTTGGAAGTGTTTCTTTCCTTAAAAGAAAAAAAAATGTTAAAGTCTTAAAATATTTTGCCATTTTCCAACATTTTTAATCAATAAAATGATCCCAGGGGACAGTTGGTCTTTAAACCAATTGCTAAATCATCAACTTAACTATACTGAACTTAACTCAGCTCAACTCAAATCAATAAAATCAACTGAACTATATTGGATTGGATTAGACTGGACAGAACTGAACTGAACTGAACTGGGCTGGACTGGACTGTACTGTACTGAAATTAATTGGAATTGTGCTGTACTGACTGCAGGGTGAAGGTATTCAGCAGCTGAGAGAAGCTCTGAAGATTCTGGCTGAGAGAGTGCTCATTCTGGAACACATGATTGGCATCCATGGTAATACAGACGTCTCCTTTGTTTTTCTGTCTCTAACTCTAAACTCTCACACTGTGCAAAAATATGAGAAAGCCACAATAATACAGCCGCATTTCCATCATTTCACCCCACTAATTACCATCTTTTAATGAATTTTCATAGTAATGCTGCGAATGTTCCCATGGTTACGCCACACCAGTTTCCATAGTCAAACTATATGGATTACTAGTTATACTACAGATGTTTCCATGGTTATGCTACACCCGTTTCAATTGTTCCATCGCACCCATTTCCATGGTTACTCTACAGCTATTTCCATGGTTATGCAACCGCTACACTACAGCCTATCACTTTCTCCTCCTTCCATCTTAAGATCTGAGAGAAGGTTCGGTGATGCTTTGGGTGACTACTGGTTATTGCATGTTCAGCTCAAAGCTCCAGTTCTGAATGAAAGTAGCAGAATTTAGAAACATCAGTCTTGGCTGATGGACGTCATGCATCAGGTGGAAAACTGTAGATATTTTTTGCTGAACTGTCCTTTAAATTGTCCTCAAAGTGGGACCATAAGACACGTTAAAGAAGTGCATATGTATGTGTGTGTTTACAGAGAACCCAGCCGATGGCGGATCTGGTCTGGAAAGTCTGACAGATCCTCTTCCGCTGCCTGCTGTGAAGATCAAACGAGCCCAATCAGCCGCTCTTCGTCCCGTCCGACAGAAGAAGTCGAGTGTTTGACGTTTAGACTGAAACTCCTGCCTATATGTCACTCATTCTGAAAGATCAAGACAGAGTGACACTCTTGAAACCTCTCAACTTTGCATTTATAGCTCATCAGTTTTTGCTGTACAAGGAAACGTGTGTATTCTTTTAAAGTGAAATGTGTGTGTGTGTGTGTGTGTGTGTGTGTGTCTGAGTGTGTGTGTTCCTTCAAACCAGCCTTCCAGATAGTGAGTTTTGAAGCCCAGCACCAACTAAATTCATTTTTTCCTTATTTGGGGCTCATAAGGGGCCTGTAACCTTGCAGTCTCTGCAGTTTGTCTTACCTGTGTCCACCAGGCTTTGTGAGTGTGTGTGTTGTTGATAGACAACGCACTCGCTGAAGCCTGTCAGCATCTCTCGGCCCCGGCTGCCCAGCTTGTTAACAGCGCAGTGAGACAGGACTGAACAAATGAGCCCCCCAACCATCAGGCAGCTCCAAATAAAACGCTGTCAAACCAGCAACATCTGGATCGTCCACAACAAAAGCAGCCCAGCTCTTGTTTTTTTGATCTCCAGCCCAGAAACACCTTGTTCTGATTTGCAGGAGGAGGTTTTCTATCGGCTAAATTGCAACCGTGCCCCCCCCCCCCCACCCCCCACTTGACTCCACATCCCCTCCTTTTCTTCCGAGTGTTTCTCCTTCTGCTTGTTTAGTCACAATAACAGACATATCAGTCCAGCTCTTCATCCCCGTCAGTGTAGGCCGGACTTGCCCGTGTGTCTTCACCGAGTCTGTGGAAATGATATTAATATGACAGAACATAAAAACACTTCAGCTCTCGGCTGTGCTGTCAGAGCTTGTGCTGTTTCTCAGCCTGGTTGCTGTTGTTGTTACACAAGACTGCCCCCAACCCTGAATGCATTTTGAAGTCCACTTTTTCGCCTGTAGTCACTTTCACTTTTTTGGAGCATGTCTTTGCAAGTGAGGGGAGCAGATTTTTCTGGGTTAGGATGAGAAATGGACATGCAGAATCTGTGCAAAATGTTTTGACATCATTCTTTGGGATGTTCTGCTTTGTCTGGCTGTGAGCTTTGGCTTAGACTATAACTCCGCTGAGGAACTAAACATGGTGACTTCCTTTTGGGTCACCAAGCTGACCAATCAGGGCACACTGGGCACATTGGGCTTATGGCGAGAGATGAGAGCGCCAACAGCATTCATTATTTTATGTAAGTCAGTGAGGACATCAGAATGCAGATGAAGTCCAGTTAGCTATGCTGGGGAAGAAGTCTGGGGAATTCCCGGGCACAGACCAATGTAGATGCTTGTTTAGAAGTTTATTATTCCGGTAATGGTTTTCCAGTAATTTATGACGTGTCCCTGTTTGACGTGGATGAACCCATTGCAATGTCCAACATCTGCAGGTAAATTAATACTGCATCGAAAGCATCAACGTCTCGATCATTCATAGTAGTAACATAGTAGTAGAAATATGACTCAATTTATAAACAATGCTCATTTTTAGGAGGGAATGGAGTTCATTGGCTATCAACACCGAGCCAGTCAAGTACTAACCGGGCTACAAGGCATCAGCCTTTAAAAAATGTCCAAGCCTTCTGTCCTCTTCCTCCTCCTTCCCAGGGCCGCTGTTGACGCTCTCGCCGCTCCCCGTGTGAACATGCAGCTGAAATCAGCTCTAAGGGGGTGATTCTGACAGAGGGTCCACACGGTATGGAGTAAAATGTAAATTATGAGAAAAATAATGTAATCTAGGGAACATTGAAGCATGTAAATATAGATATAGATGTAGATGCCAGAATAAATGAACACTAAAAAAGAGCAGAATATGTGAGCCGGAAATGAGCAATCCCCTTAGAGCAGTGGTCCCAGGTAACATTCATGATGTGGGACAATACTGTGCCATACCCTGCATTCACTTCCATAATAGTCTATTTTTGGTATTTACTGTTTTCCTGGGCTGTGTATTCAAGTTATGCTTTTCTCTGAATCTTGAAGACTTGCTGAACAATTTTCTTACGCTCATAGTGGATTTGCGGTGCTACATGTTAACAGTGGTACATTAACTGTCCTCCTACAATGGGACATGAAGCTGCAGCAGTGCAGTAATAGTTTGCTGTGGAGTTGCTCTGATTTGTCTTGATTTTGTACTGTATTGGGAACTGTATGTTGTCATGGCTGTGCCTATTCAGTCTGACTTTGTTGTTATTTCTTTTTCGATTATGTACTTTTTTTTGCACTCTGAGTTCAGGTTGTTAACATGTTACTTTAAAAATGTTTCATATGCTTTAAGCGTCTGAGGGTCTTTCAATAAAGGGTTAAAGACACAGTGCTGGAAATGTTACGCACACTTCTCAGTGATAGCAATGTGTGGTGTCAATATTCTAAAAAGATACTGCCAAAATAAATCTATATTTAGCAGGGAATCACCTTGTTGGTGCAAAATACTCTTTAAACCTGTCAGACTCTGTCACGGTTCGCGACACGCCTCGGTCCCGATCACCGGAGTTCTGACCATGTTTTCCAGTACACCCAATTACCGTCACCACTTAATCCCTCACACCTGGCTAGCTTAGTATTTAAGGAGTTCCAGACCAACCCAGACTCGCCTGTTCTTTGTTGTGGCTCACCCGGTTTTTGTATCCTACGTTCATTTGTTCATCAAATAAACCCTCTAAAATCGCCGCCGTGCACTTGCGCCTCTTTTCCCCTCCGCAACATGACAGAAAGAACAGGCCTCTTACTTACGAGGCGCAGCAGGTGGTTCTAGTGGCGGAGAACAGATGGACGAACTCCGCGGTATGGTGGAGGAGAACAGCCGGGGTATTCGGCAACTGATGGCGGCTATGACAGAGCTCATGCGCCGGCCAGGAACCCTCGCCCGGCCGGGCAAGCTCCACACGCCCGCTCGGCCAGCTCAGTGCGCCGGGGCGCTCCAGGTATATCGTCTCCGGGCGGTATTCGGAGATCCTCGGCGACTTACCGCCCAGCTTTGTGATTTGCCCTCGATATATATTTCGGGCATCCGCATCTGAGCGACCAGCGATCCAGTTTCAGCGGTTATCTCGCGGTTATCGAGAAGAACGGCGAACTGGGGTGCAGCGGTTTGGGACGAGAGGTGGGCGGTCGCATAACGACCTTCATCTACGCCAGTTCGGTCCGTATTGATCGTCCCGCACCGCGGACAGTCGGAGAATTGTCGATTGCTTTCGTCTAAGACAGAGCGGCTCTGCATCCGGGCTATGCAATTGATTTCGAATCCTGGCGGAGAAAGTCAGTGGGACGCTTATAACCAGTTTTTGGGCAGGATTGCGAGGAACTAAAAAGAACTGGCGTGCGAGATGCGGGATTATCGCTGGGAGATGATGCGACTGGCTATCCGTTTAGACCAGCATCGAGTCTGCACCATCCCGTCCTCCGCGAGCCCGAGCGGACCAAGTGGCTGCCACTACTACGGGATGAACTCCTCCAACAGCGGAGGCGGATCTCGCGGAACCAATGGAGCTGGGGATCACGTGCTCGACCGTTGCAGGGAAGGAACGCCACGCTCTGAATAAGCTCTGCTTCTACTGCGGGTTCCGGACACTGGAAGCGGACTGTCCACTTCTGACAAGAGAGAACTGTAACTGCTCCCCATCTTCCTGTCTCTGCCAACCAATTTGTTATGAAAGCACGTTTGCAGAATGTTAACATATCTGTTTCTGTTTTAGCCTTGATAGATCCTGGGTCGGCTGGAACCATTTCATCACTCCCTGGCAGCCAGGCTCTCCACCCCTCTACCCCCTATCCCACCCTGTGTCAGTCACGGGCCGTAGATGGCGGCAGTAACACCAAGGTCTAACCCAAGTCTGAACCCACTCACCCTCACTCTCAAACCTTCTCACACAGAGTCCATCCTTTTGTGTTATCACATTAATTGTCACCAGTTGGTTACTCTCGGCATCCCAGCAGTTTGAGTCTCACAATCCCTGCAGGCTGGATTGGAGGAGGTGTGATAAAGTCCTGGTCCCTGAATGTTCTGCTCACTGTCCCAACATGCGGTTTCCCTTCATTCCACTTCAGTAGAGAGTCCCTTGCTCATCAGCCTCCCTCCATTCCACCGTGCGCTTCGGCCTAAATGAGTTGTTCAGCGCCAAGAAAGCCACTCAGCTTCCCCCACACAGACCTTGGGACTGTGCCATCGAACTCCTGCCTGGCATGAGCCCACCGCGTTTATAAATGTCTTTCCACTTTCAGGGCCAGAGGCGAGAGCAATGGAAGGAAGTATGTGGCAAACACTTAAACAAAAATTTATCATACCGTCCGCATCACCAGCCTCCGCTGGGTTTTTAAATTGAAAAAAGAAGAGTGGAGAGCACTCGGCCATGCATTGACTACCGAGGACTAAACACGGTCGCTGTTAAGTATCGTTATCCACTACCCCTTGTCGCAGCCCTCGAGCGGTTGCAGGAGCAACGGTCTTCACCAAACTGGACCTCCGCGGCGCCTACAACTGGTGAAGAGTTAGAGGAGATAGTGGAAAGGCGGCGTTCAGCACTCGTCAGGTCATTATATGTATCGAGTAGCTTGCCTTTTGGCCTGGCGAATGCCCTTCCGATCTTCAATCCATTCATCAATGGCGTCCTGAGGGACATGTTAGGACGCTTTGTGATTGTCTATCGCGATGACATTCTCCATATATTCCAAATCTTACAAGACACATGTCTCTCAGAGTGCGATCCGTGCTCTCTCGACTCCTCTCCCATGAGTTGTATGTTAAAGCGGGAGAAATGTAGTTCCATCGCTCTGGATCTCCTTCTGGATACCATGTCGGCCAAAGGTAGAAAATGGAACCACGGTAGAGGCAGTAACCCAATGGCCGGAGCCCGCACAGTGAAGCAGTTGCAAAGTTTCTGGGTTTGCTAGCTTCTGTCGTCGATTCATAAGGCACTTTAGCACCGTGGCGGCCCCTTTAACATCCCTCCTGCGGTAAACCTTCCCATATGACCTGGACACCTCTTTGACACGGAGGAAGCGTTTGGGAGCTAAAACAGAGGTTCACTTACCACCTCTCCTTGAGCTGCCAGACCCAGAGATCCCTTTTGTGGGTGAAGTGGGCCTTCTCGAGGAGGTGAGTTTTGGGGGCTGTGTTATCCCAGCGCCACAGCAGCCCAGAGAAATTGTTTCCCTGGCCTTTTTCCACGGAGATTGAGCCCTGCAGAGGTCAATTATGATATAAAGGAAACCGTGAACTTCTAGCGATCAAAACACTAGAAGAATGGCGTCATTGGCTAGAGAAGCGCTAAAATGCCTTTCCGCGGTCCTCACTGACCACCGTGGCTTAGAATACATTCGGCGAGCAAAGCGACTAAATACTCGACAGGCAGATGAGCATTGTTTTCAGCGATTTACGACTTTCATATAACCTCGCCCGGGCTCAAAAATCGAAAGGCAGATGCTCTTTTCTGCATTATATACTTGCCACAGAACAAACCCAGGCGAACCCATTCTGGCATGACCGCGTGGTGGCTGCACCCGGTGCAATATTCAGGATATCGAGCAGGACATTGCACAGGAGGCTAAACGATCCGCCTTCAACCGGCTCTTACTCCTGACGGATCTTCGTGCCAGAAGGCTCGACAACGTTGATCAGGTGGGTTCCATACCTCCGCCCTCCAGGGCACCGGCGTCTTCCGCACACTCGAAGGTGAGGCGAGTGGTAGCCCACCTTGGCCCCTGACGTTCGTCGGCACGTCCGTTCATGTGCTGTCTGCGCAAGGACCAAAACACCACGAGAACGTCCTGCCGGTAAGCTACAACCCCTTCCCATACCCGATCGCCCTTGGTCACACATAGCCGTCGACTTAGTCGTAGATCTACCACAGTCCAAAGGTGTACGTGTGTGTTAGTGGTATTGAATCGGTTCTCGAAGTGTCGGTTTATCCTTTCCTGTCTTACCCTCGGCGCATCAAATCGCGGAGGCCCTATTTCAGTATGTATTCCGTTATTACGGCCTACCGGAGGACATTGTGTCTGACGCGTGAGATTTGATTCACCTCCCGGGTGTGATTAGTTCTTCCAGCAACTGCGAGCGCGGTGAGTCCTCCATCTCAGCCATCATCAGAATCTGGCCTTGGGCAGAAAAAGAACCATCCAAAGCCTCATTGACTTTCTTATGCGCCTGCAGCCAACAACAACCGACTGGGGCTGAATACTTGTGTTGGGCGTGTCACGCCAGAATTCATTACGTCACTCCTCCGCAGGGATGACCCGTTTGAGTGTGCTGGGCTATCAACCCCTCTGTCCTGGGATCTACACCCCACAGGCATTGCCTATGCTGCGGTGCTGCCAAGCGATAAGTCTGCCGGAAAAGAGGCCCATGCACACGATGCAGACGGGCTGTCCGCGATTCGCCTCAGAAGCTGACAAGCACCGGAGAGACCCCACAATACCATCCAGGGTTGATATGGCTCTCCATGGGACCTCAACCTCTGATTTGCGAGTAGTAAACTTAGTCCTGAATTCATCGGGCCCTTTCTGATTGAGTCCCAGGTCAAGCCAGTTACTTACCATCTCTGAATGCCCTCCCACATGCACGTAACCCCCTCTTTCCATGTCTCTCTTCTTAGACGGTGTTGCAGGACCGTGGCTTCCACAGCCGGTTGACAGGCCACTCCCCAATGTAAAGGCGGACAGCGGACCAAGCGTGCAGGTC
>CM029387.1:20309866-20314866 GCA_017165825.1 Hepsetus odoe
AAGTTTATCAGCCAGGTCTGATTCTGGACCAACAATTTTCATCTGAATCTCTATTAAATTTGATCATTTGAGCCAGATTCCATGAAACAAACTGAGAACACATTTGTAACAGTAGAATAGAAGTCAGTGGGAATTTACAGAAACACAGTCTACAGGTCTGGAGCCACCACTCATTTACATGTTTTGCCTCCAAAAAGCCAGAATTGAGACAATGATTACAAAGACACTGCAGTCGGTGTCATTGACTGGTCCCCCCAGACTTTGAGACGTCCTTCAAGAAGCCTGGAGAAGTGTTCCTGACTTAAAGAAAGGAGCTGGTCTAAGAGAGTTGAGGCTGTGCTGAAGAATAAGGGTTTTGGGGGTGAATATTGACTTTAAAGCTGGTTAGAATGAAACTCTCTTTGTGTTTAGACTGGATTTTTGCAGTATCACTGCTCTGATTGCCTCAATTTCCTATAAAATATAAAGAAATGAGGGGCTCAAGATTTGTGCACTTCTGTGTGTTTTGCACTTTTTGCACTTCTTTACACTTTTCCCCGCTGATGCAAAACAGTAAAGATTTTCTGACTGCTTTCAATGTTCCTGAGGATTTTGGAGGCCATGAGCGGTCGAGGTGAAAACTCCACAGCCTACATTGGTTAATTAACTAATCATCCCCCCTGTGGAAAACTAATGGCATCTTAAAAAGAATGAATTAACCAGTTTGACTCAAACCGACTGAAAATTTCATTTCACTGTTCAACAAACACTCGCGTTTCACCTAAATCAGGCTTTTTGGCTTCTATTATTAAAGAAGCCAAAAAAAAAACATCAATTAAATGTGTTTGGAGTCAAAGAGCTTTCTGTTTCAATTCTGCCCCCGATGCGCAAACTCTGCGGTATATCTTAGATAAATAATTTTGATTAACAAGACTTACTCGTCTCCCTTCAGGACGCCTGTTCCCTCTGGGTCGAACATCTTGAAGGCATTCAGAATAGTCTCCTCTGGGTCGGTACCTGAGAAGTGAGAAGTCCTTTTTGGTCATTGCACTAACTGGCCATTGGTCGTTAGCTGTGTTAAATTTGTTCATTAGAATCTGTTGCTAATATTTTAAATGGATTTAATTTCATTGGAGTTTCTGTAAATACTGGACTGGATTGTGAAAGAATGACTCTGAGAGTCTCCGAGTGACAAGTTGGATTGATGGAGGACCAGAATTTGGGCTGATAACACAATTAGCACCAATACAATTTAGAACTGTTCTAGCTACATTAGAATACAGTACTAGCTCACGTTCTCTCTTTTTCAGATTCGGCAGCGGTGGCCTAATGGTTAGGGACAAAAACCCTTGAGTAAGGTACCGTCCCTGTTACTGGACAAAGCTGCCCCCTGCACGTTGCATGTGGGTTATGTGCAGAAAATGCATTTTGTTGTGGTTTGCTGGGTGCTATGCTGTGTTTCACAATGGCAACTAGTCACTTTCATGTTCACTTAACTCATATGTCAAGAAATAAAGTAGTCACTTGAACGAAAGTGAAGTTAGAATTAGTGAAACCCACATAGGCCTTTAATTTGAGTGAATGATGATTAGAACTAAAACGCACCTTTCAGCTTCTCGCCAAACATGCTGAGGAACACGGTGAAGTTGATGGGGCCGGGAGCTTCTTTCAGCATGTCGTCCAGCTCATCGCTCCCCACGTTCAGACGTCCTGGAGATATTGAATATCACATCAGAGCATTTAGAGCAGAACTTGCTGCACACTGGCCACATAATTAGAAACACAGCATTTTGCCTTTTATTGAAAACGGTTGACTTGTGCTTTCAGACACTGGCCACTTTACTGGAAACACCTGCTTTATGCTTTCATTCACTGGCCACTTTATTAGAAACACCAACGCTGTACCGGCCTTGTGCTTCTACTTACTGGCCGCTATATTCCACATGGTACGAGTCTAAAACTGATCCTAGATCAGCACTGAGAGGTGGTCCAAGTCAGTGGGAGATGGAAGTTCTTTGAGAACAATCAAGAGCATTTACCCACGGCAGCGAACGTGTCTCTGAGGTCATTCTTGTCGATGAAGCCGTCTCTGTTCTGGTCCATGATGGTGAATGCCTGCAGGCAGTTATAACACATTAACTCGGGACACATCGTCTCTATATATCAAAGAAATGTGCTGCACTAATGTCTTAAGAGCCCATCCATCACATATACTGTAAATTATAGCGATTATATGGCCGACGTCTGGTCCAGCCAAGGAGCGAGCTGTTCAGGTTATGGCTCCTGTGAGTTATGGTTTGTATGTTTCAGAGTGGCACATGGCTGATGTGTGGGGGAAAAACGGTGGAAATGGCTCTTACCTCCTTGAACTCCTGTATTTGAGACTGCTCGAACATGGTGAACACGTTGGAACTGGCCGATTCCTTCTTCTTGGCCTTTTTGGGCGGCTGGAACACACGTTATTGAAAACATGCTTTCATTATAGAGCAGAGTCTTCATAGTTTCATTACTAGGCCACCGCTGGGGCAGCTGGGGCAGATGCCCCAGATCGGAAGATTGTGGATTCGATTCCTTCACCAGTAGGTTGCCCTGAGGTACCCTTGAGCAAGGTACTGTCCCTGTCATTGCTCCCCAGGCACTTTCAATAGCTGCCCCCTGCTGCACGTGTGTGTATGGGTGAAACGCAGAGGTTGAACTTTGTTGTGTTGTGCTGTGCTGCGTCTCACAATGACAAGGGTAGTCACTTTCACTTTTTCTCTTTCGTTTTCTGCATCAGTGAGGCTGTTTGGAATGAGTCGGACTGAAGGAAGCTTCTTTAAGGTCCATTGCTGATACAGATCTTCACACACAGCTCGTGTAATCTCCACAGAAAGGCACTGTCCAATAGAATGGGACTCTACACATGACCCCAAGGTCAGCATGCCTGTCGTCTATAAGGGTGCAAAGCCCCCCAGCATTGCACACTTCAGAAAGGTTTACAGTGGTGGTGAAAAGAACCAGATGTCTGAATCTCCCTGTCAGACATGAAATGGTTGTGAAGATGCTGAGTCTGGAGAAAATTTTCGACTAAGACTAAACCCTTTATGGTGCAGGGATGCATGCAAGGCTGAAAAAGTCTCCCAAAAATCCTTAAAATCCTTAAAATCCCACAAAGAACAGTAATTTAGTTCAGATTTACTATCCTACCTTCAATCCCATCCAAATACCACTCAGAAGGCATGTGTAGCTTCACTGGTGGGCTTGGATTGGAAATAAAATTGCTAGATTTGTCATAGAAACGTCACTTTGAAAAATCTCTGACTCTACACTCTGGATATTTCCCTTCTTTACATTTCGTGCATCGATATTGTTGATGCTTCAAAATACAGTTTGCAAAAGCCCTCTTGAAATAGTAGGTGTCTACATACTTTTGGACATTTGGTGCAATCCCTCCATTTATGTCCGTGTGTCCGAGTCATTTGGAAGTCTTTTCTCCAAATGTATCATTTCAAATTGAGATTAAAATTTGAGATTTCATGATACATTGATGAACTGAATGTTAATGTTTTGGGTGTGCTCCGCGTAGAGCACATTACCTTTCATTTTGTAGGTAAAAAAAAAAAAGCATGACTTGGTCATTATGGTCCAGACTGACACTCTTAAGCTCTTTGTCTGCACTCACGTATTAGTACATTTCAGTTCCTTTTCACGCATGCCGTTCAAAACATAAAATTTAAGCGCTGCTCTGAAATATTTATGCTCGTGGACGAATACCGTCAGTGTTAAGCTCATCTGTGTTAGTATTTCTGTCAGCGAGTGTTGTCCCGAGCTTTTACAATTTATTGTCAGACAGGTAATTGACCCTGACCCTGCATGCATTGCGCCAGCAAGTCTGTGGCCTTAGCAAAACATGAGTAAAAGCAGGCCTGGGTTGATTTCCTACCATTTTGCGGGAGGCTGAGGTCCTGCAGATGGTCGGTCAAAGCCTGAGCAGACAGTGGAGTCACTGCTACTGTTTTATATGAGAATCTGACCGAGCATACCTGCTCTAAGTTTAGACAATAGAGTCTAGTTTGGAAAAATGCAGTAACTAGCCACCCTTGTGAGGCATGTGGACCACGCGGACTGCTTTGTCCTCATAAAGGACGCAGCTTTGTCCGCAATGCCAGGCACGCTGCATCCCCATCACAGGTGCTACTGTATTAAGGTCATTATTCCCAAAGGGTGAGGCTGGGACAGGGTTGCACTATCCCAGAGTATCTCTGTTCTTCACTTCACTTCACTTTAAGTCTATTAAATGGAAACATTGCATCAAATATTTATCATTAAATTACAATTTGATGTTTAATGATAATGCCCATTTCTAGATTCTTTAGTTATATATTTTAAATAAAAGTTCACTGCATTTGCACGTAAAGCCTATTTTGGAAAATATTTTCCAATGACGTAATGACGTTTCAATCGCCAGCATTTGACACAAAGCTCCAGAAAGGAAAAAAAAATTCATAATTCAGTGCTTGTGGTGTAAAAAAAGTCACCCCAGGTGGGTATGGTGTGAGAGGGTTCATTGTAGAGACTTGTTGGGGAATTAATCCAGGGGTCTCATCTCAAATTAAATTATTAATTAATCAAACCTTCTGGAAAGCTCTTGGAGGAAAGGAAGGAAATCTTTTTCTTTGGGGGACTATTTAACCTCACAACGCCCTGGGTGTATCCTTCCGCCATGAATGGGTTTAGTTTCAGTCCAAGATCCTCTCCAAATTCAAATGTTGAATCAGACGTCTGGTTCCATCTACCACCAGGGTAAACAATTCCATTCACAATCAAACCACTCTTGAATGAATGCAGGAATTTAATCAGTGGAGTTGCTTTTTATAAAGCATTCAATGGGCAATGTGTGCAAATTGTAATGATTAAACTCAGAAAGCCATTAGGCTCAATGTAAAGCACCCAGTTTTGCTCTTATCCATCATTCATCCGGGAATAATTGTTGAGGCCGGGATTTGGAGACGGAGTTACGGTGTTTTCGGCTGTGCACCTGC